>JABTXL010001586.1:324139-343230 GCA_025134845.1 Neodon shergylaensis | reverse complement strand
CACAATTTATTTAAATTATACTTAAAAGCTAGAAGTGGTAAGTGACGTGGATGTCAGGTGAATGACAAGTCCTCAGATGTCCCAACCGCCATATCGCTACACTTGATTGGTCCTCAGATGTCCCAACCGCCATATCGCTACAATTGGATTGGTACAATTACTTGGACTTGCATGATGTGGAATCTTGTTTCTCCCACCATCCTAAATGATATAGTAGAGATGATTATTAGCATATATTCCAGTTGCAGAACTTACAAATTAGTGAAAAGAAACAACAGATTTTGTCTTTGGTGAGACCAGTAGTAAACAGATCTCAGTGACCAAACACGTAGACAAGCAGGGCACACTTGGTCCTTTATACACCTTCCCCACGCAAGGTCTTTTAGCTTCTTTGCCATTAATTGGACTGTAATCTACACAGGGTTTTATATGTAATCCTTCTAATGTTTAAGTTATGCCAACTCAGATCGTTCTCCAAGACCTAAAAATATTGATCGCTTTAACTGAGGGCAATGGCGTTTGAAGGAAGTGTCCTTCTGTCTTGCTATTGTGTGACACTTTTTCTGGGGAGAGACCAAAGTAGTGAGTCTCCTAGAGACCTATTTATTGAACCAATGAGCTTACTGGGGTCACTTACAGTAGCGTGGAGACCCAAAGGCGGCTCCATCACCATCTTTGCATCCATCTCTGCATAGGCGGGACCCTCCACTCACTACACCACTTCCAGGCTCCTCAGCAAGCCCTCAGCAGGCCTTCCTGAATATATATAACCTCAGAGAAATGGAGGTGTCGGGGAGCAGGGGTGGGTATGGCAGAGGGGTGGGGGATGGAAGCACTTTCTCTATTTCTGTACACCTTTCTTTGCTTCTCTCTCCGTGGCTTGCTGTGTAGCTGGGTGGCTGGCCCCTGGTGCCCCCCCCCTTGTTCTCTCCTTTGCTCCTTGCGCGCCTCATTTCTCCTATTTATACTCTCTGCCCGCCAGCCCCGCCTATCCTTGCTCCTGCCTCGCTATTGGCTGTTTATCTCTTTATTAGGACTACCAGGTGTTTTAGACAGGCACAGTAACACAGCTTCACAGAGTTAAACACATGCAGCGTAAACAAAAGTCACACACCCGAAAGTAATATTCCCTAACAACTGTTTATGAATCTCATGTCTGGAACTTCCTGGGATTTACTTCCTGAGTCTCGAGGCACATCCCTTCAGAACTCCATGGAGTCTTCTGAGCTTCCTTCCAGGATGGACTGTTACAGTTTGGAAGGGACTTGCTAGACAACACATGCACTTTGACAGGGTGCTGTTACTGTTACCTGCTGGGCTGTCTTCCAGGGACAGCCTTCCCCCAGCTGGCCTTGGGTCACATGCTCTGGAGCTCTGTGTCTCCTCTCCAGACAACACAAGTGTGTGTGTGTGTGTGTGTATACATATACATATCTGAGAAAACCAGCCTGTCAGACTGGTATGTATATATCTTAGATATATACATACACATCTGAGAAAAACAGCCCACAAGACTTACAGGTGTTTTAGATGTTTCTGGAAGTCACATTTAGAATTGAACTGTCTGAACTGTTTCCTCTTTGATGTATATATCTTCGATATATACATACACACATCTGAGGAAACCAGGCCACCAGACTTACAGGTGTTTTAGAAGTTTGTAGAAGTCACATTTAGAATGGAACTGTCTGACTTGTTTCCTCTTTGGTCTTTACATGTGGCAAAGGAGCTGCTTTGGGATTAGTGGTATCTGCCAGTGAGTTAAGATGTAACTACAAGGCTGTATAGGCCAGTAAGAAAAATTATTTTCTCATGCTGTTACAGAAAAAGTTCCCCCCTGAAACTGTATGTGTCAAACAATGCAAATGGCATCTTTAAAAGGCCCATTTATGTAGATACTTAAAATTGCAACACACATTTGGACATTTCTAGACACAAATACTATAGAATATAAATATCACAAAGTAACAAAAATAAGCTAAAAAGTTAGTACTAGCATTAAAAAGCTTAGTGTGCTGTTATGTTCACGCGGGGACACCCAGCCTGCTTTCAGAGATAAGCTGAGCGCAGCAGCGAGTAGAAGGTCAAGCTAGGGCAGTAGGGTGTATGCTGACCATTGTGCCAGAGCATAAATTTGGAACCTTTTAGCAAACCAAAGCGACCTAGGGAGCCAGGGCTTTTACTTATTGTTATCGTATCTTTAGCGGCATCTGGCAATAGTGGTGGCCTGGTCCTCTTTATTTACTGGTGATATGCTCTTGCCAATGTGTGTTTGGCCTGATACGTTTTGGAAATACTTATTGACATACAATCAACATTTCTAGTTCAGTCTGCTTTCATGTTCTTATCTGGTTCAGTTCCTCATCACCACCCAATCCTAGATGTCCCTTATTAAAATGCTTACCCATCCTGATTCGATTGGTTCACTTAGTGTCTTTTTCCCTGGCTTGTCTAAGACAGGCAGAGGAGTGACTACATCAGCCTTGTTCACCAATGAGCTCCTGCTGCCTAACATATGCCCAGGTGCTTATTACACGTGTAATGAGTATTTGTTAAATGACTGACAGACTGATTGAACAAATGAACAGCCAGGTTAATGGCCGTGTACCCAAATTTAGTTGAAATTGCGGTGACAGGAAGCATAGATGACTTTCCTGATGGATCTGTGGAGAAATGGATGGATGGATGAACTCATTCATCAAGTACTGAGTTCCTCCAATGTTCTAGTCCGTGATGATATGAGAAAGACGGCTGAGGTCCTTTCCTCTGTGTGGTGTATGCTCTGGTGAGGCGCCCCTGCCTTAGATCACAGACTGTGTGGCATCTGTGTGCAGGTGTGAGGTGACAAAGCAAGCCCCTCAGAACGAACGCCGTGTGTAAGCAGAAACTGCATGTTCATCTCCCAGCCGCCCAGACCCGAATAATCACACAGAAACTATATTAATTACAACACTGTTTGGCCCAGTAGCTTAGGCATTTTCTAGCTATCTCTGACATCTTAAATTAGCCCATTTCTGTTAATAATCTGTATATCACCACAAGGCTGTGGCCTACTGGTATGGTTCTGTCGTCCTTCTCCTTTTGCAGATACGTTGGAATTTTCTGATTCCGCCTTCTTTTTCTCTATAATTTCCCGTCTAGCCTTCTTCTGCTCTGCCATAGGCCAAAGCAGCTTCTTTATTAACCAATGGTAATAAAAACGTATTCACAGCATACAGAGGAAGTCCCACAACAGCCATGCTTGGTGCCGCCACTGTGGTTTTCTTCTGACTGAAAGTGATGCGTGTCAAGATGCTACCCACTGACAGCTCCTACCACCTTCTCTCTTGTCTCCCTCCCTCAGAAGCTCAGAACTGGGTCCACCCACTGTGCCTCAGCATCCTCCTGGAGACAGATAGCCAGGCATGGTCAGTAGCAAATCATTCTAAGAATTCCACCCAAGACCATGTCCTTGAATGACAAAGACAGACCTTGGATAGCTAGAAACCATCTAGAAAACTAAGATAGTTCTGTCGTTATATGAAGCCACTTTCTGATTAAAACTATAGATAAACATCTCAAGGGACAACCCATTGCTCTCAGTTAGAGGTGATTTTTATATGTTCCTTATCCCGCATAGACTGTAGATTTTTAGTTAAATGAAAGAAGGCATGGATACAATCTCATTGGGCAGCATTTTCCTGACTGTTTATTTGGCTCTTCTCTCCTTTTTATTTTCTTTCTTTCTTTTCTTTTTTTTTAAATGCCATTCGCCAAGATCAAAATGTTCAGTGGCATTCTCACATGCTAGGTTGCATGTACAGAGATATGAATAAAGAACATAGTTCTGCTGTATAGTGAACAGTGGTGAGGCTGTGTGTTACAATCTACTGTGATTGTACCCTGATTTTACTATTTCTTCTTGGCTTAGAAATCAGATTTCTTTCTTTTCCTGTGTTAGTTACTAGTGATTGAGAGATAAAAGTGCACTACTTTCAAAGTCTATTTCTTTATTTTTTTATTATTATTTTTTTTTAATACAGGGTTTCTCTGTGTAGCCTTGGATATCCTGGAACTCACTCTGCAGACCAGGACAGCCTCGAACTTAAGGATCGGCCTGCCTCTGCTTCCCTACTGCTAGTATTAAAGGCGTGCGCCACAGCCACCTGGCTGTCTATTTCTAACTTCATATTATCATACAAGCCAGGGACTTCCTGGAAAAGCACTGGATGAAGGAGGCCCCACCAAACTAGACTATCTTCCAAGTTTAAGGCCAGTCACATGATCTGAAGCATCCTTAAAGACAAACTTTATTCTTCCCTCTATCTCTATTTTCTAATAATCTTTATTGTCACTCCAGCTTTCATGGCTACACATTGAGAGATACCCTAACCACGTGTCATACGATCACATGCATGTGAATTGTGGGTGCATGGCCAAGCTCTGCCTGAACGTGAACATCGGCATAGGACTAGCTGTCTTGCTCACCGTTTCCTGAGGCGCTCCAGTCGAGAACTGAGGTTCAAAATCTGTTTCTGAGTCACACTCAGATGGGCAGCTTCCTCAACCACCTGCCCACTCTTGGTGCTTGGACATCTTTTCTTCCTGTCACCTTGTCCTAGATGCTTTGGAATGCCATGATTAGGAACAGCCATCCAAATTCCTTTCCTTCCTGACGGTGACATTTGCACAGGTGTGGTGTGTTAGGAGCTTCGGTAAGAGTTCTCTCTGGAGTGCCAAAGCCCCCCCAGTCCTTTATCACCATACATGGAGTCCCTAACTTTGTCTTTTTGTGGTTAAGAGAAACTAACAGGGAATGTGGCTCCCGTTATGAGTCATGATAAAATCATGTATCATGATTTCACAAGTAAATTAATTAGCAAGTAATAGAATTACAGAAATATGCAAAGGAGGGGGTCGATGCTGAAGAGGAGGGGCCGAAGAAACCCATTTCCATTAAACTTGGTGCTGCTTTTCCTAAGCGAACTTGGGAACATTGCTTTAACCGTGAAGTATTTCCTTTGCAGCACGTTCATAATCTGGCGGCACACACAGTGGAGGTTTCTGTGTGTAAAACCAGATGACAGATTGAAAAGCCCACAGGTCATCTTGGGTCCTTCGTAGTAGAAGGTCCCACAGTCGTCCCCTTTCTCCACACAAATGGAGCCATCTCTTTGTTTACCTGCCCACTTGCTTCAAATTGCTTCTTTGTTTGTCTCTTTTCAGAAATTCTTCCCATCTCCCGCCACTCAATCCCTTTGTTGGGAAATGTAAATTCAGTGTAGCGGGTAAAGACATTGCTGAGGGTGTCCAGCCAGGGATGCCAGGCCACAGCTTTATCTCCTCCAACTGTCAGGGACACCAATAGACAGAGGGACCCAGGGCTCTGCCCAGGCACGGGGAGAAATGCCAGTGTGTTCCAACAACAAAACAAATGTCACCATGTTTTGACTGTTCTCTCTTTCTGGCGTCTACAGTGTAAATGTAACATTGAGACCTGAAATTTTCCTGCTACAGTTAATTCTTGATTATAATATAAAGAGAGCCATCCTATGAATTTTAAATCTGTGTTTTTGACTTCGTAATGTGGAGGTTTTGGAGGCTCCACCTGATTCTCTTAGCTGGTGTGTTGTTATAGAAGTTGGCTGGAGTCATCCTGGCATGTCTGCTTAGTTCCATGTAAATCACCGTGTTCAGCTTGTCATCTGTAAAATAAGAAATAATATCTACTCAGTGTTTTTTTTTCTTTTTGGTAAATGATTTAGCATGTCAAGCATCTGTCAATTCTCATCTCCTATTTAACACTATTAGATAATCTAAAATTCACTTTTATTACCAGAATTTAAAATCGGGAAATCAGAAGGCTGTCATTGTTTTTTTTTTTTCTCTTTTGGGTGCCTCTACCCAGCTCCCAAACAAAGACATGGAGACTTATTCTTAGTTACAAATGGCTGGCCTTTGTTTAGCTTTTTTCTAGCCAGCTTTTCTAACTTAAATTAACCTGTTTTTCTTTTACATTTTTGCCTCTGGGTTTTTTTCCTTTCTTTATTCTAGATGTCTGACTTTCCTTCTTAGTCTGTGGCTTGCCCCTGGCATCCTTCCTCTCTTTCCTTCTTTCGTTCTCCTCCTGTTTATTCTCTCTGCCTGCCAGCGTCAGTTATCCTTTCTCATTAGCCTGTCAGCTTTTTGTTAGAATCAGGTGCCTTCTGCAGGGAAGGTGAAACAGATGCAAGACATCCTTACATCATTAAACAAATGTGGCATAAACAAATGTAACACGTCTCTACATGGTTAAAGGAATATTCTGGAGCATAAACAAATGTAACACGTCTTTACACAGTTAAAATAATATCCCACAATGGAAAGATATGAGATCAAGAGTCTGGGGCATTGAGAACTTTGTGTTTTGGTTTTCTGGAGCCAGCACTATCCTGCAGGGTGACCTTGGACAGGTCACATCGGTTGTCAGCTTTATAATGGTGGGCTGTTGCCACTTCATGCTTTTTACTTTCCCTTGATGTCACAATCAATTCAATGAATGCCTCCTTTGCGCCAGGTGTTGGGAATGCAGTGACAAAGTAGGGGACCAAGGTCTTCCAGCTGCATAATGTGCTAGGAAGACAGGAAGAACTATGAAAGTAAGTTTCAGTGTAAGGGTGTGTGTGTGTATGTATGTGCGTGTGTATTTGTGTATATATACATGCATGTATATGTATGTGTGTATGTATATCTATGTGTATATATGCATGTATATGTGTATGTATGTATGTATGTATGTATGTATGTATGTGTGCTTAGGGATGCTATCTCAAGACAGTGGATAGACAAGGCCTCTCTGGTTAGGAATTCATTCACTACTTGAACTGTGTGTTCCCATAGAGGCTCATGTCTAATTCTAGTATAAAGCCATGGTCCAGGGAGAATGAGGTGTTTCTGCCCTCATGCGGAGGGGGAGATGGGCCCTGAACAAGCAGTTGGGAATGCAGGAGTGTTGGCTGAGGCTGTGGGGGTACAAAGACCTGCATACTATACCAGAGGACATGGGGAGGTTGACACGTAAACCTAGTCCTGACAACCAACTGGCCTTGTGGAGAGAGAGGAGAGGATCTGACAGGAGATGCTCATGCATCAAGAGAATGTGGAAGCAGCTGGGTGAGCAATCAATACTGTGATACTTCTTAAACTGTTCTCTTGTGGTGGCAGAGGGGGCGTTCCAAAGGCGATAACTAGGTAAGTAAAAGTTGGTTATTGAGGAGCCAAAACTTGTATAATCCACATAGATGCTTGTGATTAACTATAGCCTAACACTTCTAAGACACACTGTTTTCACAATTACATTACTTTATGATTTATGATCATTTCTTAAACACCCTTCACGATGAAAGCGTTTCCACTGTGACTTTCAAGTCCCTAAGAATGGCTGGCACTCTGTTTCTGTGACTTCAGGGCCTGCCATACCACACGACCGCCGTACTTTGGTGAAGGGGATCGAGTTGATTATCACTTCATCTCTCAAGAAGTTTTTGATGAAATGCTCAACATGGTAAGGCTGCTCCCTGCTATTTTCTTTTTATCAGAGAAGAGATACATGTTCTTTGTCAGAAATACGAGGAAGCTGTGATTTCTAAAAAGATAAAGATGAAACGCTGTGCACTTTGGAAATCTGGTTCAATCTGAAAGTTTTCTACACCCTGTTGGGCTCATCTGGAGGGTGGTGCAAATCCCCTTGGCTTTACATGCATTTTCTTAAACAACATTTCTTCTTTCCTTTTACACGGAAGGGAATCCTCACAGGGAATGCGTTTCACCAGTTGTAAGTGTTCGTGAATGCAGCACGTACCCGCCCCGACTGCATTACCCTGAAAGGGCATCTCTGGGCACCAAACTCCTAGCAACTCTGTGCCTCTTGCTTTTTCTTCACACGAACCTTACTTTTGTTTCCACCACGGTGTCCTTCCTTCTGTCACCAAGTGAAGCCTGCACCGCTTCATACTCTTATGAAGCTTACTGAAGACCAGTCTTTCTTTGTGCCACGAGCGGTCAGCTACCTCTACTCACCCTCTTTTCTCTTCTTCCTCCCTTCTCTGTCTGTCTGTACCCTAAAACAACAGACCTGGCTAAGCCTCCAGTGTGCACATTATCAGGGGGCATCTAGGCTTGGGCAGTACAATTACATCAGCTGAGTTTTGAACAACCAACTCTACTGTGGTGTGTGTTCTCAGGGCTCATCTTGTACTCACAGAAATGCAAGTGAACAAGTTCTGTACTCCCTAGGCTGCTCTCCCTGCAGCTCTGTCAAAAGAATGTCTTGGACATCAGATGCCTTCTCATAGAACTGTCTTGGTTTATTAAGAGTTTTCTGAAACTTCATATTTCTTTATTTTTTTCTCTTTACTTTTTTTTTGAGGCAGGGTTTCTCTGTGTTGCTTTGGAGCCAGTCCTGGAACTAGCTCTTGTAGACCAGGCTGACCTCGAACTCACAGAGATCCACCTGACTCTGCTTCCTGAGTGCTGGGATTAAAGGCATGTGCTACCATCGCCTGGCCTGAAACTTTATATTTCTAAACGCCTTTAAAAGAGATTTGAGATTTGCCTTCACAGTACTGAGAAGTATTTCCTCCTTAGGATGGAAGCCCTCTCCCTCTCACCATGAATGTTAGTTTCTGCTCTAGTGGGGCATTTTCTCTGGGAGTTTGGTCTTTCTGTTCTCCAGATGCACCCCCTGCTCTCTGGTGTTCATAGCTTATTGGGTCTGTAGTCAAGTTAGTCTGGTTCAGTCCCCAACCTACAAAATCACCGCACTTCTAGGCTCTAGTTAGCTTTACAGTTTAATGCACCACAGAAATCCCCTGTATTTAGGAACTCACTTTTCCTCTCTCTGCCAACATGCATTACTTTGATATAATTTCCATCAACTTGAGTTTCACCTCCAATCTCCTTTTCTTTAGAGTGTGGCCCTGTTACATGAAGAGAGCTAAGTCTAGATAGTCAGAGATTCAGGACACGTTGTCAGCCTTCTGATCATGCCCACACTGTCGGCCTCCTGCACGTGGAACACCCCACCACGCACCACCTGCCCAGACAGCCTGGCTCTTGTCATAGACACTCTGGCCTGGGCACCCCACACACCGACTGTGAGCAGCCACACCTAGCTGCTAGCTGGATAAAGCATATGAACCTCCACCCTCTCCCGTGTTCACACGTCTTTTCAGCCAACACTTCCTCCAACCAACAGACCATTCTCCTACTCATCCACAGATAGCTACATCCGCCCTTTCTAGAGGAACCATGCTTAGTCATTTTCCTACAGAAGCACTCCCTCTCCTGTGGAAATGGAACCACTGGAGACTTTGGTTGTGTGGCCATTGCTACTTAACTAGGAAACCCACACACACTAGGAAATGAAGGGAGTGTGACCAGCCAGAGCTGGGGGAGCTACATCATCTCAATGTTAACAAATCAGTTGAATGGGATATCTTTTATATTATATGCACAATACAAGGTCTCTTCCAACCATGCATGCTTCCAGAAAGTGTTTATGAGGCCTGTAGAGGAAGTAAACAAACATATATCTGAAAAATTATTCAGATATGCATACACATACAAACAGGGCTCACAATAGAATATTAAGAATTCTCCAGAGAAACAGAACCAGTAAATAGTCTCTCTGTGTATGTGTGTATATATGTGTGTCTATGTGTATATGTTTATGTATGTATATATACACATACACTTATACACACATATGTATATAGACATACATATATACACGCACACACATGTACACACATATACACATAACATATATATGTATATATACACACATACACTCATAAGTATACACACACACGCAGATTGGTCTGGTAGATGTATCATCACATGGATGTGGATATTGACAAGCCAGAACTTTCTGTGTGTGGGGGCAGCATGGAGACTTAGAAGGTCCAGCAGTGAAGGTGCTTACTTACCTTTCTGTTCTGTACAAACCTTAGAGGGACTGGGTGCAGTCCACCCACACTTCAGGGCAGTCTGCTTCTTCCAAGTTCACCAGTGTCATTGTTAATCTCACCCCTAAATATTCTCCAAGTTGACCCACGAACTTAACCATCACTCGTGGTAAATAAGCAAACACATGAAAGATAAGCCATAGCCACGTTGTCTCCATTTATAGGTGTACATATTTAAATGCACGCATACGTATGGGAAAGGATCAGAACATTTGTTTCCAAAGAAGAAAGAGATTGTGGCATCGAAAGAGTAAAAGATTGAAGGCATATGTTGTTGGGTTTTTAACTTTGATTATAATGGTTTTCCTCATTACCCCAACACACATAGTTCCCAGAAACCCACCCAGCCTCAAAAGGCACCCTGCATCTCCTGCCTAACCCTCTCTGGCACACAGCCAGGCTGTCGTGTATATGTATCTCCAGAACATCTGGAGCCAGGAGGGTAGCAAGAAGCTCCGATGCTGCTGCTGCTGCTGTTAATGACGACAATATTAGACTTCTGACTGCTTGCTATTTTTAATGAGGCACCAGCCATTTAACAGGGTTGGATGCATCCCTAAACGTTATTTATTTTAAAGCCGTGCGTTTCAGAAGACACACTTACCAAGGTCAGCCACATTCTTATTCTTTCTGCTGTCACCAGCTCCCCAGTTTCGATTAGGCCTAATGGTTTAATAAATAGTCAAAGGAAAAGTCACAATTTGAAGGGTATATTTTTACCTGCATTTTCTTCTCTTTTCCTCTTGCAAGGGAATGCAGCTGTCACAGGAAATGGGGCTCCAGAATACACAGAGAGGGTGGTATTTATAGATAAAAGACTACAGGGCGCAGCCATTCTGCTGACTTAACATTTGGGGCAGTTTCAGTCAAAAGTCGTCTTCCGGAGGAAAACCAGGGTGGGTCTACTTTTCCAAGCTTTTAGGATGCCCACAGCCTTCAGGATTACCTGTTCCTCGTGGCTTATCTTGAAATGCAAGGAGTTTAGGATCAGGGTCCTTTTCGAGAAGCCTGGGATGCTGGCATAGCCGCAAGGGACAGGGAAAGCCATTAGTTTTACTCCCTTGACAGTGAAGGTTTGTGGTGTGGATTTGGCAGGAAATAGGTAAACAACTATCATGGTCTGTCCTACCAGAAGCTTCCAACCATAACTTTCCTCAGACATTTTGTCAATAGATTATTTCAATAAACCTTATTTTCATCCGGAAGAATTCTGAGTAGCCCCCATCAGAATTCGATGGTGTCCCACCATCCGTTACCGTTGTGACATTCTGTACTTCCTAACACTTTAGTTTGTGTGGAATTAGGTGAAAGTAAGACATCAAGTGATTTTATCATTGCATTACAGCACCTGCTATGTGCAAATCTTTGTATTTTTCTAATTCCAGGGGAAATTTATCCTAACATTTAGTTACGGTAACCACAATTATGGATTAAATAGGGACACTGTAGAAGGTATTGCAAGAGATGGACTAGCAAGCTGCATTCATATGGAAATAGAAGTAAGTATTCTTCATTGAGCTGTGAGTACCTGTGCTCGTGTGTGTGTGTGTGTGTGTTGGCATGTCAAGTTGGGGCTACAATATCTGGATAACATACTGCTGGACACAAGAGAGATGCTACAGAGGCATGAAGTGTTAAGTTTATCGTCAGTGTGGGAGGGAAGACCTATGAAAGTCCAGTGACATTTAGGTCATAGCTTCATTCAAGACTTACTGTCTCTTCCTCACTAACGCATCCCTCTGCTGTTGCAGCGTTTCTTCGTTTATATGGAGTGGGTACAGGTGTGGGTGGCTCCTGTCCCCTCGGGACTGTGTCAGCCTGAGTGGTCACTCTGTTCCTTCATTCTTTACACAGCAGGGTGGGCGGGCGGTGCTGTCATTTGGCACTGGTTGTTCACTGGATGCAATCTTTTTATACTTCTGCAAGTTAGACTTGCGGGTTTCAGATTTTTGTCCCCCTTCTCAAATTAGAATTATTGAAATAAATATTAGATTATTGAAATAATCTGAACCCATGAATTTCCTACCCTCTTGTCTGACGAATGAACATGTAATTCAGGCAAACAAATCAGGTCTTCAGTGATTGCTGATTTTTTAAAAAAAAATACTTTTACTAAGCAATATAAATCTTATGATCAGACAAAATAAATTAATTAAAACAATCATAAAGCAAACCTTCACAAGGCGGTTCTTTCCTGTTGACTGAACGTCTGAACGTTAGCGTCATCTTCCTTTGTAACACCAGAGGAGGCCCCTTTTGGCGTCTAGTATTGGTTAACTGCTCCCTACCTTTATTGAAGCTGGGCATACTTGCGTCCGCTCTTTAACTTCCTTTATCATTATCCACTCTTTTTGCAGTTGACTGGTTCTGTACCTTTAAGAAAAGTCTTCTTTACTCTTTAAAAAAAAATCGGTTCTAAAAAATGTCTGCCTTGGACAGAGGAAACAAAAACTAATGCGTGTTTGAGCATAGCAGCGCTCCTTCTTATTGTGTCCACCTTTTTCCAGTGCGACAGTTTCCTGAGTGACAGCTCCTGCTTCCCTTTCTTTCCCTTCTGAGAGCTTACCACTCCTCATCTCCAGGAGGTCAAATCTATAAACTGTTTTGTTTCCCTGCCTCTCCCCAGCTGAGGTATTTTTTTTTTCCCAGACTGTCCTTGTCACCGAGTTTTTCAGACACTGTTTTAAAAGCAGCCTGTATTTCTTCCCACTGAATCGTTAAAGCAGAAATTTTGAACTTGAGTTAAACCGATGACGCTAGAACTGAGATGGAAGGGATTTCATAGTCCACTTGGAACAACTCTTCCACGTCACCCAATGAGGAAACTTCTGCCCAGAGAGTTTGAGGGATGTGTGCAGAGTCCTTAGGATCTACGAAGCTGAAGTCACAGCCCAGAGCTCCCAGTTTGCAGGCCATACCATGTCACTCTGTGGCCATCTGGTAGCAGGCTGTGCTGACTCTGGTCTCTACCCTCCAGAAAGAGGTTAGAAGACGTGAACCACAATGGTGTTGGCGGTTATTCCAACCAGTCTTTAAATTTTGCATCTACAATGGGAGGAAGTGTTGGAGGCAGAAGCTCTGGCCCTGGATAAGGGAGGCTAATACTTTGACAAACCATAAAAGCAAGGTAGCCTTGGTGGTTCTAGCAGCAGCAGCAGCAGCAGCTATGGTGGTATCAGGAGAGTCTCTGAACTCAGCCAAGTACAGTGGTAGCAAGGTCTAACTGCTACAAAGAACACATGTTTGGCAACCCCGTCCCCAACTCCCCCAAGCTCAAGGACTGTGTTCGTGACCATAGTAGTCTGATCATGGTGCTAAAACGCGCACTCTCTATCTCATATGTCTGTATGTATGTGTGTATGTATGTATGTGTGTATGTATGTATGCCTTTTTGAGTTGCTGACTTAGAAACAAGAATGGTATCAAAGTGATGGATGGCAGAGGAGTACCAGGGGAGCCTTTATCCCTGGGAAGATCTCTATCTTCTATTGCTTCAAGATGCCTATTGAAATATGGAATTGAATTAATTTTTGATAATAACATGGCAGTACTGCCATGAATATCCCCATTTTATGTCCGGCAATTTTCTTTTCTAACAGCCATATTCATTAGAACAATTAACTTGAGGACAACCAGGTGGAATGAATTGTAATGGTTCCTATCATAATTTAATATTTGATGAAGAGAGGAAAGTAATCCAACCTTGGAATATTGATAGGAAAATAGCAGCTGATCCTACAGATAAAATATGCTCTTCGGTGTGATTCTGTGTGCGCCCTCTGAGTTGTCACGTTCCGCAATGATGTTCCCAGAGGGGAGCTGCTTCTCAGTCGCCTTTTCTTTTCTTTCCCAGGGCGTAAGAAGTTTGAAATATTCCTATTTCGAGCCTCGCTATATTTTGGTGGTGCCCATGGACAAGGAAAAGTATGAAGGATACTTGCGGAGAAAGGGATTGTTTAGTCGAGCAGAAATTGACTTCGCCGTCTCCAGGGTGGACCTTTACATTAAAATTAATCAGAAATTTCCAGGATATTTCGATGCAGTGATCAATGCAGGTCAGTAATGCCTGGCAGATTTTTATTTATTTTTTTAATATGCTTTCTTGTTTGAAGTATATAACCACTGCACTTCCAATTTATGTCCTGGAAAGAAAAGTCTTAGGAAACATAGATATTTATTGTAATTAGAAGCTGCAAAAAGCTGCAGAAGGGGGTAAGAACCTGTGAGCTCTCATCTCCCACTGTTTCCATCAGAAGGTTAAATCGTGTTGGTCCATAAAGTTGTGACTAATAAAGTTGGTATAAAATGGGCCCACATAGATTCTCCCCCCTGGGGACACTGCGATAACAAAGATGGATAATATCTCATTTAAAATATATGTTTAAGCTTCTAAAGGCATATGAAGCTTACATAATTTTATTTTAATCTACTTCTACAAAGAAACACAACCACTGAAAATAGTGGAAATTTGAAAGCATCTGAGTAAAACAAACATTTTCAAAAACTACCTCAGAATAAAGCATGCTATTTTTTTTTTTTTTGGTTTTTCTCTGTGGTTTTGGAGCCTGTCCTGGAACTAGCTCTGTAGACCAGGCTGGTCTCGAACTCACAGAGATCCGCCTGCCTCTGCCTCCCGAGTGCTGGGATTAAAGGCATGCGCCACCACCGCCCGGCAGCATGCTATTTTTTTAGCCCAGATATTTTCCAGTTTTATCACCACAGAGAAATAATGAGTGTTTGAGGTAAAGGATATGATAATTGCCCACATGTATATATGTGTTGTGTTCCATAAGTATGTGCAATTATGTAGATTCAAATTTTATCATATAAACCACATAGTGGTGGTGCACGCCTTTACTCCCAGCACTGGGGAGGCAAGGCAGGTCAAAACAAAACAAAACAAAACAAAAATTATTAAATAAAAAAGGCTACTAGATTTGGAACAGAAGCCAGAGAGAGAAAGATAGAGAAATTATTGAAATAAGGGACTTTCTGTTTTTAATTGTGCTGTCTCATACATCTGTGAAGGGATGGTAAATGTGTGTATAGATGAGGAGATACCTAGGAGCCGTGAGATGGCTCCGCAGGTCACACCACCTGCTGCCAGACCAGTTCCCTCTCTCAGACTCATGTGGTGGAAGGGGTGGCATGTTTGAGACAGGGTTTCTCCAGCCCTGGCTGTCCTGGAACTCACTCTGCAGACCACGCTGGCCTTGAACTCAGAGATCCGCCTGCGTCTGCTGGGATTAAAGGATCAAAGGCATGTGCCACCACCGCTCAGTGAAAACTGACTTCTGTGAGTTGTCCTCTGACTGCTACATTCAGCCCCTCCAACTAATAAAGAAATGCAGTAATTAAAAAAGGGGGGCTGTTGTGGTACATGCCTTATAGTCTCAGCACTCAGGAGGTGCAGGCAGGCAAATCTCCATGAGTTCAGGGCCAGCCTGGTCTACATAGAGTTCCAGGCTAGCCAAGACTTCACAGTAAGACTCTGTCTCAAACAAACAAATAAAATAAATAAATTTCTAACCACCTTTTGGTGAGATATTGGATAGAAAGGGGGTCATTAAATTGAGCCATATGATATTGTAGTGTTCAACTACTATGCAAATGACAATTTTATATGGTTCACATAATCGTATTTTCAAACCTCTGAATTTGTTACTGTGTTGCATATCCATATTGGTTTTATACAGCTGCATACAGATACTCACAGTGAATGCTTAATGCAGTGCCTGCTCAGCAGGTTAGGACAGCACAGTGCATAGCAGGGCATGTAGTCAGGGCCACAAGGCTAAGATTAAGGAAGCAGCTGAGTTGAGGTCTTGTCTGAAGGCTCTGGGGGAAATCTTAGCACCCGGGTCCCTTCTTATTGGCAGAATGCATTTCCTTGGGGTGTGGGCCTGAGCTCCCACTTCTTGGCTGGCTGCCTCTTGAAGGCTATACATAGTCCCTGAGGATTCTCTTTGGCATTGTCTATACAGTGCTGGCCCTCTTCTACCACAAAGACCGCATTGAATCCTCTCTGTGCTTTGAGCCTCTGACTTCTGATCTGCCACTGACTAGACAAATCTATCCTTCTGTGGCTATGATTTGAGGGAAGCCCCCTTCACGGTAGCCTGCAACACTTGTGCTATTAGTAACCTTAATTATACCTGCACATCCCTTTTATATATGACGTAATGTAATCACGAGCATGAACCCTCTTCATTTCCGTGGGTTCTACCCACACGTGCGGAGTGGAGACTACAGGAGAGGGAAGTCTCACTAGACTCATCTAGAATGGTACCTGCCACAGCAGTAATAAAATGGGGTGCAGTTAGCAAACCAGTTCGCTCGCCATTGAACGCTGACTGTGTTTGGACATGATCCTGGTACATTAAGATGTTCTCTTTGTTGTAGACGATCTGGACATTGCCTACAAAAAGCTAAGTGAGCTCATTCGAGAATACCTGGGATTGACCAAGGAAGTCACTAAGGGTTTGGCTCCAACTGCAGGTACCAGCTAGTCTCCTCTGTATCAAGTTTATTCTCTGTTGTTGCTTGGATATTCATTAGCTTGGCTAAAGCTGGTTCGCACTATTTACTTCCTGCATTTTTTCTGGGGTGTAGGAATCAGCCCATTGGGTGTGTAACTCTGAATGTCTCTATGCCTGTAGTGGGACACTCCCCCACCCCCAGGGAGACACTAGGCAGTGCCTTGGACATGGACAATAGAGAAGAGTTGGTCTCATGCTCAGAACTCAAAAGTTCTTCCAAAAGTCTATTCCCTTATGGAACTAGAGTATCGGACCTATCAGGTATATATTTAGTCTAAGAATTTTAGTGTGAGAGTTTTCTTACTCTTTTTCTTTGGACTGCCAGTCCTGAAAAAGTTGCACTGCAGAGAACAGTGGGTACTCACTGGCCAGAACATGTGATGGAGTGGGGGGGGGGGCTAGCTCTACTGCTCGCTTGGCTAAGCTGCCTAGCTGTTCCGGGCTTCAGCTTCTCCTCCTGAAGAATAGAAATCACACTTCCCTCCTGCCTTGTGGACCCTGAGCAGCAAATGCCGAGGGATGTGTGAGAGCCTTGACTTGGAATCTAGGCATTCTGAGCCTAGAATTTGGGGACATGACTATTCCGAGATGTATTTGAAATGTTCACCCCATTCATAGCAGTGCCAACAGCTGACGCCCCCGGAGTCCAGGGATGGCTGAGTGGATGAAGGAGGCATTGTATACAGTCATTGATGTTATTTCCTCTTTAAAAGGGAAGGAAATTTTGACACACGCTATTACATGAACCTCGAAGACAGTGTGGTGAATTAGAGGATCAAAGAGGAACAGATACCATACGGTTGTCTTCTATGAGGTATTTAGAGCAGTCAAATTCACAGTCAGAAAACAGAAATGGAGATCAGAGCCAAGTGGAGAATGGAGCATCATTATTGGATGGGTAGAGTTTAAGATTGCAGAAGATGGAATGAGCTCTGGAGATGAACAGTGAGGATGCCACAGCAATGTCAGTGACTTAAGGCATTGAATAGTACTCGCTCCACGGGGGAAGATGGCAAACTGTCTGTACCGTTATCACAACAGGGGTCTTTCCTAAAGGTCCCTCCGGGGCAGAACTGCAGTCACACAGACGTATTTGCAGCGTGGTGGTTCCCCCTAGGATCCTGTTTGCCTGGTGGCGCTCTGACAGACTGTGACGGAGTTCAAACTCTCCAGCTTACTGCACCGTGTGCGGTTCTGAGCACTCTTCTTAGGTCGCTTAGTCCTTGCATTTCGGGCTGAGGTCAGCGCACACCAGTAAACTCACGGTTATTAGCAGACTTTCCTGCCATGAGTGTCTCGCGTGTTAAAGGAACTAAGGGACGGCATGGCAAACAGAAAATACTTGAAGTAAGCCTGGTCTATCAAATAGGTTTCACCGCAGTGCGCCTAGTGCGGTTTGAACCTCACGGAGCTTTCTCTTGAGGAAACAGGGCTCTCTTTGCTTTAATTCTTTGCTATCTAAGCAACCCTGTGATCTTTAATTTAGTCTCCTGGGTGGCCCTGGCCCCCCTGGGGGCTGTACCTTACGTGAGAGCACACTGCCCCGTTCCCTGTACCCGAGCCATGTCCCACTGTAAATTAATAAGTTGGTGTGCTGGCTTTTACATCACCCTCTTGTGAATTTGGATAAATAACAAGTCCCCCGAGTAACTGAAAAATGGTCCTGATCTGCATGGTGCTTCTGAACAGAGGAGCAGTGAGCAAGGCCTAGCACAGCAGCTGCAGCCTCCGCCATGCTGTTCCGTAGCTCTTCTTATTTCTACAGTGATCAGGACCCTGGCTATAGCATGCAGCTACTATTTGGCAAATTAAGAGGCAAGATAATGTGTGCACAGGACAATAGACTCCCGCTTTAAAGCATATAATAAAATCTTACTTATTTGGAATAATTAGGTTAGGCTTATCTGATTTAATGAAAGGTATAAATTATAGAATTTATAAAAATGTCACAACTCTCAGAAACACTCACTAATCGAAACCGAAGCATCTAGTTATTGAATAATGGAATTCTAGCTTGCAAAGTAGACAGGATGGATTGCAATCCATCATCAGATCTATATCCTCGACAGAACCTGATTTTCTGAAAGGTTTAATATTCTGAAACAGACCGTGTTTTCTTAAGGCAAAAACCTTATCTCATGTTTACAGTTAATTTGCAGAGGGAGTTATTTTTTCAGCTGATAATTAAAGATAAACTTCCCCTTCAGTGACAGTGCACACACATCAGACAGTATTCAAGGGGGGATATCTGAAATGCTAATGAATATAGTCCTTATTAATAAGCTTTTAGGGTATCTCTGGTGCCCCCAAAGAGCCAAGCCAATGGCTTCTGTGAATGCCAGGACTGTGAACTCCTTGCCAAGGGTGAGGGTCACCTGGCTATAGGATCAATACAGACGAGTGGGGCCTGTTCTCGTTTCGTTTCTGCTGCTGTGGTTAATTGCCCTGACAAAGAAGCAATTGGGAAAAGAAGTCTCACAATTTCAGGCAATAGTTCATCACTGTGCAAAGTCCAGGTGACAGTTCATCACTGTGCAAAGTCCAGGTGACACAGTTCATCACTGTG
>JABTXL010001586.1:274308-324129 GCA_025134845.1 Neodon shergylaensis | reverse complement strand
CTGTGCAAAGTCCAGGTGACACAGTTCATCACTGTGCAAAGTCCAGGCAGTAGCCACTTCAAGCATCTCATCACATCACATCTACTGTCAAGAGCAGAGAGAAATGGATGAGTGTGTCTCGCTTGCTTGCTAGTCCTAAGCTTGATTCCTCTGTTCTTACATACCTCAGGAACCTCTGCCTAGAGAATGGGGCCACCCACAGTGAGCTGCTGAGTTTCCTCACACGGTTAACATGCAGTCCCTCACAGACAAGTCCACAGGTCAACCCAATGTATACAATTCTTCACTGAGACTTTCTTCCCAGGAGAGTCTAGGGTCTGTGTCTTGTTGACAAAAATAATCATCATAGGGCACAGACTTAATTGCCTCCCCCTGAAACTGTAAAGACTCCGTGAAAAGGGGGCAGAAGTACCATCCTCAGCCTAGTTGGGGCCTTGCCTCTTTACCTCTATTCTGAGGTGAGTTGTTCTGATCTCTTTTCTATGGCATATATGTGATATATATTCATATATATTCATTTGATATATGTTCATATATATTCACACACACACACACACACACACACACACACACACATATATATATATATATATATCCTAAAAACTAAAACAAACATCTTAGTATAGGGGATTTAAAAAAATAATTAAAATGTCAAAAGAGAGAAAGTGAAATAAATATTTACAATTCTATGAGAGGTTAGTCTGAACAATTGCATAACTGACTGGATGGGTATCTGAAGCCTTACTTTTCTGTCTTAAATCTATGAATTTGCAAAATCATCTTTTTCTTAAAACATAAAAGAAAACTGTATGCAATATTGTGGCACGTTACTGAAGTCAGGCTTGGAGAGCTGAGGCTTTCCCCAGCTGGATTACGGGTATCTGTGTGTTGAGCTTCAGTACAAACAGAAATCTTATGCCCATGGCACCATCTTTCCAAAAGAGATAGTTCCGTGCCAGTGCAACCTAAAGACAATTCCCAAATATTTGGAGTAATAATATACGGCTTCATCCCTGGGAATCATAAGCTGCTCGCCTGTCACTGGGAATACAGTGATAATGTCCAGGTCACAATGAGGATGCAGACAGTGAGGGAAAACCCAAGAGCTGTGTGCTCCTAGGACAGCATCCACTACCTAAGCTTAGAGCCGTGAACCTTCACCAGGATGGGCTAGCTGAATTATCACCGAATGCATGCATTACTAGCTTCAGGTATTTAGTGCAGAGAAGCTCCTGCGACTTTAAATGTGCCATTAATCTTAAATGCAGACCAGTTAAGTGTGGAACTGTCCAGTTTTTCCCCAGGGTAATGTAGGAAATATTTGTTTCTAAAGCATGGAGTTAAAAATATAGTTTCTATGAAGTAAGGAGACTCTCACTCATTGGCAGCTCGGTGCAAGGGTTTGCTCACTCTCCGTCTCTATAGAGCAGTGGTTCTCGGCCTTCCTAAAGCTGCGACCCTTTAATACAGCTCTTCATGAAATTATTTTCATTGCTGCTCCATAACTGTAATTTGCTACTGTTATGAATCATAATGTAAACAGCTGTGTGTTTCCGTGGTCTTAGGCAAACCCGTGGAAAAGGGTCATTTGACAAAAGGGGGCGCGACCCACAGGCTGAGAAGTGCAGCTTTAGCTCCCGTGTCCCAGCCTGCAACTGCTTCCAGCGAGCCTTTAAGGCAGGGGAGCTAATGAGCAGTCTGAGTTCTTGCCATAAAAGTTATGAAATGAAATTATATTTTTCCTATTTCTGATTAATGATAAAGGGGAAAATGGAGCAATTTGCCAGTCCATAAAATGGCGCTTTTATCGTCTAGTAAAGGGCATGGTGTCAGCTAACCAAATTTTCTAAATCGTTAAATCATCAAAGTAGAAAAAGAAAACCTGTGTGTCTGCCCATGAATGTGAAAGGAGAGAGAGAACCTTCAGTGCTGAGTGTCATTGGCCTTTTGCTTTGCTTTGTGAGTCGTTTACATGTCTTGCATGCATCGTGTAAGCGTACATAATTTGCCATTTTTTATCCTTTAGAACTTTTTGCGTTTATTTCCGTGTGTGTGTGTGTGTGCGCGCGCGTGCGTGTGTGTGCATGTGTGTGCCACAGCATGTGCATGAAGGCTAAAGGACAACTTGTGGGAATTGATTGTCCCCTCCACCACATGGGTTCCAGGGATCAAACTCTGGTCATTGATCTTGGCTGCAGGAGCTTTAACCACTGGGCCATCTTGCCAGCTCCAGTTTGCCATTTTAATTACATTAAGTGTGAATTTCAGCGCCATTAACTACATTCTCAGTGTTGTGTAACCATCACTACCACCGATTTCCGAAGCTTTTTACTGTTTAAAAAAGAAACTCTAGGGGCTGGGGAGATGGCTCAGTGGTTAAGAACACTGACTGATCTTCCAGAGGACCTGGGTTCAATTCCCAGCACCCACATGACAGCTCACAACTGTCTGTAACTACAAGATCTGACACCGTCCCACAGACATGCATGTAGGCAAAACACCAATGCAAATAAAATAAAAATAAATTATTAAGAAAAAAAAAAAAACAAAGTCTATACTCAGTAGCCATCCCCTACCCCTGGCAACCTCTGACCTACTTTCTAGTCTCTGCAAATTTACCTGTTTTAAATTTAACCTTGTTTCTTGTCTAAAGTTGTGTTTTAGTTTGTATCTGTGGTAAATTTGGTGATAAAAGCGATGAACAGAGGGTGGCATTGGAAGCCTTCACGCAGCCCGCTTGTCCCCTTCCACTCTCAGGAGACGTCTAGTTTGACTGGGTACAGAGGAGGACCCGACTAGAAGGCTCATTGTGAATCTAGAGTAGCACACACCCACCCCTCTTTAGTGGGGGGACAGTGGTCAGGGACACATTTCCAGCAGGAGATGGGCCACTCTGGGGTCAACAAAGTCTCCCCCAAGTTGAACTCAGACTGCCTTCTTCAGGATTCTTCCAGAAGCATGTCAAGGCTTCTGTCATTTATACATGAGTGCCAGATGGGGTGACTGTGTCCAGGACACCAGACAACTCTAAGAAGACGTGACTTGGGGAAACAGGCCCTCTCTATAGAACCAGTATTGCCAGTAGTTGTCTGGGAGCCATTTCAGGAGCCAGGGAGATCTGGGTGATGGCGAACTTGAGGACAGCAGACTCTGGTGTCTTAGGCCATCCTTTAACCCATGCCTTCCTTCTTCCATTCCTTTCCTACTGAGCTCCTGCTGGACGCTGAGCCTCGAGGGTGTTAGTAAAGAGACGGGACTGCTCTCAGTGGTCACAGCAAAACCAGTCTCATTCATGTGGAAACTCTCTTTACCACCCACAGATCCAAACTCGGTTTCGAGCAAACATCTGAATGCTTATTCATTACTGTTCGCTAGAAATGGTCCTAACGTCTTTCAGAGAACTGTAGCTACTTGGTCTCCACAAGGAAAAGGGAAGTCCTACCTGCGGTTTTCTTTTAAAGGTCCTTTGTGCGACACAAAGGAAAATGGGCTTTTTTTGTTGTTTTATTTCTGGCAGTGACGAGTCTTTGTAGCTAACTCTCTTTATATTAAAGCAGGGGCTCCCTCTAACAAGAAGACCATCTCTGGGGTCCCGGCACATCTGGTCCCCTCCCCCAGGCGCTTGGCAAGACTGCAAGCAGATGGCCAAAACTCAGAGGCTCTCCCGGAAGTGCAGACTCTTGCAACGACCTCTGAAAGTCAGAATCCAGCTCCCCCACAGAGCCAAGAGTTAACCGAGGAGGGAGAACCCCCTAAGAAGGCTCCTTCTCCCAGCAGCCACCTGGATCCCCCTCAGGAGGTCAGTTCTTCAACCCTTGCTATTCCTCAGAAAGCCCAAGACATACCACCAAAGGAGAAGGAAGGGGATGGCCAGCCAGCCGACCTTCCTCCGAAGATAACCACTGAGATGGAAGGCTCCGAAGATGAGCCTGGACCACATGAGGTAGAAGCAGAAGGACAGTCTTCTACTGTTGCAGCTCAAGAGTCATCACAGCATCCTGACCCCTCCCCCCGACCCAGACCTCAGTCAGACCAGGATAAGGAATCCGGAGAGCTCAAAGGATCCCCTAGCAACCCACCCCTCTCTGAATCTGCACAGGGACATGACCCAGCTTCTGTGCAGGATAAGGGAACTGAGCCAACCAACCCTGTGCCCAGCAGTTCTGCTCACAGTGCTTCAGAAGATCCTACCCCCTCTGATGTGGTGAAGCCCGCTGGGGGCTCTCAACCACCTCCGAAGGAGGGAACCCCCAAAGCAGAAGTTCCCCGGGCTGGTACTCCTTACCCAGAAATTCCCCCTCCCCAAGACTCATCCACAAACTCAAAAGATACCCAGATCAGAGAACAGCCAGTGGCCTTGCTCCCTAGAAGCCGGCTGGCTCCTACCAGGCTGCCCCAGCCCCAGACCCTGGCTCCTCTCCAGAGCAGAAGACCCACACCCAAGCTTCTCTCTCCCAGCAGGGAAGAGGCTTTGGGGACGAGCTCAGATCAGACCCCAGCTCCATCTCCAAGGTCTCTTCCAACTCAGGATGGAGACCCCAGTAAGCTTCCTCCCATCAGCCCTCCCCAGTCCAAACCACCCCCAAATCCAAGCCCCGACACAGCCCACGGTCCACAGCAAGCCCACGTTGGGAAAGGCAGTGAGATGAAGCTCCCTCTTATCAGCCCGCAGGAACAAGCCCAGCGGCACTCCCCCAATCCTCCCCAGGAAGAGGAGGCACCCAGAGTCCGACTCCCTCATATTCCTGCTCCCTCTGTGGAACCTCAGCCGCCTCAGAACACCGGGCCAAGGTCTGCTTCGAAGCCTACAAAAGAGAAGAAGACTCCTAAAGTAGGCCATGCCTCTGGCAAGAAGATTCCAGATCTGCAGGCCTCAACTCACAGCCAGGAGGCTGCTAAGCAGAAAGACGCTAGGAAAAAAAACCTCAGGCAGAGAGAGATAGCTAAAGGGTCGCCACACCCAAGAAAGATGCCAGCCAGAAAGTTCCAGACTAACCAGCAGTCAGAGTCCCATAGTAAGCCAACTCCTAGGAATGTGTCTGACCCGCTTGCCACCACGTCCCCTCTGAGTCATGCTGAAGCAGCGTCAGCAGACCCCCAGAACCAGGAGGAGAAAACCCACAAAGCCCACAATTCCAGAAAGAAGGACCTGGCTCAGGCTGTAGGTGCATCCCAGAACCCAGTAACATCTGAAGGGGTAGTTCAAGAAAATGAGATGGCCTTCGGTGAGAATCAGCCAACCCAAGAAGGTCAGCCCCCACAGCCCACCGCCAAGTCGGCACAGGAGGGTTCTGCTCCTGCGGTGCATCGTGGGGGAAGAGAACAGCCTCAAAAGAAGGAAAGGTCTCAGAAGAGAGAGGTGGTGGGGAAACCTCCAGAGCAGGAGACTACAGCCCCTAGCCAGCCGCGGGCCAAAGAGACCCAAGCCCACAGAGACACCAGTGAGCTCAGACAGGGCTACGCCCAGAGGCACAACATCCTTATGTCTAAGCAGCAACCCAAAGAAAAACGAACTCGAAAAAATGGGGCTGTGCCAGAGAACAGAAGCCCTGCTGCTGCCCCCCAGAATCAGGTGTTAGAGGAAGAGCAGGGCAGCCGGACAGGAAGACTCCGAGCCAGGGGCAGCCAGAGCATCAAAGTTTAAGCCTTGGTTCCTGAGAAGCTGTGAGGTCTGGTGCTGTCAGGCTTGGAGATGCGCCTCTGGTGCTGGTTTCCTTCTGCCACCACCAGTCAACACCTTGCCTGGGGTGGGAGGTCTCAGAAGCCTTTGTAGCTCTGTTCCCCTTGTGGCAGCAGCCTGGGGGGACAGCTGGTTTGTTGCTGGGGCCATCAAGGGGCTCTTATGAATTTCAGTAGCACTGATGGCTGAAGAAGGGCAGATTACCATAATGTTTTGTTTTTTTTTTTCATTAGGAAAACTCACTTCTAGGCTGGAAAATTTCTTCATGCTTTTTGCATTATTGGAGGGGCCTGCAGAAAAAAAAAACTGCAAAATGAAACCTTGCTGTTTTTTTTTAGAGATTCCCAGCACGTGCACTTAACTCGTGAGGACCCATCTCTGCGAGCCAGTTATTAGCCGGCCAAGCACTCGAGGTCTGAATTGGCATCTGTTTTGTTTGTACATTTCAAAATGAGTGTCTTCTTTCTGTCTTTGAATAGAAATCTTACGGTCCATGTCTTCAGTATGCCAAAGCATCTGGTCGAATCACCTAAAAGAATGTGTGGGGAGGAAATTCAGGGGAATCAGTTTTTCATTCATCTCTCCGTATTTATTGTTATGTTATACTTCTGGCCATGACTAAGGGATGGCCAAAACCAGCCTATTGGAAGTCTATTAGATGAAAGTATGTGTGCTTCTCACACAACCAAACTATGGGAAGGGCCAGGGTGCAGCCATCTCTCAGAGGCAAGGGGCCAGCTACTGATCATCACCAAGGTTCTTGTCATCTTCCCGACTAAGCTTGCCGTCATTTCTCACCTCTGCCATTCTCCACGCTGATTCCAGTCTTTGAACTGCAAATGGTTATATATCATTCTCTCTGCATAGCAGGGACATGCCCGCCAACAGCTCTCAAGTTACATCTGGTGGTATCTCTCACCACCGCTACAACGGGATTCATCTAAATCATCCTTAATCCTGAGGTTAAAAAGAACATCCAGAGAAAGGCTGATTGCCCTGTTGGATCAAGCGTTCATTTAGAACAATCAGCTCTGGCCTGGGCATGGTTAACATGACCTATTACCCACTGGGTTCACTGCTCCATATGGAGACTATGTTTCCAGGGAGGATAATTGTAGTCAAGGCCATCAGTCCACGATTCTACTCTTTAAAAAAAAGTTAGAAGATGATCATTGAGTCCTTACTGTGTGTACAGGCAATGTGTGGAAGCTCTGTCTGATATCCCGTATTTAGTATATAGCCAATGACTAGTGCCTGTGTTTTATCTTATACAAAAGATACGTGCCCACAAACCTGTATGAATAGCAAATATTATCTCAAGTGCAATAGAGGACACTGATATTTTTAAAAATCAGTGATATAGGGAGTGAACAAGACTCTGCTCAGAACTATGGAATATTAGTAGTTATCCTCTGATTTATCTGCCTTCTCTAAGATAAAAGTTATAGGATGATTTTTAAGTAATTTCTAATTACTAAGTGAAGTCATCACCAAGAAGGCGTGATTGAGCATTTTCTATGTACCAGACAAAGCAACAGTTGCTAGGTATAGCATAAGATGATGCCAGTACTTCAGGGAACTATGACAAAACGGCCCATGACTACACCATGTAATTGGGGTACCTGGAGATGCCAAAGCCGGCTTAGCTGTAGTTGGCATCCCACAGGTAAGAAAACCTGATCATTTACTTTTCTAGATTGTTGTAAGGGCACTCCCTCTCTGAGTGCCAAGGAAGGGCACCGAGTTCCACCTCCTAAAACTGCACCAGGAAACACTTCAGAGAGAAATTCGTCCCTCAGCTGAGGCTTCAGGGATGCAGAACTGGTCAGTAGACAGATGCAAGAGGAGATGCTTGCTGTTGCCTAAATGCACAGGCAGGAGCAGATAGTGTCTCCTTAGACCCAGCTGCCAGGTGGACTACAGGCCATTCTAATCTGTGAAGGACTTTGGAAGCCTCATCTTGTTACAACATGGGGAGGGCAGAGTGCTTAAGTTTGTACTTTAGCGATAAAGATAAGGCAGACAATGCTAGAGACAGAATGACCACACAGCATGACAGGAGTTAAGATAGGGCTAATAAGGGCCTGGAAGATGGCACTGCTGTCGGGGGAGGTCAAAGCCGGTTGGTAATTAGCTTGGCTGTGGAGAGGGTAGATTATGAAAGACAGCAAGCAAAGAATTGCCCCCTCACCCTTTTTGAGACCATCTCATTATGTAGCCCTGGCTGGACTAGCACTTGCTATGTAGATCAGATTGGCTTTGAACTCACAGGAATCCGCCTGTCTCTGCCTCCTGAATGTTCAGATTAAAGGCGTATACTGTGATGCCCAGTATACCATTCATTTTCTATATATGGAGATTGGGGTGCTTTGTGGGCTGGAGCCTCATCTGGGTTTGAGTTTTGGAACCATGTTGGTGTGTCCTCTTTGGCTGCTGTTTTGGAGATGTTTGGAGCTGCATTTTTCTTTAGTGTCTGAGTGAGATGCATTACACAAGGTTCCCTCTGCTGCGGAGGAGGCTCTAACCCCTGGGATTCACAATAAGACAGTTTTTTTTTTCTTTTTGGTTTTCTGTGGTTTGAAGTTTTATTCACTGCTGTTGGACATTTTGAAAGGACAGTGAAAGACCATTGTCTCTGGGAGAGGCTTTTACTGCTAGTATTGATTATCTTGCCACAAGGAAAAGCTTCACTTTTTCAATGCAGAGCATAAATATATAAAGTAACCGCTTTCCATCCACACTAACAGGCAAAGTTCACATTGCTTCCGCCTGGGGTTTATCACAAAGCAATCCTGAGAGAGAGAAAAAAAGCCCTGGTGGGCGTTAAAAGTCACCGCGCTCATAATGTCACCTTCTTATGGAAGTCTGGTGTTTAGCATTCAGTTCAACAGAGAGCGCTTCCACCAGCCGAAAGAGCCTTCTTCACGTATGTAAAGAGCCAAGCCCCCTAAAGATAGAGAAGGCACGATCAAACAGCTCACAAAAGAGGAAGTAAAAATGTCCAATAAGCATGTCAGAAACCATTTAACCTCACTGTAAGTTAAAGCAGAACAGACTTTTTGACACCAGATATAAAACAGATGAAGCTTTATTGGGTGAAGTGTTGGTGTCAACAGTGAGGAAGCAAATTGGCTTGCCTTTTCTGGGGAACAGTTTCCCACCCTGTCAAAGAGTTACACTTTGCAGACCTTTAATCTGATCATTTAGATCCAAGAATTATGATGAGGAAAAGTATGCGAGAATGTTCATACCAAATTTTATAATGAAGGTTAGCAATACTCCACGTAATGGGATTTTTGAAATACATTTACAACACAGCCATCTGCTAGAGGCATCTGCCTGGTGTTGCCCTTATAATCCTGTAGACTCTTTACTTAGAAGATAGTGTTCATTACACAAAGGAGGAAAGGGGATTAAGGAGGCAGTCAGTGTGGCTCTTGTGTTGGCTATGGGACACTAGATTGAGACTAGTTTTCTTCTCTTGTTTATGTTTTTGGTATTTTCTACAAGTTCATGTTTATTCTAAAAAGGAAAACAGAGCTAATGCATGTACACACACACACACACATACACACACTTTGGAGAGCTGTCACGTCTATTTAGTCCATTCCAATTTGACATAATAAAGGACTTTCTGAGAGTCAGATGGCTTGCAGAAAAACAGAGCAGCCTCCTCCAGACATGAGGTGCATCATCTTACAATGGAGCCTCCGTGTGTTGGGTGACTTCATAGAGTGGATGGAACCGAAGTTTCTCTTTCTGATTTATGGTCCACTTACAACAACTGGTCTCCTTGTTATGAAGAATCCAGCTGTTTTTTCCATTAAGTAGCATGCTTTTGTAGTAGAAATGGAGTGGTCCTTGTATTCATTAGCTCACTGGCTTAAAACATTTTTGAGCAAGCTCCATAGGGAGAAGAGTACATTTCACAGTATCGCAGCCCAGGAAGCACATCCACATATAGGAAATAATTTTATGACTCTTTTTCATAGATGATGTACTCACATTTTCTATGGTGCTGAGTTTAAATTTTCTAAATTCAGGTTGTAGCTCACTAAATCAGTTTTACAGTGTAGTTTGCACTCTACTGAGCCTTCTGGATCTCGACTTTGTCCTGTTCCTAGGGCCTGCTTGCCAGGTCACCTACTTTCTCTATCTGCCTTCACGTTGGTTGGATAGGCTAGCCTCAACTTACTCTGAATTCTTCTCTGAGAACAGGATCTGGTATATTGGCAGTTAAGTCTTTTGTTATTGGTTGGCCTTAGGCTGGATATTATCCAAACTTCCTATACATAGCTATAAGTTCTTTTATAAAGCTTACAAAACACTTTAAAACACGCTTGATCAGTGGTGATGCTCCCAGTAAGTCATTAGACAGCTCCCTTGCCCTTAGCTCCATGACAACCCTATAAACAGCACTGTTACAATTAAGGAGCCCCCAGATTCACCTTGAGGTCATTGAGGTGCTGATATAGTACCTAGCACGATATGTCCATAAGTGAGTTTACATGCATGGTAGGGTTTGAGAGACTAACTTTAGTAATAATGTTTTCACATTGACTAGGCATCCTAAAAGGAGAGCAAATGCCTGTCCCTCTTTTGTGTGTTGATGGTAGGTACTGTTAGCAGAGTAGACCCATAACCTTAAAGCTGACTGTGGGATGGCTATCACAAGCAGCCAAAGCTGAAGGTCTTCTGTTAATGATAATAACATTAGAAAGTATCAATTACAAACAACACTGAATGTCAAAATAATCTTTGGAAACTCAGTCTAGTCAGGAGTAAATGAAGGAGTATGCTAAAGCACCCAGAACAATGTCTGCCCCATGGCAAGTCAGTACCAAGATGAGCATTTGTTAGCACTAACATGTAAAGAGCAAAAAAAACAATATTACATTTGGTCATGAATTAGAATAGGAGAATGTGTCCTGTTTGAACTAGGTGGAAGTGTTTGTTAAATGAAATTGTCTTCTCTGGAAATCCCTTTGTGACTTTAGCCGTGGCTAAACTAAGGAGCTTAAACAAAATCAGAACGATATTAAAAAGAAATGGTAGTTCAGTTTACTATCCCTAAGATAGAAGACTCCTTCGCTAGGCATTCACAGGCTGCCCGTGCCTGCAGAAGACAAGGAGAAGCATCAAAGCTGAGCTGATGGTGAATTTCCTTCTGACACAAACATCCAGCACTTAGGAGAGCAGCTGGCGTGTAGTGCACACTCAGTAAATGCTATCTGTTCTTTTATTGTTGTCTCATTGCTGGTAGACATCAAGTGTATTCTACTGGGCATACAGCACATGCTGCCACGTTCTGTGTAATAAACAGATACATTTATGTGTTTTCTCTTCGTGGTGGGTTGAGACGAAGTCTGGCTTTTACTTCTATATCCACCAGCCCTTGGTTTTTTGAGAAGAAAACTAAACATCCAAGTGAAGAAAAGCAGGAAAACTTTTGCTGGGGAAAGCAACCGATGAAGTGGAGACTTGGGGACAGTTGCTCAACAGGCTAAATAGCGGCCAGGTGCAGCAGCACGTGCCTGGGTGCCAGGTATTCCAGAGGCGGAGAAGAGAAGCTCCCTTAAATCAAGGGAGGCTAGCAAACAAGGGATGTTTCGGCTGGTGGCAGTGCGGTGCATCAGCAAGATTTATTCAAGCATGTTGGTCAACGTAGAGGAAACTTTCGGCCTGTGCTAAAGCTCCCTGTAGGTTCTGTCTCTTCCTGCCTGTCATGGCTTCCTCTTCTTGTCTCCATCTTCCTCTCTTGACGTTTGGTCCCCTCTACATTTTATTTCCTTCAAAGCATCAACTAACAACTTCATGACAAACTTACTCATTTTGTAAAAAGATCTGGCATTACCTTAGCTTTCATCTGAGTGTTCTGGAGTCGGCGTCTGGACGTTGGCTTGTTAGTTGATCTCCATGGAAGACATTACACAAACGAAGTCCGGAAGGAAGAAAAGGTTTCAAACTTCATTTTCTCTGTGTATGAATATTTTTTCACAAGCATTCTTTTTTTTTTTTTTTTTTTGCTGGTGTGGAGTCTGTTTCTGTTTAAGTAGCTGGTTATCCCTCTGCGAGGACACCAAAGAATAGAGCATCCCACTCTTCCAGTAGTTTAGCAGATATATTCATCTTGCCATAGAAACATGAACATTATTACTCTATTTCATTGGACTGAGGAGATAGCTTTCTGCGTAGTATCCTATTTTGCTATGGAAAATTATCATGGGTATTATATGAAATGAATTTTCTGCTTGCTGTTATTCCTTTCTCAGAACACAAACAGACACGATGTGTTGCAATGCAATTCTGTCTTGGAAAAAATAGCTTCTTTTGGTTCCTTCAGCTTTGTGAAAATACTCCCTAATGAACTCATTGCTTTTCTTTACTTTCTACCACAAATTGTGTAACTATTCTATTAGAAATAAATATTTTACATTCTATAGTCCATTATGTGTTTTAAGTTGTCTTAAGCCTTTTTTCATGGCTGTATATATTTCATGATGTATATTGCTTGTTGTGGGAATTTACTCATGTTTATATATTAATCATGGCATTGATAAATTACTTTTAGTTAAAAGAAAACCGTGTTTTTAGAGCCGCCTTTGTGTGGGGGAAAAAAATGAATGCTTTTGGAGTTATTGGGTAGTGAGAATTTATTTCTCAAAATGGGAGCCTGTTTCCCAAGTCATCCATTCCAGAGACTGTTTCTTTCAAGGAGAGAAAAACTAGTGGGAATACAATTCCTTTTCAAAATTTTATTTAAATATCTGCAGTCTTTTCTATTGAAAGATGATCAGCCCTCTGTGTATGGAGAGTGGCCACATGGATTTGCTACCTAAGTCATCTTGCTGCTCTACTCAGAGTTATTAAATGGGCTCTCTCTTCTCATATTAATCACAGCCTCACCCCCACATGGCAATTTAATTAGTGCTTCCTGACCTGGATGTTTTCCTGTGATAGCATATCCTTGGCATAGATTATTTTCTCCTTTCCTGGGTGTGAGATATCCTATGTTGCCTGTATGATACAACATTAAACACGTCTATGGTCTGTTCCTAGTGTGTTGTCTCCACCACGTGTGCTGGTCAGACTGTGTAGTAGGAGGAGCGGCGGGGCTGCGTCCCCAGCACCCGGCTCCTGGCCGCCAGCTAGCTTATTCCCCGAAATAATTACACGGAAATTGTATTCTTTTAAACACTGCTTGGCCCATTAGTTCCAGCCTCTTATTGGCTAGCTCTTACATATTGATCTAACCCATTTCTAATAATCTGTGTAGCCCACGAGGTGGCTTACCAGGGAAGATATTAACCTGCGTCTGTCTGGAGTGGGAGAATCATGGCGACTACCTGACTCGGCTTCTTTCTCCCAGCATTCTGTTCTGTTTACTCCACCCACCTAAGGGTGGGCCTATCAAATGGGCCAAGGCAGTTTCTTTATTAATTAACCAATGAAAGCAACAGATTAGAAAGAAATCACTCCCACATCAGGACTGGAGTCTGTGCTTCTTCCTTTAAAGTGTATTGGCCAAATAGTATTTAAGTCATCTGGCTTCAAGGGAATGTGTCTAACTGCAAGGTGCAAGCCTTTTAAGATCATCTGGAAATGCATTCCGGTTCCACATCCTTCTGCATTCTCCTGCATCTGGTGATGCTGCTCCCCATCAACAGCTCTAAAACCAGCCATGCTTCATTACACTCACTTATGCTTCATTGTAGGCATTTAAATAAATTTAACCGGCCTACATAATGACGAGCTTGTGTCTTTCGTGGACTATAAAGTAGTCTGCATGCTTTTTAAGCATCGCCTCAAGGCACACCTAAATATAGATGCTCTGACTCAAGATGACACCCAGGAAGTTGGAGGCGGTGCCTTGGAACGTGGGTAGTTCTGTCGGGTTTCAGCCGAGAAGGAAGGCCTTTTGTCTTCTGATGTATTAAGACACTAGAAAAAATATATTTTAAGTGATGTGAAATGCTAGTCCATATCACTACAGTGGTGGCGTTCTAATGTAGTTTCAGTAATATAAACACATTATCTGTGCCTCAGATGCTGCGTTGCTAATTCGTAAGACATTGACTGTCAGGACTGCAGCTGCTCTGTAGCGTCAGACCGAGCGTGGCTTCGTTATACCACAGTACAGATGGCTGATGTCTTAGAAAGCAAGAGAAAGGAGCCCATGTGAAAACCATATTTTCAATTAGCTTATATATAATATGTTACCACAGAAAAGACCAAGTAGGTAGGAAAATATATGCATGTACACACATGATCTATGATCTTCTCTGTGGCAGTTATTTCAGGAAATGTGGCCTCTAGTTTTTATCTTTTAAAAATATTTGTATTAATTCTTTGAGAATCTCCTACACTGCTTTGGTCATATTCACCTCCCTTCCCCCTCTTCCCAGATCCACACCCTCTTCCATACCCACCCAGCTCTCTGTCCCCATTGGTTTTTACTCTTGGGCATGTGGCTACCTGCTGGAGCACCGTCAACCAAATGGGACCCATACCTTAAAACAACAACAACAACAACAACAAAATACCTTTCCACTCCTGTTGCTCCTCAGCTTGGCCATGGGGCTTCATGCTCACCTCCACTTCCTTCCTGACTTGTGCACACTGTCACAGATACTGAGTTCATGTGTGCATCTGCCCCTTGTGTCCAGAAAACAGTTTTTGTTTTGCTTGTTCACTGCCCCTGGCTCTTACCATCTTCCCACTACCCTCTTCCACAGTGATCCCTGAGCCTTGAGGAGAGTGAGCATGATGTAGGGATTCTGTGGCCTCTTATTCTCTATGTCTTGACTGGTGCTGAGGTTTGAGGGATGCACTAATGTATAATGGTAGATCACCTGGACTCAGCTTAAATTACTAGATCCACTAAACAGAGTAAAGAAGAAGGTTCTGCCCCGACCTGTGATCTGTCTAGCCACAGGACCTGATAACACTGCCAGCTTTGGGATTACAAGTAGGTGCTGCCACCCAGAATTTTATGTGGGCACTGGGGAACCAAACTTGGGTTTTTATGCATCTGTAGCAAACACCGACTGAGCCATCTCTCCAGCCTTAGAGGTGAATTCTATTCTTTATTGAAAATGGATTTTTTTCATACAATAAAGTCTGATTACGGTTTCCCCTCCCATGTCCTCCCCATCTCGACACCCACCCAAGTCTGCACCCTTTCTTTCTTTCTCTCATTAGAAAACAAGCGAGTATCCAAAAATAATAAAAACAAACAAACCAGAATGAGACAAAACAAAGGAGCTAAAGAAAAGGCACGTGCAACACATGGCTGCAGAGACAGGCACATTTGCACACATGGAAATCCCGTACAAACACAGAATCAGAAACTGAATGTTATATAACATAATGTGTAAGCAACAGACCTGTAAAGAAAATAAATCCCAGACAAAGCATTATGAGACAAAACAATAACAACAATAAAAACCCTCTTCTGGCTCTTCATATAAAACTGACCTCCCTGCCTGGTGCTGATGTTTGATCTCTTTATCTCTTCAAACTTCTGACAGTGTCTCCAGCTTACAGAGAATTTCCTTCTATCCCCTCCCCTCTTCAGAGGACTTCTTTTGACCACCATGCCATCTCTTTCTGTCCCTTTATCTGACTTCATTGTGTTTATTACCTAACATTTGAAATTGTGTTGTCTGTCTCCAGCTTTAGTCCCCCGGGTCAAGGAGTTCTGTTTATTGCTTTATCTGCAGCGTCCAGAACTACATCCTCTGCATGGCAGGTGCTCAATAAATGTGGATCAAATCAATATTCTCAAGATTTAACAAAGAATGCTCCCACACACGGTGCCTTTTGCTCAGTTTGGTTGTGATAAGTATGGTTACTTTAACGTTCCTCTCGAGATTCCTCCTGACCTAGAATTCCCGGATTCGTCCCGACCATTTACTGCACACCAATCACTCCGCTTTGAAGACAGGTGCTAGGATATGGATTCTGGATTCTCTGGCCAGGATTACTTTGCGACGACATTCACTTTCCTTTATTGGTTTGGGATCGGCACAGTTTGTCTTAAGTTCATGTTCATTCAGTCCCAGCACACAGCAGAGAGTAGAGAGGTCACTCTGCTGCCCTCAGCCCACCTCACCCTACCCCTAACTCACCTCTCTTCTCCCTTGATCTCTGTTTCTTGAGACAATATCTCACACATCCCAGCCTGGCCTCAAGTTCTGTTTTTGCTGAGGATGACCTTGAACTTCTGACCCTCCTATCTCCACCTCTCAAATGCTGGGCTCGCAAGTAGATCCATCAGGCCCCGCTGATGAGAGCCTTGTGCATGTTAAGTTGCCACTCTGAGAATGAGCCTTGAGGTCTTATGTTTTTTTTAATGGGATTTCTGTCTTCAGGTCGGGTGAGGCTCTGTGTGTAAAGTTCTGTCTGTGGACTGAGTTCCAGATACCTCATTGCAGCTTCTCATCAGACCCAGGAGCCCAGGCCTTGCCTCCTAAGCCCAGAGACTTTGCCCTCCATCTTAGTTCAGGGACACAAGCTTTAGCCCCTGGTACCTCTGGTTTCTTGGCATCTATTCTGTTTCTTCTTCACCTTGAAGTTTTTCTTTCCAGACTCTATTTTGCATATATATTAAAAACAAAACATACTTCTGTGATATATTCATGCTTCCTTATGTCTTTGGGTTGGGATAGTTTCCCACATCTGCTCAATCAAGCATGTCCATTAAAGATGGTGGGAAAGTTACTGTTTTAGCATTTTATAAGCAATGCTCCTGAGACCTATCTGCTCCAAGGACCTATCGGCATGAGCAAGACCTGAAGTGTGTATTCTATACCTCTAGATGTTCTGATGTTTTGAGGAAAGGCTTGGTGTTAATCATGGATAATTCTTGTTCCATTGAACTTTAACACTTTTTAGAACTGTTTCTTTTAATTTTTTTCTAAGATTTTTGGAGACTTTTTTTTTTCAAATGGAATGTAATTATAAGGGTGACTTTAAATACTAAGAGCCTCTGTCTCTGTCTCCTTTCATCGCCTGATGAAGGTTAATATTCAGGAGGATGCCTATATGTTTTTCTTTGGGTTCTCCTTCTTATTTAGCTTCTCTAAGAACCTGAGTTATAGGCTCAATGTCCTTTATTTATGGCTAGAAACGAAATATGAGTGAGTACATCCCATGTTCCTCTTTTTGGGTCTGGCTTACCTCACTCAGGATAGTGTTTTCTATTTCCATCCATTTGCCTGCAAACTTCAAGAAGTCCTTGTTTTTTACTGCTGAGTAGTACTCTAATATGTATATATTCCATACTTTCTTCATCCATAACCGGACTGAAATCTCAAGGTCCAAATCAGGAGCAGAAGGAGAGAGAGCATGAGCAAGGAACTCAGGACCGCGAGGGGTGCACCCACACACTGAGACAATGGGAATGTTCTATCGGGAACTCACCAAGGCCAGTTGGCCTGGGTCTGAAAAAGCCTGGGATAAAACTGGTCTCGCTGAACATAGTGGACAATGAGGACTACTGAGACCTCAAGAACAATGGCAATGGGTTTTTGATCCTACTGCACCTATTGGCTTTGTGGGAGCCTAGGCAGTTTGGATGATCACCTTACTAGACCTGGATGGAGGTGGGTGGTCCTTGGACTTCCCACAGGGCAGGGAACCCTGATTGCTCTTTGGGCTTATGAGGGAGGGGGACTTGATTGGGGGAGGGGGAGGGAAAGGGGAGGCGGAGGTGGGGAAGAGACAGAAATCTTTAATAAAAAAATAAATAAATAAATACTAAGAGCCATTGTTTTGATATGTTTCATATTAATGCGAATACCAAGCCATGCTGACTGAATACTGGTTACCTTCCAAGGCGTTGTACCTCCTGGATGCTATCGGCTGACTTACTAATAATATCAATACAGTAAGATGTGTCTTATGTATCTTCAAGTTGAAACGCACAAAGTTTATACAGTTTCACGTGTTTGGACAAATAAAATTGGAAACATAGTGGTCACATCAGGAAACTTACTCTGTTATATGGTTTTCATTGACAAATTCATCTTTTTCTCGCCAGCTATTAAGACATCTTACCTGAAATCTGAAGACTTTTCCAGGAAGCCCATTGCTCCCAGTACCAGTGAGTTCTTGGATTCAACAGACAGAAACTACTATGCGAAATTATGGGCCAAGCTTTCATCCAAAAAGTCACCTGTGGTAAGGGTGGGGCAGGTGGGATACATTATCATAGAAACTTACTCTGTCCAAGGTTAAAAAAGGGGGGGTGGGTAAGGGGTCATGGGCCGAGCATGGTAGCACATGTCTTTAATCCCAGCACTCGGGAAGCAAAGACAGGTGGATTTCTCTGAGTTTGAGACCAGTCTGAACTACATAGTGAGACCCTGTCTTAGAAAAGGGGGGTAGCTGGGTGGTGGTGGCACACCCCTTTAATTTCAGCACTCAGGAGGCAGAGGCAGGTGGGTTCAAGACCATCCTGGTCTACAAGAGCTAGTTCCAGGACAGGCTCCAGAGCTCCAGAGAAACCCTGTCTCAATGCTGCCCCCCCCCAATAAAAAGAAAAAAGGTGGTTAGAATTTGGAGATTATTAAGTTTTCCCAAACTGTTCTTTTGCATCTATGAGCTGAGGACAGAATTCCTTCTCCCCCGACCTCTAGGAACAGTTCCTATTCCTAAAATTGAATTTTCAGTGTGAGTAAAGTTTTTGAGTACCTCAGGTTCCCAGCAAACCCCCTCGCATTCTGCTCCTTTGTTTGCAGTAGAAAAACAGCACAATCAAACAAACCCGGGAAAATGTCTATTTCAGGGGTCGAGTTCTCTGAGTTGGGGTGTGACTATGAGTATCTGGGAGCTGGACTGGAAAACCAAGTCCCCTTCAGAGTGTGCTTCATGTAACACTATGTGAAGTGGGCCCCTAACTTTACCCCAACGCGTCCAGAAACCAGCCCAGGTAGGAGTGCCTAACGCACAGCAGGGCCTGTGTTCAGAGTAGGCTCTACTCACCTCCCGTATGTAATGGTTTTTATGTAATGATCTGGGAATGCAGAGACTTAAAAAATTGCAGTTGCAGAATATACCTAACTTCTAGTTGGTCAGCTCAAGGCCCGCTTGTTCAAAGCAAGTTACAACACCACCTTCCATAGTCAACCATGGTCAGTGGTCAGAAGAATCAGTGGTACCAGACTTGTGCCTAAGCATTCTACCGGAAGACATGGCAGGTGTCAGGGACTCTTAAGTGCAGGAAATAGATGTTTCTGCTTTGCTTTTCTGAGTGACCTCTTGTTCTAACTGGAGGCAGGCCTGCCTCTCTCACCCACTCCCTTAGATGCAGTCTCCCACATCCCCACAAGCGTCCGGCTAGCTCTTCAGTTCATATTGCTGAAGGCAAGAGTATAGTCAGCCTGTCTGACTCCTTAGCCACACTTCTCAGGCCTTACAGACTCTGCAGCCCCTGCCCTATCCCAAGGACTCCAGATTCGGGCAGCGTCGAGGCAGCAGGACGTGCATAAGCTCTTAAACCTCTACAAGTGACATGATGCCTGAGCGCAGGGACGTTGTTTGACCAAAGCCAACCACGTCTAGACTTCTCCCCTACCCACCAGGAGTTATGAGAAATCAAACATCAGCCATTAGTAATGGAGATCACACTCCATCTTTGGATCGACTTAAGGATTCAAAGGCCTCTGGCTGTTCTGGGAGGTTTCAGAAGGACCTGTAATTCACATGGTAACCTTGGAGATGTTCCTCTTGCAAGTGCCTGGATTCCTCTTCAAGCCACTGGCTCTGGTATTTCCCACATTCTCTCTTCTCCAGCTAGCAGGTTGGTTTTCTTTTTTTCCCAGCTAAGGCTTAGGTAGCCCTGAAATCTTACTACATTGCCAAAAAAACAGCACGTTCGGAAAATGCCGGGAATGCTGGGTATTCTCATGTGAAAGGATGGGAACAGTGAGCTGGGAATGCGGCTCCATTGCTAGAGGTCTTACCCAGCATACATATAAAGCCCCAAGTTCAGTCCCAGCACTACGTGAAACTAGACACAGCAGCGATGTCTACAATCCCAACACTTGGCAGGTCAGGGGAGGAGATCAGAAGTTCAGCGTCATTTCAGTTGCAAGGGCAGCTTGGACTACATGGCACCATGAAAAAAGAAACTAGATGCCCATCCCTCACCCTGCACAGAAATCAATCCTAAATGAGCGAGAAAATCTTAACGTAAGACCTGGATTCTGAACCTGCTAGATGCACAGGGGAAAGGCTCGAGGTGGCATCGGAAAAGGACGGCAGGGGCACAGGAAACGGCTCAAGGGTTTACTAGTGGGTCTGCGTGGAATCAAAGCGCTTAGCCAGCAAAGGAAGCACTTATATCCAGCAGAACAGAGAGTCAGTCTCAGAGTGGGAAACAACCTTTGTCAACTACACACCAGGCAGGGGATCGATAGCTACACCTGATCTTAGCTAGTAAGGCTAGTAAGCAATTAGATTATTATCTAGGATCTATTTTTTAAAACTCCAAAAGTTAAACACACACACACACACACAATCTATCCAGTCAGTAAATGCAATAATGAAATAAATAGGCAATACTCAAAGAAAAAAAATATACACGACCAAAATATATTTGAAATGTGTTCCACATTCTTAGTTTAGGGAAATGCAGATTAAAACTACCCTGGAATTCTCTCTTGTCCAAATCAGAATGGCTAGTAGCAATAAAACGAATAACAGTAAATGCTGCCAAGGATGGGGATGGACAGGTCCCATACATACCAGTGGGAATGTGAACTAGGGCAGACACTATTGTTGTCAATATGGAAACTTGTCAAATAGCTACAGATAGAACGACCATGTGACCCAACAATTCAGCCCCTGACTAAGGCAGCGTACTGCAGAGATATTTACACATCTGAGTTTATTGCCACGTGATTCACAATAGACACAATATGGACCCATGCTGGATGTCCATCAAAAGATGAGTAGATGGAATAAAGCAATGTGGGGGCATGCACAATGTAAGTTCAGTCATCTCTAGAGGAGAATGAAATAATGATACTCCTAGAAGACTCAAGACTCAGACAATACTGAATGTTTCATCTGTGGCATCTGTTGGATTGTACATTTATCTTTCTCTCCGTTTCTCTGCCTCCCTCTATGCATATGCATGTGTGTGTGTATGTGTGTGTGTGTGTGACATGAAAGTAGAAGGGATTATGAGAGGAGGAAGAGATCTAATGAAGCAGGAAGGAGGAACAAGAGAGGGTAGTGGAATAAATGTCATGAAAAGCGAAAGGGGGAAGGAGATGAGAGGGCCAAGAAAGAGGAAAAGGGGAAGAATAAGAACCAGTTATATGAAATGTCATAATGAAATTATGTTTTTGTATACTAATAAAACTATCTTTGTATAAAAGGAAAATATAAAAAGAAGCTAGGCATGTGGTGCATACCTTTATCTCAGTACTTGGTGGTGAGGCCCTGCAGAGGCAGATGGATTTCTGTGAGTTAGAGGTCAGCCTGGTCTACTGATCGAGTTTCAGAACAGCCAGGGCTATACAGATATGTGTGTGTGTGTGTGTGTGTACAGACAGAGAGAGATGCACATATATATGTATGTATGTATACCTATACACACACATGGGGGGGGTATTGGAAAAGGAAAGCCCTTGACAGTGATAGACCAAGTAGAATTTGCACCCCACTTGCTTTGGGGTGTTTTGAAATTCTATTTCTCTGAAGCATATTTCTCACCCGTGTTGAAGATTGCATTCTTGTGGTTTTGATCAAACCCACCTTGAAATGCATTGTTCTGCGAGGCCTCTTCAGCATGGCCCCTCCAGTTGAGCATTCTGCTCTGACCGGGTCTAGAGTTTGACTGCAGTGTGCCAGTCATGTGGGTCAAGGTGTGGTCACAAGATAATGAGGCCAGTTTTGTCCGTGACATGAAATTGGTCTGATTCCTTAGGCATTTCTAATGGTACATGCCATGGGCAGCTGAGTAAGATATACATAACTCTGTACTTTTGGTCTGTGCTTCTTTCTACTGTTTTTTTTTAATATTGTCTTTTTCTATAAGACAATAAATGCACTCACTTCTGTGACAGACTCTCACAAACGAAACTTATTTGCCATGGGATGTCACTTTCTCTTCTGAACATTCCAAATCCTGTCTACTTTATGACGTCATTGTAAATGCACATGAAATGTCTTCATAAATTAATGACTTATGAAACAGATGTTCATCATTGCCCTGTTGGTGACAGTTGGCAGGGAGTGGGGAAGAGTTTAGGCCTTCAGCTATCCTGGTCCACGTTCAGAAACAGCAGCTCTTCCTTCGTGAGATCATCAACAGCCTTGTATCACCCCAGGCTTCAGCCAGTTTCCAGGACTTACACTTCTGCCACAGTAGGCTTGGTAATTCTGATAAACCCTCCTGCCCAAGACAACTAGAAAATACGGATTTGAACAGAAATCTACTTAAAGGCATCAGAGAACAAACAGAAGAATGGAAAGTGGCTTGGCCTGGAATTGGGGCGGGGGGGGGGGGGAGTTCCTGAGATGCAGGTAGATAAGCCTGTACCAGAAGTAGCTTATCTCCTTTGACCTTTGGTTGTGGGTCGGACGTCATTGTTGATCTTCCTGTGGAATGACAGCAGCATTGAACTCTGGGTGCTGCGAAGAAATGCAGCCTAGTGAGCCGGGCCTGGGTTGGTAAGTGAAGGGCTCTCACCTGGGGCAGAAGTACATAGGACTTCACAGTCCCTCGCTTCCAGCAATGTTGCCAGGAACCCACGGCAATGTTTCTACGAGCCATTTTGAAAATGCAGTGTCTAGTACATAATAAGAAAATTATCAGGTGTGAAAAGAGATGGGAAAATATGAGGCAAAAATAACAGAATCAACAGATACAGAAATAAACCTCCAGGACTTCCTGATACCAGAGGCATCAAATACAGAGTCTGAAACCTCCAAAGTCTAATATGACTACTTGCAGCCCCCAATGCATACGAAAATTAATCCGAAAAGTAGAGATCATGAAGTATAAGTGGAAATTATGAAACCTGGGACAGAGAACAGTAACTGAAATTAGTACCCGATTAGATACAGCTCAGGATAGAAATAACTAGACGGGGAAATCAGTAAGAAAAATTATTCTTAGACAATATGAGTGAGAAACCCCAGCCGTGTTACTGGGTCCTAAAAGGAGAGACGAGCGAGAACACAAGCCCCACTTGGAGAGGTTAGGGATAAATCCTTTTATCTCATGGAAAAAAGTCATCAAGCTATACATTGGAGAATGCTCAAAAATCCAACTTAGATACATATTTGTATTGAAATCATACTGCACTAAAATGAAAGATTCCTTTTCATCTAAAAAATAATCAAACGGGGAAAGATTGTTGTCTACGGTACAGCATTTTAGGTAGATAGTAACTTTGCAAAAGACATCACCGAAGATGGTTAAAGTGATCAGTTGTTACTAGCCAAGAATTTCATCCCTAGTGACATACTAGCAGGGATGTGAACTAAGCATAATTCCAGACAACACCACAGAAGACCAGACACAGGAAACCTACCTGAGAGAGGACACTTGAGAATGTAATTCAGACAGAACGCAGGGGCCAGCAAGATGGCTCATTGGGCAAAGGCGCTTGCTGCCAAGCCTGGCAGTCTGAGTTTGATCCCCTGAGCCCACATGAGTCCAGCAAGCTTTCCTTTGGCCTCACACATATGCCATGCTACACAAGTGTGCACAAACTGATAACTGTCACAAAGAGATGTTGCTAATATGAAATACTAATGATCTTTCTTTACATGTACATATCATTAAGATTTTTGATATAAAAATTTAAGTAAACTATTTGTTGTACCTCAATTATAATGAAGACACAGGGGTCTAAAATTTATATCCATCAGACTCTAAATGACAAGAGTAGAGTGGTGGCTCAGTGGTTAAAGCAGTTGCTGCTCTTGCAGAGGGCCCAGATTCACGTCTCAGCAACCCCATGTTGGCTCAGAATCCCCTGTAATTCCAAGTCCAGGAGATCCAATGCCCTCTTTGGCCTCCAACAACATTATGCATGTGGTCCATGCCCACACTCAGGTGTTTACACATCTACATAAAATAAAAAATCTTAAAGGAGAAAAGAGAGGAGAAGGAGAAGGGTTTAAATGGAGATACGACGTCCAAGGATCTCTCTATCTGAAGTCCAGATAGAGGACAAAAGCCCATCAGACTGTGGTGACTCAAGGACACATAACTTACTTAGTGTCTGGGAAGTCACTAGAAGAGGAGTAAGAGAAACACAGCTTTTAATCTAATTGGCTACGGGACCGGAATGACAAATAGTGTAACATTGTATCAGCCTTGCTAACCAGCGGGACAAAGAAACAGGAAGAAAACAGTGCCAAGTTCAGAAACAGCTCAGAAATGCCCTTGACAATCCCGGCTGCCTCCGAGGGCCTCGTCTTAGTCCGTGACCACAGCCAGTGGCCATGTCTGTGCGTGCTGTCACACATGTGCAAAACCATGGTCTGGAAACGCCTGCTGACTGTTAAAAGCAGGGAAGCTCCTCTGGTAGTGACAGCAATGACTACAGACAGACACAGCTGAAAAAGGAGAACATGGAAGGCTTTCGTGACAACTCTTTCCCCACCGTGACCACCCAACACCCTAAAAAAGTAACAGCCTAAACAAAAAGCCATCAAAGAGAACTCTTAAAAAGTGTGGTAAGGATGTTACCTTACCACAAATGATTGCTCTGGCGGGGGTGGGGGAGGGGAAGGACTCAATTTGATTTAAGGAGCAGGCCACTGAGAGTTTGACCATGCTCCATTGAGTATATAGATAACACAAATTGGACTCTTTTTTTCTTTTTTTTCTTTTTTTTTCTTTTTTTTCTGTTTATTTTTATTTTTTAGGGGGTCACAACAGTAGGGGGATGGACATGAAAGGACTGGCTAGTGAGTGTGATTGGAGTGCAGGATGTGAAATTCCCAGAGAATCAATAAAAATATGTTAAAAAAAGGAATGCACTTGACAAAGCTATCATTTATTCAATAAGCATAAAAAGTACAAGGAATTTCAATATAATAACAATAATTTAAAATTGAAGAATATTTTTTCTTCCTTTTAAAAAAGATATTTCTTAGGTATAGTAGCTCATGCCTTTAATCCCAGCACTCAAGAGGCAGAGGCAGGAGGATCTCTGTGAATTCAAGGCCAACCTGGTCTACAGAGTGAGTTCCAGGACAGCCAGAACTACAAAGAGAAACTCTTTTGAAAAACAAAACAAAAAGGCTATCTTTTATTATTTTATGTATTTGGGTGTCTTGCCTGCATGGATGTATGTGTATCCCATGTATGCATTGCCTGTGAAGCCCAGAAGAGAGCGGCAGAGCCTGTGGAGCTGGAATTACAGATGGTAGTGAGCTGCCCTGTGGGTGCTGGGAACCCAACCCAGAGGCTCCTACAAGAGCCGTAAGTGGTCTTAACTCCTGAACCATCTCTGCAGCTGCCTAAAATATGTTCTGACTAGCATCTAAAAATAAAAGGGTTAATAATGAATCTGATAAAAGATGTATAATGTCTCTGCATAGAAAAAGTATAAAAATATTATTTAAAAACCTAAATAAGCAAAGAGGTCACAGTTAAGAATTACAAGAGTTGCTACTGTACATACGCCAGCTCTCTTCAAGTCCATAGTTATGATGCAAGCCAGTCAAAAATTCCCACAACTCTTTGAGAAACTTGACAAGTTGAACTTAATATTTCTGTGGGGATGCTGGCAGCATCGTAGAGGACTAAGAACATACTGGATGAGAGCCCTACACAAACCTCTTCACAGATGGGACCAACTTAGGAGGAGGCTGGCACTGGTGGGCAGGAAGAAAATGAGGTCTTTGCCTAGCATTAGCTGCATGCAAACGGGGGGGAGGGTTAAGTTTAATTCCAGCCTTACATCATGTGCAAAACCTAAGGGGTGTAGTGCATAAATATGAAGAACACAACCATACTCCTGAAAGATTATGTATGACAAATTTTTATGGCTATGACATGGTGAATAGTGTCTTCAATATAAACACAAACAATGCTAACTACAACACAATTTGGAAACACTGAATTACATTAAAATTAAGGACTTCTGATCAGGGGAAATAGCTCCGCCACTATGCATGGAGACCTGAGTTCAATACTTGCAAGGAGAGAACCAACCCTGAAATTTGTTCCTTGAGCTCCACGTGTTCCCTGAGGCATACATACATACATACATACACAAATGCATATATACTATATAAATAAATGTAATAAAAATTTAAGAACTTATATTAATAAAAGTGACATTACTTTTTAAAAAGGCAAAACACTCAGAGATACTTGTGAGGTATAAGTGGCAGAATATTTGTATCCACAATATATAAAGAACTCTTACAGGTAACTCAAGACAAAACAGGTCCTTTGTACACAGGAAACTTTTACAAAGAAAACACCCAGGTGTCCAGTGATGGTATGGCAGATACATATCACATGAGACTGTAGTGAAGAGGCGAGCAGGCCTGCCTTTTGTCCCACCTGGCTCCCATATGGCTAGCTTTACACCCGAAATAACAACACACAAATTGTATTCTTTTAAACACTGCCTGGCCTGTTAGTTCTAGCCTCTTATTGGCTAATTCTCACATCTTGATTAACCCATTTCTAATAATCTGTGTAGCACCATGAGGCGGTGGCTTACCAGGAAAGATTCAGCATGTCTGACCTGGCAGCTGGCTCCATGGTGGCTGACCCAGAGAGGAGAGGCATGGTGATTGTCTCACTTCCCTCTTCCTCCTAGCATTCTGTTCTATCTACTCCACCCACCTAAGGGCTGCCTATCAAATTGCCAAGGCAGTTTCTTTATTAACCAATGAAATCAACACAAAACAGAAGACCCTCCCACATCATGAAACAATGCAGGTTATAATCATAACAAGATGCTCCTAAGAATAAACTCAAAGTGCTAACATTATCAACCAGACTCAACACATGATAATGAAAATTCTTATACAGCTGATGGGAGGTTAAACAGCATGCTTAGACAGCAGTTGGACATATTTATATATGTTGTACATACACATGGCCTATGCTTGGGTTATGAAAAGAGGGGTGTACACACCACACCAGGAGCTCAGGACTGTTTACAATAGCATCGGCCACAGTGGGCCTAAATGGGAAATCCAAATGTGTAACTGTTAAATACACAATGAACTATGTACAATAATGGAAATGAATGTATTTTGATATTTGAAAGACACTAACTTCTTGCAGTTTTTTTTTTTTTGGATTTTTTGAGACAGGGTTTCTCTGTAGCTTTTTGGTTCCTATCCTGGAACTAGCTCTTGTAGACCAGGCTGGCCTCGAACTCACAGAGATCCGCCTGCCTCTGCCTCCCGAGTGCTGGGATTAAAGGCATGCGCCACCACCGCCTGGCACTTCTTGAAGTTTTAATCCATATCCGAATTCAAATAATCTCTCCTTTGGTCAATGATGCCTCTTCCGGCTGTGTCTCTGAAGAGTTGGAGTCTTTGATGCCACTTTGCCACTTAGCGTAACAAACTATCTCATGCTCTTATATTTCACCTGATCCAGTCCTGACTCTGTGGTTTGATGTGAAATGTTCCCCAGAGGCTGTTTGAATACTTAGTCCCCAGCTGGTGGCACTGCTTGGGAAAGTTGTGGAGCCTCTCTGATCATGGTCACTGTGATGTGAGCAGCCAGCCCCTATTCCTGCCACCATGCCCTCTCTGCCTGCTGCTATATCTTTCCGTGATGCAGAGATGTCCCTCTGGAACCAAGGAGACCCTTTCTCCCTTAAGGTGCTTCTGTCAGGGAACTTATTGCAGCCACAAATAAGTGACTAAGATATCTCAGAGCTGTTTTCACACGAAGTTGCCTTGGTTTCCTTCAGTGACAGGTCATGGTCCAACAACACAGTGTGGTGATCAGGGATGCCCGTTGCTATTGGAGTGGCCATTACTTCTGGAACTCTGTTTAGGGGAAAAGACACTGGGGACCAAACCCAGGGCGTTGTTCTTGCTAGTCAAGCTTCTACCACAGGGCTATAGTCTCTATCCTCTGGTTCTTGGAACTAGATAAAATATTCCATGAGTTCAACTTGATATTTCTAATTAAAATTCAGGGCCTCGTGAGATTTGCTTTTTTCTATTATACCTTTATCTTTCTTCCACACTGAGAATCCTTCCCAAAGGCTTCTCAAGGACCTGGGCGATGATAGGATTATGATAGCCTGCTAAATTACTCTCTGGCTTTATCCCACGTCATGAGAACAGCCTCTGAATAGTGATGCTAATACAACCAGCCCCCCGTTAGGAAAACTGAACCATGGTTTTCAAATGTCATTTTCTTTCTTTTTCTCATTTTTATTAGTTCTTTGAGAATTTCTTAGAAAGCATTTTGATCATATTCACCCCCTCCTCCCTGACCCCTCCTTTCTTCCTTACCCAACTAATTTTGTGTTTATTTTTCAAATCCCATTAAGTACAGTTTGTGTTGCCCGTATATTCTTGGCTATGTGGTCTTCACTGGAGGGTAGTCAACCCACCCTGAGCCACGCCCTTGCAGACTCTCCTCTCAGCATCTTCAACTACAGGTGTCTTCTCAGCTAGGGCTGGCTCGTTTTCATGGTCCACTACATTGTTTAAGGCTGCATGACAGCTACACGTTATTATTCTGTATTCTTCATTTGTATTAACTCTGAAATCTGCATCCACTTAAGACCCTTCATTAGCTATAGCTCAGTATCTGGCTTTTGTATCAATCACTCTGTATACAGAAAGAGCCGTTAAAACAGTTCCCTGAGTTCTTGTAGGTAGATATCAGTCTGTTTCACGCTGAGGCACTGTATTCAAATCATGATTTTCCTTGTTTGTTTTCGTCACATGTTGTTGGATCTTTACACCGGAAATATTTGTCCTTTTCTCCCAAATCCCTTGACCTCTTTCTTTCTTTTGGATGTTCAGTTTTTTTCTTTACCCACTTTCTAGTTCTCTTAAGCTATTCTCTCTCTCTCTCTCTCTCTCTCTCTCTCTCTCTCTCTCCTTATTTCTTCTGGTTTAGTTGTTTCTGTAGTCATCCTTTTCTGTGTATTTCTAGTTCATTCCAGAGTTCTGCCACCTCACTTGTGGGTTTTGATTATAATGTATTTGTTCTGTAATGCCGTGTGTCTTTTACTTCTGTCTTTGAGTTTACTTTGAAGCACGAGATTACAGGTTTCCCCTGCTTTATGTGTAAGCGTTGTCTGAAAGGGAGGTGTTCACCTATGTGTTTTCCCCTTGGGATAACGTGTGAAATTGGACTAGATGCTTTCTGGTGCCCACTATGTGAAGTTAGTTTTCTCAGAGTTTCTTAAGTGACCACGGTTCCTTCAAACAACCCTAAAATATATGGCAGTTCCCCTCCAGAGCTCTCCTGGCAGTGTCTGCTGCCTGAGCTCTACCTCAGTCTAGAACTTCCTTTCTCCCTGTTGATGCTGTCCCGTGAAATGTGTATCCCGTGCTCCTCGGCGTCTCTCGTGTGTGGTACTTTGAATGAGATGTCTCCGCATTCGCAGGCATCTGAATCCTCGGGTCTCAGTTGGATCCCTCTATGGGCAGGTTTAGGAGGTGTGGCCTTGATAGAGGAAATATACCACTTGGAGGCATGCTTCAAGGTTTTAAAAAGGCATTTCCGGTGTGCCCTCACCTCCCTCTCCTTCTGTTAGTTGGCTAAGAAGATGTGAGCCCCAGCTCTCAGCTCCCACTAAGTGTCTGCCGCCTGTTGTCATTCCGTTCTCATCGGATGGACCCTCTGGAGTCATAACCCAAGTAAGACCTTCCATTGGCCACGGTGTCCTCTCACAGCAACAGAAGAATAGCTAAGGCAGGGCCGGAGCAGTCCTCAGAAAAGTCTGAAAGTTTTAGATGAGTCAGTTCCTTTAACTGTGGAGGTCCGTCCTCACCCCCTGGAGAGCGAGGTACCCCTCCTGTGTTTCAGCTGTGGGCTTGAAGAAATATTTGAACACCTGGTTTTCTTGCAGATTTTTTAATCTGGTTTTGATTTTGCTATTTGGCTCCTAATTTTTTTTTTTTTATTCTTTGACAGTTCTGTATATGGCTGTGATGAATCTGAATAGTTTTCACCCTCCCCTCCCCCCGCCCCCCACCCTTTCCCCACGGAAGCCTTTCTTCTTCCTAATAAGACGGGCTCCTGCCTCCGCACATACTTGTGGCCCACTGCGTGTAATTAGAGCCGCCTGTGTGAGCGCAGCTATAGTTAAGGCTGCCGTGTATTTTCATGCGGAGGCTGTGGGAGATCCAAAACTTACTTTGGGACTTGGAGTGGGGAAGGGTTAGCGCAGAGATTGAACACCGCCGAGCATGTGAGCCTGAGATTTTTATCCCCAGCACCTCCAAAGAAAAACAAAAATAAAACCCATGTTGACATTCCACCGGGAGGAGTTATCTGCCCAGTTACAGCATAGTTTAAATCAGCATCAAATTATCAAAATAATAAGAAGAGCATAAGAGAAGTCACAGCAGTAAATGTTTGAACCCAGAGTGATTCAGGACAAAGAATGTATTATTTTGTATTTACATGACATTGAATAATAACCAAAAAGGAGCCAGCAAGCCTCCTTCAAAATGCTCAGTGACTAAGGGCATGAGCTGCACAACAGAGACCCAAGCTCAGTCTTTCTTGGCGATACAGAAAGAAAGGCAATTGGCTAGGACTCTCTCAGACCAGAGTGCCGCTCGACTCCAGAGAAGCCTCTTGTTGCGGTAGATGATAATCAACACAGAGACCCACAACTGGACAGCATGCAGAGGGTGAGAGACTCCGGATCAGTCAATCCTAAAGGAGATGTTTTCATAAAGCCTGTCCTCTCAAGGCTCAAGGATCTATGTTGAAGAGAAGGCTGAAAAACAGTAAGAGCCACAGGTGGGAGATGAATATAAAGAAACAGCGCCTTCAGACACAACAGCCCTGGTGCACATATGAACACACAAGACCCACACAGCTTCTGACTGACAGAGAAGGCGGGGTGGGGGGGACACACAAAGTTCCGCCCCAGCCAAGGAACCGTTTGCCATGAATACCTGCTGGGAAAGGGAAATTATCTGCAATGGAGCATCCCTGGGCATATCAACCACATTCCCGGGCAGGCCCCAGGTCCAGGAGTAGTTGGCCAGCACGAAAAGAACTCCATGTTTTCACGAGCTTCCTTTTATGTGTTTGTATTTGTTGTCTTATTTTTTGTTTGTTTGTTTTGATTTTCATTTTTTGCAGTATTTTGAGAGAGATAAAAATCATGAAGTTGGATGGGTAGGGAGGTGGGGAGGAGGGACCTGGGAGAAGTTGAAGGAGAGAAAAGAATATAATGAGAATATATTATATAAAAAACTTTAAATAAAAAATATGTAAAGAGAACCAACCCCACAAAGTCTTTCAACTTCCCACACGGGTACTGTGGCATATCCTACCCCTCTCAGAGTGCACATGTGCACCAATAACGTATAACATAAATAGTAAATAAATAATCCTAAAAGCAAAATATTCACAGAGTTTGCTGGAGTATAGTTATTTTGTTTCAGTGTGAAGCCATGAAATGCATTTTTGCAGTTACTTACAGATTTTCCTCCACGGGTTTGAATAGAGCTCGCTTCTCCTTTCTTGTGGTGGTGTTGCCTCCTTTGCCCTCTTGAAATACATTTTCTTCTCCCGCCTTTCTAAGAGACACAAGCACTGGCTAGAGGAAGAGGAAATGCTCTTGGTAAGGCAACGCCCCCCAGAGAGCCGGTGTCCAGTGAGCTCCTGAAAACTTCCATGAGTCGGGCTCTAAGACTAATTTCAATTTCCAACACTTGACCTCAGATTTGTCAAGAAAGGAGCGACTGACAGCAAGTTCCACTCCCAATCGTCTTAAAAAGGGAAATAGCATCCATCCTGTTGTTCAGTAAAGACAATTATTGAGCCCTCACTTTGTGCTGTGTGCAGGGCATACAGTAGTGATGCAAGGGCCCGAGGGAAATGTGGTCTTGGGATGTGCCGGCTTTGGCAGAGATGCCAATTCTGACATTAGTACAGAGCAGAGCCATGCCTACAGGCATGTGCTTGTAACAAAAACACATGTTTAGGATCACATCAGTGTCATTCTCAAAAAAAATAAAATAAAATCTCCCCAAAGACATTAAACCCTTGAAACCATGCCAGTTCCCAAGGCTCACTGTGACCTGCTGTAGCTTGAACCCTGGCAAGCCTGTTTGCCACTGTTCCCTCTGGGTTTTAAGTGGAAGCCAGCTTACAGTGGGGTCTTGTCAGGAACTAGAGAGCCAGGCAGCGAGGCTTATTTCAGATTAAGCTATAATTAACGTACTTCAGGTGCACTTGCTGTATAAAGTACATGCTGTAACACACCTTAAATAATGGTTTTTATGTCAAATAAATAAGCACTTGCTACGTTTTGTGTAGTAAAGGAAGAACTTTATATCCGGGCACTTCAAGTACAGTGATGCAGTATCTGAATGGTTGCTAAGCAGGTCACATTCCATTGGGGGATCTGATTATAAACACCTGTAGTGACTATAAAACAGCGTGTATACTCTTTTTTCCTTTTTTCTTTCTTTTTCCTTTTTCTTTTCTTTTTTTTATTGTCCTGTGTTTTTCCAGGTTCCTTTTAATGAAAATAATAAACCTTTTAGATGAAAAAAAAAAGTGTGTCTTTTATATTCTTGTATTACCACCCAGTGTTCCCTAAGTCTTTATATTGATCATAATGAAGGTGGAATACAGAAGGAACCCTCGATTTTTACTGTCTTCAAACCATACTTAATTATGGTTGAATGTTTGTTCAGTTACTTCATGTGAAAAGATAAAAGCCAACTCCACCTTAACGCCCTTCAGAAGTTTACAATCTCATAAGGAAGTTTTAAAAAATTCAAGGCCCGGCATGATAGCACACACCTGCTTTCCTAGTACGAGAGGCAGAGGCAGGGGGATCACTGTAAACCTGGTCTGCATAATGAGTTCCAAGCCAGCTAGGATCAGACAGCAAGAACTCGTCTCAAACAAGCATAAAACACGTGATCATAAAATGTTACTAAAAACTCTCTCTCTCTCTCTCTCTCTCACACACACACACACACACACCTTGCCTATCAATGCCTGAGGCAGGTGGATGAGCTGGCCCTGAGGTCAGAAGGCTGAGAGAGCTGCTCCTGCCTGCCACCAGGGGCAACACTCAGGAGCGCAGGCCCTGCACCTGGCTGGGCAGCACAAGGGAGCCAACCCCATTGGCAGAGGTGTGGGCCAGTCAGCCCCAATATTGTGAGCATGGAAGAGTGTCCCCATTACTCACCTGTCATGTGGCAACATGGGCAGGAGAGAGATGTGTGCCGCCCCCCCCCCCATCAATGCCTGAGGCAGGTGGGAGAGCTGGCCCTGAGGTCATAAGAGCTGAAGAGCTGTCCCTTGCCTCTTCATCTGCTGTAGCACGGAGGAGAATGGCCCCTACACCTTGTCTGGGCTAAGCAGTAGAGCTGACCTTGAAGGTGTGGGAGTGAGGACAGAAAGCTCCATCTCTGCAAAGGGTGAACTCGTCAGGCAATGAAGGAGAGCTCACCCCTGTGGGGAGGGCAAGGGAGAGCTGGCAGGCTGACCAACCCTAGCTAGACCCAGAATCAGGGTTATGAATTGGCCCACCTCAATATTCACCCCATATATGATCTGCTGGAGCACATAAAGGGACCAGTCCTGCAGACCTGCAGACCCAAAGCTGCAGGGTTTCCACAACACAGGGCATCAGCAGGATAACCTAGAGGATGGGAAATTAATGGGTTCAAGATGTATAATATGAAAGACACAAAGAATAAATTTTTAAAAAGCTATCATATTATGGGGTTGGATGTGGCTCAGTTGGTAGAGTGTTGCCTACCATGCAGAAAACCCTGGGTTTAATCCCTAGTACAGCATGGAATGGGCATGGAGGCACACTCCTATAATCCTAGCATTGAGAGATGGTAGGAGGGTCAGAAGTTCAAAGTCATTTTTTACTACATAGTGTATTTGAAACCAGGCCACATACACGAAATCCTGTCTCTGAATAAATAAAAAGTAAAATTACAAATTAAAGATATTGACATTATTATTGGTCAAATAAAATTTCCCTATTAAATTTTAGTGTCTGAAAAGTATTTGGCTTATTTATAAAATTTGCTTTTATTTTTCCACTAAAGAACGATCAATTGTTTTTATGTCTGTCTGCCCCTTTCCTCTCATGTATCTGGAAATCTCTAGTAAGGAGAAAATGATTATGGCAATTTTGCTCATCTGACATCCTTTTCACATTAATTTTCTGATCATGTATCTTGCCTAGGAAAGAGAGTCTTTCCAAAGACAGCACGAGACAGCCCGGCAAGCGCTCATGGGAAAGACGCCCCGTGGTCACACACTCCTGTTTCAAAGGTAGTGATTTATCACACCAGCGGATGCCTGAGCCATCTCAGATTGATGTTCCAGTGTCTACATGTACCAAACGAACCCTCAATCATCCATACAGGCAGAGATCTCTGCACCCAATCGGACACTTGTGGTTCAGTACCAAACTGTTTCTGAAAGTTGGAGATCTTCATTTATATATTATTCTTTTAAGAGGCACTCTATGCCTATAACTGCTAGAACTGATGGGGTTTTTTTGTCCAACTGAAAACAAAATGGCATTTCTAGTAGTGTTTGAATGTAAGTATCCACCAGTAGCAAGGCTGTTCATGACTGAAGGTTAATAGCATCCTGTTGAGTTCCCTGTGCTTCTGTCACCACTGTCCAAACAATGGTAATTGTTTGCAGGGTCATAAATCCCAGAAGTGTGAGGACCATGGTGTCTTTATTAATCCATGAATTTTTGGTCCTGGGTATAAACTGTTTTCCTTCGTGCCTGTCACATAGCGAGAGCATCATAGAGATTGTGGACTGTGACAGCTATTGTTCTATTAATGACTATGTATGAAAAGGTTTAGGTTTTACTCAAAATAACCAGATAATGGGATAGTTACATATCTCTTGTTATTTTCTCATTAATGTCAGGGGTTTCAATGTTCTGAATTCTCCTTTCTATGTGACCTTTTAGAATATTTGAGTAATGACCATGTCTTGGCCTTTTGGCTGAAATCAGGTGTAGAATGTTTGAGTAATGAATTGGAGAAAGTCCCAGGTTTTATAAAATTGCTAAGATCAATAACCAAATCTCAGAAACAGCATTCAAAAGTGCTCTTTAGTAAGCTAAGAATGCAAAGACCCAGGAAGCTGAACCTTAAAAGCCATTTGAAGTTTTCTCTGTGTTGCCTCTTTTGTCCGTGATACGTGTTGGGAATCTTTACTCAGTAGAGACGAACTTAAATTTTTGTCAATTTGCTATAACATCAATGAAAGTAAATTAATTTTCCCCACATTAGGTTATCTTTGAGTGGTCCAATTCAAAACACAAGGCTGTGTGATATATATAAAGTGTGCTGGAGGGTTGGGCAGGTGGTAGCTAGAAGATACTGTCCCCCCCACTCCCGCATCTGAAGCCACAGCCTCCGTGAGCACTGAGCAGCAGATAGCATGCATCTCCTTCACAGCCATGATCAGAGGATCTAAGAAGTTTTAAATACGAACTCTACATGGACCATCACAGCAGATGGATATGGGAACTTAGGTGCATTTCAGTGGAATGTGGTCGCTGTGTACACAGCATCTCTAGCAAGGCCGAGGTGAATGCACCAGGTTTATGCCTAGTTAATAATTATTTTTCTTGCAAGGCAATCTGAGGGAGTAGGCATAGCAATCTGACACATTTGAGAATAGATAAAAAATAATATTTCATAACTAGTATTTAATTCAGAATATAATATTAGAATTTTCAGAAATGTTTTACATGGGGACCATTTCAAAAAATTTGATTATAACTGAAATAGGGAAATACCTATTTCAGTTTTTCTAGCAATTGGTATATTGCTATTTGGTTAGGTCTAGATGGACTAGGATTATAATGGAGTGCAAATGATTTGCCAGTATCAATGGTTTAATGGATAAGCAATGTTTCCAACAATATCTGTGTGTTTCGCCTTCAAGTTAGGCTGCAAAGGGCAAGTTCCGAAGTAAATGATTCCAAGTGGATTCTATTGACATTTGTAGTTCTGTGGATGCAGTGGTCAGTATTTAGATTTTGCATGTGTACAATTCAACGGCACTATAGAATTGTTTCTGCTTTCAGGGGTCCAGTACCAATACCTACTGTCAGTGGCCTACAGTATTTTACAACATTAGAGGAAATACAGAAAAGTTTTGAGTTCAGTGAAGATCATGATAAAACTCCATTTGGACCATACCCTGAAATAAGGTCAGTTGGGTTGAAACAGTTATTTTCTGCAGGTTTTTTTTTAAATCGTGGTTTTCATCTGTAAGCTTCAGAGAAATTCTGAAACAGTGCTGCAGGTCTGCCTGTCACCGTGATGCGCAAGGAGCAGACCTGCAGTGAGACCTGGCACAGTGGGAACTTAACATCCTTGCAGTTTGAGGGAGGGGCACAGTAAGGCAGAGCAGGTGGAGATATTGCATTCAGCAGCAGATAAAACAAGAACCTGGCAGTGCCACAAGTGTCCCTTCTGGTAGAGCGGAGGGGTATAGCCTCATCCTGCGGTGACTCAGTGGTGGCATGGACTCCTGGCTTAGCCTTGTCCCTGTTCACCGTCTCTCGGTTCTCTCAGTTTCTCATTCCAAGGTCATCCAGTAGCTTTTCAACAACAGCCTCTTTAATGTGGAAGTGAGCCAGCTTGGGGCCTGTAATTTGCAACCAACGTCTCTAACTAATGCGTCATCGACGGATGGCTGACATTTAAAAGGGCACTTCAAGATCCTAATGTTCTGATATTTCAAAAGGCAGTACAAATGCTGCATACAACAGGTTGCTTAAATTTTTATTTTGAGAGGGCTGGGGAGGTGACCTAGTGGGCAAAGTGCTCGCCACACAAGCATGAGGACCTGAACTTAGACACCAGCCCCCAAAACTGGGCACAGCAGTGCACATCTGTAATCCCACAGCTCAGAAGACACAGACAAAAGGATCCCTGGGCTTTGTGGGTCAGACAGTCTTGCTGAAAAAGTTTGGTGAGAGACCCTGTCCAAAATAAAGGTGAGGAATAATTGAAAAAGACATCCAATGGCAACATCAACCTCTGACCCCCACACGCACACACATCAGCACCCATAGACATAGATGCAGACATGCAAGCATGTGTGCGCGAACACACACACATTTTAAAAAAGAAATTTAGATGTCATTAGGGGCTGGCAAGGTGGCTTAGCAGGAAAAGGGCTTGTGCAAGCCCGATGGCCTGAGTTCGAGCCTCAGAATCCACGGAGAGATGAAACATGAAGAACAGCTCCATGGAGCTGCCCTCCGACCTCCACCGACGCTCTGTGGCTCGTGCACGTGCACATGTGCTCTCTCTCACACTCACTGAGAAATGAATTTGACAGTTACTGAAATGTTGTTGGAGATCTGAAAAATATCGACGAGGAGGCAAAAACGGTTGTGACTACTTATGCACATTTAAGATTAATAAAAAGTTTGCACAACGTGAGTTGAAAAAAACACCAGAGGCCTTAACAAATAAGAGAGCAGAAGTTATGCCGTGTTTACAGAGGGCTAATAAATACGTAAGAGGAATACTGTTCAATCTTGCTTGTAATTGGAAAGCAGTCTCGAGTAATGGAGCACTCCCTGCTTGGTGAGTTAACAAAGCCTCTTACTAATTATTATTTAAGGCAGAGCAGAGAAAGATGCTGTGAGAGGGTCTAGAGTGTGGGGGGGGGGGGGGGGGGGGAGTAATCCACAGCGTTTTGGAAATCAGCTTGAAACCGTCTTAGTTTGCTCTTTGTTCCTGTGGTAGTAACACACGGACATGAAGCAACTTGAAAAGGAAAGGGCTTATTCCAGCCTCCACATCCAGGCGACAGTCCGTGGCTGAAGGAAGTCAGGGCAGGAACCTGGATGCAGGAGCTGAAGTAGAAACCATGGAGGGGTACAGCTTATAGGCTTGCTCCCTGTGGCTGGCTCAGCTTGCCTTTTTATACAACCTAGGATCACCAACCCAAGGAAGGCCCTTCCCTTGGCCAACAGGGGCTTCCCACATCAATCATTAATCGAATGCCCCCATAGACATGCCCCATACCTATCTGATGGTGACAAATTGTGGTTCCCTCTTCATGGGTGACTCCAGTTTGTGGCAAACTGACCAGTACAGATACTTAGAGCAGAAGTCTAAAAACTGTGTTTACTATGGGGCCACTTATCTTACTAGTGGGAACTGATAATGTCTTGCTCTATTGAGGCTGCCATAGCAAAACACTATGGGTCGATATTATATAAAAACATAATAAATGTATTTCTCATACCCACATGAACATACATGCATGTGTACAGACCACACACATACACACACATACTCATACGAATACAAAAACCACACTTGTTTCTGGACTCGTAGCCATAGGATCTATGCTTGCTTGTTTACTACACCACAGTCATGGTCCATGCTTTTCTCTTTATGTCCTGCATTGGGTTTGCGCAACGGATAAGGAGGTTTTGCCGTTGCATGCAGTACTTAGCCAGGTCACCTGCTGCAGACACTGTTTAGAACTAGGTCAGTGGAGGGACATTTGTAAACTACTGACCTGACCTGACAAACATAACCCATAAAGCCATGGGTGTAAATTCTATGACTATTAGGAGATTTGAATCTCAAGACCATTTTCATTTTTCATGTTTTCTGTAGCAAGGATCTCCATAGTTCTATGAAGTATTCTCAGTTATTTCATGCTTGTCCGTGGGCCAAAGATGTTCCTTATATCCAGCTCCCAGAGGGAGGGGTTTCTTCACACCCAGGATCAGCAACAAGCGACGAAGTGGATGGGCCCTTAAAAGGTACGCATTGTTCTATGTGAGGTGTCTGTATTTACTGCCATAATCACGCATCCCCTCTTCTGCCCCTTCCCAGTGATTAGAGAGTCAATGACTGTGTCAAGTCAGAGGTGCCCCACTGTAAGAGATGAGGGACAGAGCTCTGAATGGTTGGTCACTTAGCAACTCAGAGTAGAAGCCACGATGATGGTTACTGGGGTCTAGGCCACAAGCTCTCGGGGGTGGGAGTGGTGGTTCCGAGGTGACTCCATCTAGTAAAAATGAAGGGAGGCACAGAGGGTTTCAAATCACTCCTGAGGAGAAGGGGTGGACTGGCGGAATTCTGACAGGTTTAGTGTTGAAGGATCTGGCCCAGTCCTCCCCTTAACTCTCTTTCTTACTCCAGAGCACACATGTGAATGCGTGTGTCTGTGCAGAGACAGAGTGGCCACTGCACTTTTCCCCAAAGGCTGTGTGGCCATGTTCATGAGTAACGCTGAGTGAAGAAGCTCTTAAGCAACATGAAAAACTGAAGGGCTACAGGTCAAAACGGGAAGGCCCCAAAGTCAGGATGGAAGGGGGCACTTTCCCAGTCACTGGTAGAGGGATGCTTTAGTTGGCAGAATTCCCCAGAACCTGGAGGATAGGAAGAAAGGAACTATGCCCAGCCCCAGGAGATGTTCTGCCTGGGAACAGGAAGAGAATGCTCTGGCCAAACCCTTGCTCATGAGTGACTAGAGGATCTCGAAAGAAGCTAGAGGTCATAGTTTGCCCCAGCCGTGAGGACACAGTGGGTGGTGTTACCTAAGGGAAGGAAAGACTAAGGCAAGGGCCTGCCAAACAAAAGTATACAATCATCTCTGAGTCCATAGGAAGGAGAAGAAAGACCAGGTCGATTGACCATTCTTTCTTCTCCTTCTCGCCTCTATCTCCCTACCTGTCTCTTTCCCAAATCCATGACTTTGGTTTGGTTTTGTCTTGCATTTAGATTAGCCAGAGTCATTTGTGTGATCAGTGGATGGGAACTACCCACTGGAGCCTGGGAGCAGGGATGGGGCGGGGGAGCTCACCAGTGGGTCCTCAATTGAAGGAAGTGACTCTCCCCCTTTCCCTGGTTCTGTCAGTAGGAAAGAGTTCTAAATAAATATTAAAAGAATTAAAACAAAAAATAAACAACTGTGGTAGATCCCTGGATCCCTTGTCTTACATGTGTGATGCTCCTCCTCCCAAAAAGTTCTGGTCACTGGGCAAATCTGCACAAGTTAATCCTGTCCAGCTGTGTGCATGAGATGTCGGGCCTCCTACTCAATCTTAGGATGGTATTTGTCGCTGATCTTTTGTGGTTAAGGAATTCTAAACTTATTTTCCTGGTGTACCAAGGGACTAACGGTATGCATGATCTTTTCTCTTGATGTTTTCCAGTTCTGCACATACCATCCTCTCTACAAGAAAGAGCACCTGCCCAGTACAAAAGATACTCTGCAGCTCCAATAACTAGCCCAGGTTCCAACATCAAACCTACCCTTCCTCCAATCCCACACGGCCGCAGATAAACCGACGCTCTGAGCTCGGATCTCCGCACATAAACCGGCACCATTGGCATCTGATCTAAACATGAACAGTGGAAACCTTGTTCTAACGAAGTCCAGTCCTTCCATCTTATACAGCCATGGCTCTCAGCCGTTTCTCGTGCAACCAACTCATGACCCAAAAAAGATTCTAAATCCCTCAATCAATTTATATTATGATTCTCTGAAAAGCATACTTTATTTCATTTTTGTTTGCAATATTAGCTATTCTTAACTTTTAAAAATGTCATTTGAGGTTTTCTTTTCCCACAACTGATTTTCCCAGCCACGTCCTGTTTTGAGATCTAAGATACCAAAACCTCCCAACATATTTCATGTTATGCACAGTGTGACCTTTGGGTATATTCAACTGGGACTGTATGATTCAGATTTTCAGCATTATGATGATGTACTCAAGATATTAAGGTTTTTAAATTCTAATTATGAAAACATGATAGAGCACTATTTAACATGTAGTCAACATGGTATCAATTGCATCTCTCAAAGAGAATGAATCAATATAATTTGGGGAGCTCGTTAGTACCACTAAGGAATAAAAAAAATCTTAATTCTTTTAGTTCATTTTTTCTAGACTAATTATGTACTGCTTGTTATTAGAAATATTTTCAAACAACTTTCATTATCCTTGTGATTTCACTCCATGGTTTGCAGGAAAATAATATTGAGTACTTGAAGTGGGTCCTCAGTTAATGTGTGCCCATAAGGCTATCTTCACTACGAAAATGTCAGAACATATCTTTCTGGATGTGTGAGTGGTCTTTTTGCCATGCATTGATGACCGGTGGAAACAAGACCCTCTGCACAATACTACTGTTATTGTTGACTATTTTTTATCACCTAATGGCATCCCCATCTTAAAACAGTAGCCCTGCCAATAACCTTCTCCATAACAAAAATGCCACTCCAACATGATCTACTATTGGTTCCTTTCTTCCATCCACTTCAATTTACTGCAAATTGGAGCAGATTGGACTTTGTGTTAGTAAGCTCTCCGCCCCTGTGACAAGACACCTAAGATAAACAGCGTAGAGGAGGAAGGATTGACTTCGGTTTCCAGTTTATACCATGGGTCTCTGGTTCCATTGTTTTGGGTCTGAGACAGACAGACTTCTGTTTCTGCAGGAGCTTGAGGTGAAGAAAGTTGTTTAACTCAAGGTCACCAGCAAGCAGAGAGAAAGGAAGGACCCAGGGGCAAGATAGAGTCTTCAAGAGTATTCCAAGGACCTGGTCCTTTCCACTAGGTCTCACCTACAAAGTATCTATCATTTTCTGATAGCCTATCAAACTGCTGACCCATGGGTGAGATCAGAACCCAACAAAGTCTTGTTGAAAGCCAGCAATGACCTTTCTCCACATTTGGGACCAGCTGGAACCAGCATGTGGGAAGCAGTCATCCTCACCTCCTCCAGGGTGATGCTGAGGTACTTGAGGGGACCTACCTCTTCCTGGGGTGCTAGGAATATGTTACACATTGTTTTAAAAAAATCACTGTTGCCAGGTGGTGGTGGCACATATCTTTAATCCCCCCCCCCCACACCAGCACTCCCGAGGCAGAGGCAGGGGGATCTCTGTGAGCTTGAGGCCAGCCTGGTCTACAAAGTTCCAGGACAGCCAGAGCTGTTATACAGAGAAACCCCGTCTCGAAAAACAAAACAAAACTAACAAAAAGAATCACTGTCAGTGCTAACAGTAACATCCATAGGTTCATGTTATAAGCACCCCTAATGTTCATCTTACTGTAATTAAAGATATTGATGGGGGAGGGGCTATTTCACTTCATAATTGGCAACTTGGCAACTTGCCTGCCTTGAACAAAAAGACTATCTGTACACCTTGAGGAAACTGCACAATAATCACAGCTGCTTGCTCTGCCTCTTCAAAGTGCATCCCCGGTCAGCACACTTTCAGTTAGTCCTGGACTTCTGGCTATTGCAGAACTTGATGATGTTCTAACCATTTTCATCTAGGCCAAGGGAGAGTACTTCCTGTCTGACAGCATCCATCTGTTCATGGAGGCAGAACCTTGTCCATCTCATCCTGTGCCAATTGGTTCCACCTCCTAGCACGATTATAGCGTGTGGTAAGATTACCTCATGCCACAGGTTAAACCCTAACATGAAGGAAACTTAATCTTATTTGCCAGTCCACTCGGAACAATCACAGCCCATTCAAGATCGCTCCCTCTCTAGCTTTTCATTTTAGATCAAAGCCAGCTTCCAGGAAGCCACAGTTGTTCAAAACATAAGGAGGTGTCATCTGGCTTGTGGAAGAACTCACATTTGAATATAACCTGTTTGCCAGAGTCCCACCATTTCTACCATTCCAGGTCAATTGTATCAACCCTCCTTTTAAGGTAACTTTAGCTCATAAATGTACGTAAGAAGCCATATACTTCCTGCCCTGGGGTCAGTCTCAGCGTGATCTGCTTTGGCGCCCACATAATCACCTTTCCTTGATGAGGTCCCACCAAATGGAAGCATCGGTTGTGTGGTGATCCTGCTGCCTGACAGAGGTATACGTGGGAACCCAGCCTACGAATGCCCCCAATTCTCCATGCCCCACTCAGATGGGTTGTCTCTGCCCCTGAAGCTATCTATGCCTCTGGTTCCCTCTGTGGTGCTAAACTTAATCTGTGTATCAGATTTTCCATAACATGAAAATCATCAATTCCAAGACTCTATCTCAAGCCAATTAAATAAAAGTGTCTGGAGATGGGGGCTCAGGTATCTCATTTGTTAAGTCTCCAGAACGAATCCCGTCTGCAGCCAGGTTGGGAGTCATTTCTCCAGAGTTTAGAGGGGACTTTCTAGCATGACTTTATCAGAACTTTAAGATATTTTTGCCTCCAGTAATTTATGAGTGGTTCTCTCACCACACAACCTAATTATTTTGTCATAATTGTTGTGACATTTGAAAATATGTTCTCTTCCTGAGTAGGCTTTCTATTCTTTGTGAATGGGTGTGAGCATTTGCCTGCATGTATGTCTGAGCCCCATGTGAATGCGGTACCTGCAGAGACCAGAAGAGAGTGTCAGCTCCCTCGGGCTGGAGTTACAGATGGTTCTGAACCAGGATGTGCGTGTAAGGAACTGAAGCCAGGTTCTCTGGAGGAGCAGCCAGTGTTGCTGTGCACCGAGCCATCTCTCCAGCCCCTGGGGTTACTATTTTTATATACTTTATTTTACTTTTACTGTTTAGTCAACCTTCTGGTCACATCCTTGTTCTTTCTATTCTAAGCTATTAGAGTTTTCTCCTACAGTTTTCATGAACTAGTCTATTACATATTAATTCTGTAGTCCTTATTTATTATACCCACCCATCCATTTGTTATACTAATCCACTGCTGTTAGGGCGTATTTACTTTAAATAGGCTTTTATGTCTGTTTTCTTATGTGGTATTTGCTTTGGTCTATTCATGAATTCTGGTTTCTGAAAGCACAACTCAGTGTTCAAGAAGGCTTTCTGTGGTAAACTGTATAGAGATGTCTGTGTTGTTCACACAATAGCCATTTGCTTGGAATGTGACCTAATGTGTAATTTCTTTAAATGTAACTACTGTAGGAGATTGATGGCCGTCATGTTGAAAAGCTAACACTGGAAAATTCCTCAAGATTTTACTCTTTGGGTTCCTACAGCTACTTTCAGAATTTTTTTAGGGAGGTAGATTATGAGTAAATAAAACTACCTTTAAAAATAGCTTACATTTTAAAATCTTTATCAATTTTATGTGCTATTTCCTTAAAGATTTGAAAAACCATCAGTGGATTTTTTTTTAAAAATCTAGTATGTAAAATGTTCCTATTTCTACTAATTAAGTTTTGCTAATTGTGCTATTTAAATTGCCAGGCACATCCTTTATTTTTTTATCAATTTGCTCCAGAATACATAATAGCAGTATTTAGTGCCATGATATAATTATGCTTCTGTCTCTTTTTTATGTATCAAATAGTTTTTGTTATATCAATTTTTATGTTATGTTAATCAGCCCATAGATGCTCAGTGCCATTGTTACGAGCGCACAGATTTCATCTGGTCTTAGTATCAAAGGGCCCCTTTGTTCCCCATTCTAGTGGACAGTTCTGCTTTGAACTTCCCTTTGGCGACAGCACCACCGCGCTCCCTTTCCCTTGTCCACTCACCTTGCCTTTTAATCAAAGTCTTTGATTGCAATCTCATTTTGGTCTGGCTGTGTTTCTTTAGCCAAATACAAGTCTCACTTTGACTTCAATTATGGAACAATGCTGAGGTTTTTTTTATTTAATTTTAATATAAATTCAGTCCTGTTTCTATCATACCCCTGTATATTTTCAGATGGGTTTGAGGCTGCTGGGGCTGCATCTTTGTTGGTGGTGGTGGTGTGTTTGCTTCCTTCCATCTCAGTGACGGGTCTGTCTTTTGTTGCCCATATTGCTCCTTTCATCGTGTAAATTAAAATCTCTTTATTTCTTCTTCACAGTCCTAAAATTATCCGGTTCATTAAGAGTGATAGGCCCTGTATGGCATGGTGGCATGTGCCTATAATCTTATCTATTGGGAAGCTGATAAAAGATGATTATGGAGTTGAGGCTAACCTAGGCTACGACAACTTCGAGACCAGTCTACGTCACACAGAAAGATCTTGTCTCAAAATAAAACAAACAAACAAACAAAACCCAAGAGCTGGGGATGTAGTTAAGTAGTAGCATGCTTGCTTATCACGTATAAGGCATTGGGTTTGATTCATGATAGGAAAAAAAAGTCTTATAGATTCACTATTTTCCCCAAATAAGCCTTTTAGACCCGTTTTTATATTAAGATTTCATTAAACCTGAAAATTTTGAGGATAAAACCCAAATCCACGATAATTCAATTGAAGCAAGCTTTATTTGGGCGTGTACCTGGGCCTGGCCAGTCTGAATGCCTCTCCCTAAGTCAGGATTTCAGAAAGCAGCCCCTGCTGGCCCCTTGAAGCCCTTTCTAAAGGTGAGGTAAGATGCACACAGGGGCAAGAGTGGGCTGTTATACATTGTTAGAAAAACACAATGAAAGGGGAGGAACAAGAGTAAGGATATGCACAGTGTGGATGGGGCCACATGTTCAGTGTAGGTGGAAAAACAAGCTTTACCGTTTACATCAGCTCTAAGGAACAGGAATTTATTCTTAATTACCAATAACACTTTGACTTGCAAGGACTTAACACAGCACAAAGAGGAACTTAGCCTGCCCAGGGCAAACAGGAACTTATTCTTAACTGTCTTAACTGTGAACAGAAACCTTAACTTGTTCCTGTTTTGGTTACACAATTTGTATTGCTTTATATTTAATATTTGTACTGTTTTAGTCCTCTCTGAACTTTTCAGGAGTTTCAGTGGGTTTTTTAAATTGTTTTATTTTTTATTTGTTCATTGGTATTTTGCAGGGATGTATGTCTGTGTGACAGCGTCAGAAGAAGCCTGGACCTGGAGTTACAGACAGGCATGAGCCGCCATTGTGGGTGCTGGGAATTGAACCTGGGTCCTCTGGAAGAGCAGCCAGTACTCTTACCTCTTCAGCCCTTCAATGTGTACTATAATATTAATCATTTAACTTTTTCATTATCAAATTCTTTAAAACTATTTTATTTTTTATATGTTTGTGTACTTGGGGTGTATGTGTTTATTTGTGTGTGTGTGTGTTCTCGAATGTTGATGTCAAGTGTCCTCACCATACTTTTTTTCAACCATACTTTTTTTTTTTCTCTTCATAGCCTTGGCTGTCCTGGAACTCATCCTGTAGACCAGATTAGCCTTGAATGCAGAGATCCACCGGCCTCTGCCTCCCTAGAACAGGGATTAAAGGCATGCATAACCATGCCTGGTTTCCACCATCCTTTTTGAAACAGGGTCACTGAACCTAAAGTTCACCAATTCAGCCACTAGCTGGCCAGTGCACCCCAGGATCCTCCTGTTCCACCTCCCCAGTGCTGAGATCACAGGCATGTATGTGCCATCAGGCCTGGATTTTTTTAAATTGTTTTAATTGAGCTCTACATTTTTCTCTGCTCCCCTTCCATCCTTTCCCCTCCCCTTCTACCCTCTTCCCTGGTCCCCATGCTCCCAATTTACTCAAGAGAGCTTGTCCTTTTCTACTTCCCATGTAGATTAGATCCATGTATGCCTCTGTGAGGGTCCTCTTTGTTGTCTAGGTTCTCTGGGATTGTGAATTTTAGGCTGGTTTTTCTTTGCTTTACGTCTAAAAGCCACTTTTGAGTGAGTGTATATTTGTCTTTCTGGGTCTGGGTTACCTCACACAATATGATATTTACTAGATCCATCCATTTGCCCATGATTTCAAGATATCACTATTTTTTCTGCTATGTAGTACTCCACTGTGTAAATGTACCACATTTTCCTTATCCATTCTTTGGTAAAGGGACATTTAGGTTGTTTCCAGGTTCTGGCTATGACAAACAATGCTGCTATGAACATAGTTGAGCACATGTCTTTGTGGTATGATTGAGCATCCTTTGAGTATATACCCAAAAGTGGTATTGCTGGGTCCTGAGGTAGGTTGTTTCCTAATTTTCTGAGAAACCGCCATACTGATTTGCAAAGCGGCTGTACCAGTTTGCACTCCCACCAGCAATGCAGGAGTGTTCCTTTTACCCCGCATTCTCTCCAGCATAAGTTGTCATCAGTATTTTTGATCTTGGTCATTCTTACAGGTGTAAGATGGAATCTCAGAGTTGTTTTGATTTGCATTTCTCTGATGACTAAGGATGTTGAGCATTTCATTAAGTGTCTTTCAGCCATTTTAGATTCCTCTGTTGAGAGTTCTCTGTTTAGGTCTGTACCCCAATTTTTAAAATTGGATTATTTGTTCTTTTGATGACCAATTTCTTGAGTTCTTTGTATATTTTGGAGATCAGCCTTCTGTCCAATGTGGGGTTGGAGATCTTTTCCCATTCTGTAGGCTGTCGTTTTGTCTTGTTGACCATGTCCTTTGCTTTACAGAAGCTCTCAGTTTCAGGAGGTCCCATTTATTAACTGGTGTTTCTCTCAAAGTCTGGGCTACTGGGGCTCTATTTAGGAAGTTGTTCCCTGTGCTAATGTGTTCAAGCGCACTTCCCACTTTCTCTTCTTTTCAGTGTGGTTGGTTGAGGTCTTTGATCCATTTGGACTTGAGTTTTGTACATGACTATAGATATGAATCTGTTTCATTCTTCTACATGTTGATATCCAGTAATGCCAGCACCACTTGTTGAATATGCTCTCTTTTTTTCATTTTACATTTTTTGCTTCTTTGTCAAAAATCAGGTGTTTGTAGGTGTGTGAATAGATATGCAGGTCTTTGATTCAGGTCCATTCGTCCTCCAGTCTGTTCTTATGCCAGTACCAGGCTGTTTTCAGTACTGTAGCTCTGTAGTAGAGTTTGAAGTCAGGGGTTGTGATGCCTCCAGAAGTTCCTTTATTATACAGAATTGTTTTGGCTATCCTGGGTTTTTTGCTTTTTCATATGAATTTGAGTATTGTTCTTTGGAGGTCTGTGAAGAATTTTGCTGGGATTTTAATGAGTATTGCATTGAATCTGTAGATTGCTTTTGGTAAGATTGCCACTTTTACTATGTTAATTCTACCTACCCAAGAGCATGGGAGATCCTTTAATTTTCTGGTGTCTTCTTCAATTTCTTTCTTCAAAGATTAAAGTTCTGGTCATACAGGTCTTCTACTTGCTTGGTTAGAGTTACTCCGAGATATTTTATGCTATTTGTGGTTATTGTAAAAGGTGATGTTTCTCTGATTTCTTTCTCAGCCTGTTTATCATCTGTGTAAAGGAGGGCTACTGATTTTTGTGAGTTAATCTTGTATCCTGCTATATTACTGGAGGTGTTTATGAGTTGTAGAAGTTCCTTGGTAGAATTTTTGGGGTCACTTATGTATACTATCATATCATTAGCAAATAGTGAAAGTTTGACTTCTTTTGTATCCCCTTGATATCCTTTTGTTGTCTTACTGTTCTAGCTAGAACCTCAAGTACTATATTGAACAGATATATTGGAGAGAGTGAACAACCTTGTCTTGTTACTGATTTCAGTGGGGTAGCTTTGAATTTCTCTCCATTTAGTTTTATGTTGGCTGTTGGCTTGCTGTATATTGCCTTTATTATGTTTAGGTATGTTCCTTGTATCCCTGTTCTCTCCAAGACCTTTACCATGGAAGGATTTTGTATTTTGTCAAAGTTTTTTTCAGCATCTAATGAGATGATCATATGGTTTTTATTTTTCAATTTGTTTATATGGTGGATTGCATTGAAAGATTTTCAAATGTTGAACCACCCCTGCATCTCTGGAATGAAGCTGATTTGATCATGGTGAATGATTTTTCTGATGTGTTCTTGGATTTGGTTTGCCAGTATTTTATTATTTTTGCATCAATGTTCATGAGTGAGATTGGTTTGTATTCTCTTTCTTAGTAATGTCTTTGTGTGGTTTGGGTATCAGGGTAATTGTAGCCTCATAAAAAGAGTTTGGCAATGTTCCTTCTGTTCCTATTGTGTAGAACAATTGGAAGGAGTATTGGTATTAGTTCGTCTTTGAAAATCTTGTAGAATTCTGCACTGAAACCATCTGGTCCTAGGCTTTTTGTGGTTAGGAGACTTTTGATGACTGTTTCTATTTCTTTAGCAGTTATAGGCCTATTTAATTTGCTTATCTGATCTTGATTTAATTTTGGTAAGTGATATTTATCCAGAAAATTGTCTGTTTCCTTTAAGTTTTCCAATTTTGTGGAGTACAGGTTTTCAAAATATGACCTGATGAGTCTCTGGATTTCTTCTACATCTGTTGTTATGTCCCCTTTTCATTTCTGATTTTGTTAATTTGGATATTTTCTCTCTGCCTTTTGGTTAGTTTGGATAAAAGTTTCTCTATTTTGTTGATTTTTTTTCAAAGAGCCAACTCTTGAATTGTTTCTTTCATTGTTTGATTGCTTTCTCTCGATTTTCTTTAAGGGATTTGTCTATTTCTTCCAATTTTTTTGTTTGTCTTCTCCTCCATTTCTTTGAGGGAACTTTTCAGTTTCCTCTTCAAGGTTCTCAAACATTCTCCTAAAGTAATTTTTTAGGCCATTTTCTTCTGCTTCATCTATATTTGGGTGTTCAAGTCTTGCTGTTGTAAAACCACTAAGTTTTGTCGGTGTCGTGTTGCTCTTTGTGGTGTCGAGTGTATTCTTTCCCTGTGTACCCATCTTTTCCTCTGATTGGTGCTGCTGGAGCTGTGTCTCTGGTGATCAGTCTTGCAGGTGCCAGTGGATCCAAGGCTCAGATAGTTGTTGCCCATGGTGCAGTCAGGGTCACGATTCCAGTCATTTGGAGGTTGCTCGGTGTTCCTGGATGTCATTCTGCAATTCCAGAGGTCATTTGGGACTGCTCCTGCTGAGGTCACTGCCTTGGGCCTGCTCTGGCAGAGGTCTCTGGCTCGGGCCTGCTCCCTCATTGGTCACTCCCTTGACCTGCTCCTGTGAAGGTCACTGCCTTGGGCCTGCTCCAGTGGAGGTCACTGACTCATGCCTATTCACATAGATGTCCCTGGCTTGAGCCTGCTCCCGTGGAGGTCCCTGGCTTGGGCCTGCTCCCGTGGAGGTCC
>JABTXL010001586.1:47101-274298 GCA_025134845.1 Neodon shergylaensis | reverse complement strand
AGGTCCCTGGCTTGGGCCTGCTCCCGTGGAGGTCCCTGGCTTGGGCCAGGTCCTGCAGAGGTCACTGGCTCAGGTCTGCTCCTGTGGAGGTCACTAGAGATCACTGGCTCAGGCCTGTTCCCTCAGATGTCCCTGGCTTGGGCCCCATCCTGCAGAGGTCTCTGGCCCAGGGCTCTCCCTCAGCAGTCACTCCCTTGTCATGCCTGGATTTTTACATGGTGCTGGGAATCCTGACACGGGGCCTCATTCTTTCTTGGTAATCACTTGACCTTCTGAGCTATCTTCTCAGCCTTCATTGTCTACAGCTAGAGCAGAGAGTGGAGAAAGAGGGGCATTGCAGAAAGCACTTCTATAGAACCAAAGAACTCCACCTGGACTCTCTGTTCCAGCAGGATAGAGGAGAAGTGACAGGTTTAAACACATTTTTTTCTATTATCAGGATATGTTTTCTTCCTGCTATACCTAGGATACTGTGTTGAGTGGAAAATCAGTAACTCAGGGATAGGGCAAGGCATGCATTCGCATGCTGCCATGTGACTCTAGATGTCTACACTCCAATTTCTAGAAAGGACTGAGTTTTCAAATGTGTGTGTGTGTGTGTGTGTATATGAATGTACATCCTTATCTGCCTTTTCCAGAAGGGTCTAATGACACTTAAAGAGGCAAATTCAGTTTGCTCAAAGAAGCTACTAGCAAGGAAGGAAGTAAAGTGACCATAAGCTAGAAACAGAAAGTGGGTGTAGAAGCAACCCTGCTTCTATAAGGATGATTGAGAATGACTTGAAGCATTTCCCTCCCAGCTTTCCCAAAGCAGACATTGAATGAATATGGGTACCACAGTTTTGGTAGCTTAGGCAGCCCATAGGTTCTGAACAGGAAAGCCATTTATCACGTCCTCCAGTGTAGACTGTATAATAAAAACATCACGCATCTCCTCTCACCTCCACCAATGCCATTATTTAGAGAGGCTGTGTCTGAGTTTGCAGTGATACAATGATTTGCATCACTGTGTGCAGCTACTGTCAGAATTCCTGAGTTCAAGTCCCGCACCAGCCAGATTTGATTTATACAGTCTCCTTGGCTCTTTGCTTCTTCAGTTGTTAGGCTGAGTCATGGGGATTGATGGCTATTTCCTTCACTAGGACCAGGGGTTGGGGAAAGATTGGGGGGAAATGTAATGAATCAGATTAAACAATAGCAGGTAGGCCTCCGGCTTCAAGCCCCAACCCTCTGTGACTGGCTCTTGAAATAGAATTAATAACCAAGTGGTATGAAGTGGAAAGGAAAGAAGCATTTCCCTGCTGATTCTCAGAGACACATTTGTCACATTTTAATATCCGTAAAATCGGGGCACATTTTAAAATTGACGGTTTGCCATGGTTGAACTGACAGCATTGTTTTTCTTTCTTGGTAGACTATGAAATGCTGGTGTATATTATAAGATCCTAGATTTGATGGAGTATGGTGGGGATAAGTATCCTAAGGAGCCAGCTGTCCATCAGAGGCAGCTAAGGTATGTTAGGGCAGGCAAGTGGATCCCTCCAACGTCCTGGCAATGCATGAGGGCTAGAGCTGCCCGCCGAAGGTCCAGGGATGGCCAAGAGAAGGTTGTCAGCAGGAGCAAGAAGCTTTCCTATGGCTAGCTCTCTCATTAGCCTTCTTTCTCAGGTCCCAGTAATGATGGAGAGTCAGGAAGTTGCCGGTAGCAGGAGAGACTCCATTCCTCTACCAGGAGCAGAGTCAAAGGCCCTGAGAACCTGCCGGGACCCCATTTGTAGCCATTTCTTATGAATACACGTTTCTTTCCACCAACCATGTAGGGCTGCCTGTTGTGCCAGCAAGACTATTACCGAGGCTTCCACTTCACTCTTGAAACATGCAGAGAAGAGTTTATATCCTTCTTCTCATGGCTCATATGGAGTCATATTTTGTTCACATATGTGAGAAAGTAAATAACTTCCACAAGGATAAATAATATCCTTGAGATTTGAAAAACAAGAATTTCAAACAAAGAAATAAAGAATAAGTAAAAATCCTCAATTAAAAAAATAGTATCACAAAAGAGAAAATTTCCAAACGACGGATCAGGTGAAAACATTAACTTCCCATGTTCATAATCGGTATTTTTAAAGAATTGCATTAAGATATGTAATCACAAATCTTAAAAAATAGCCCTTAAAATTAAATAGTTTAAGTTTATAAATGAATGAATGAATGAATATGAAACATAAAAAATGTCTGAATGAACGAACAGGAACAAGGAAAAGAAGGACTAAGATAAAGCAAGGAAAATCCGGAGGACACAGACATTTACCTAACAAGCATTTGTTACCTCTTTTCCTGTACAGAACATTGTCTCCCTAGCGAGACAGACTGAAACCTGGAAGGAAAATGGGAAGGCTTGAAAACCAAGCCTTAGCTAAGACAGAACAGCAACTCAGAGAAGGCCTCAGGAATCTCACAGCGCAGGGCCCACATAGAGGCCATGGCAGGAACAAGGGTGAGAGGGCTCCCAGGAATCACCCTCTTCCCCTGAACCACACCAAGCCGGTCAGACACTTCACGGCTTAACTAAGGCTTCCAGCAACATGATGGATGGGACACGGCCCGTGTACTTGGGAATGCAAACAGCATGTTACATTTCTGATGCTTTTTCTCAAGTGCTCACAGTGTTGACGCTTCCCTGAAGTGTGTGATTAGTGAAAACAGATCAGTCCTCGGCCATATTGCTGGCACAGGGAGCTGTATGGGAAGATGATGAAATCTCCTCCATACCGTAATCAGCTCAGCATCAGAGAGGTCTCGGGAACGCTGCCTTTAAAGCACACGCGGCAGCCTTGTTAAACCGGAACTGTGAAACATGACCACAAGGTGATCCGCTAATTAGAATGCCTCCATCAAATCCAAGTGGCTCCATTAGGGTCACATGCAGCTTGCCCTGGAAGGAGAGAGGTCTGCGGTTTTTATATCTTCTCTTATTTATTAGCATGCAAACAGCTTCGGGTTTTTTATGAACCCAGCCAGTTGTTGGCATGAGAGATTAGTTCAGCCATTTGATGAGGTGAGTTCCACAGCATGTTAAATTAGAATCCCAGCCACTAAAGCCCCAAATCTAATTTTCACCCTAGTTTATAAGGTTCTCGTGAAAACTCTATTATCCTAATGCATGCTTCTAATGCCTCAACTCCCAGAAGACACAGTACTTCCGACCGATTGTCAAGCCAAAAATATTCTCAATGGCCACAGTAGAATATTTAAATTTTATATTTACTGGGTCATTGAACTTAGGTACAGCTATCTAATCTATTTTCTCTGAAATTGCAATAGTTATAAATCATAGCAAAATGCCTGATGTAGCTGTGAGGTTTGCAAAATACAGACTTTACTCGGGCCACTAAGTTAACAAAAGAGTAACTATGGATTGGGGAATGTACTGGATAGAATGATTGATACACAGCTCAGATTCCAACCCCAGCACCACGTAAACCATGGGTGGTGGATCACACCTGTAATCCCAGCACTGGGGATTGGAGCCAGGTGGATGAGTTCAAGGTCTTTCATTCTCTGCTATATAGTAAGTTGTAGGCCAATTACGTGAGACCCTGTCTTTAATGGGGGGGAGGGCTGAAGAGATGGCAGGGAGATAAGAGCATTTGTTCCTCTTGCAGAGTACTCTGGTCCAGCTCTCGGCATCCACAGTAGCTCCTGACTATCCTTAACTCCAATTCCAGGGAGTCCAACACCCTTTTCTGAGCCCTACAGGGAACCAGGCACGCATGTGGTGCACATACATACATGCAGGTAAAACACTCATGTACATAAAATAAAGTCCAGGTGCTGGGATCACAGATGTGTACTCCACACTTGGTTTTCTGAGAAAGATAAGAAAAAAGAAAGAGAAAAATAAAGAAGGAAAGAAAGAAAACCAATAAAACACCCAAGAATAACAATCCTTGCCTTGTCTAGGAAATTCAAAGATTCTGTACAAAACATTGATGTGGGAGTGTCATATATCAATCTGTTGATTCCACTGGTTAAGTAATAAAGGAACTGCTTGACCCTCATAGGTTAAAACATAGGTGGGAGGAGTAAACAGAACAGAATGCTGGGAGGAAGAGGAAGTGAACTCAGACTCAACAGCTCTGCTCTCTGGAGCAGAGAAGACATCACGCAGCTCCTCTCAGGGCAGACGCGATCAATGAAGCTCCGATGCAGGATGGACGTAGGCTAGAATATTCCTGGTAAGCGCACCTAGGGGTGCTACATACCTTATTAGAAATGGGTTAGTCCAGGTGCGAGAGTTAGCCGAGAAGAGGCTAGATATAATGGGCCAAGCAGTATTTAAAAGAATACAGTGTCTGTGTAATTATTTCGGGGCATAAGCTAGCCGAGCAGGCGGCCGGGGTGCTGGGGACGCAGCCCCGCCGCTCCTATCAACAAAACATGGTTTAGAAATGGGGGGGGGGAACAGGAAGGGACACTAACCTCAGGCAAGTGAGGTGGCTTACTTTATTGTACAGTGAGCATGGACACACTCGTAATGCTACAGATACTGTAGGGCTCGCTCCCTTTCCAGGCTTTGGTCACGCCTCCGGGTCTCAGATCCTCTCTGATCAATTTATTTATAACCTGTCTTGAGATCTGCCACCATCCCACCTTATACCCTCCCTGTCTCATTCGTCTCCAGACTTATTTCATCACCTACCACTTATTTTCATTGTTGGTCTTGTAAACTGAGCTTCCCCTAGTTAACATGTAAGCCCAGAGCAGGAAGCGGCCACACTTGGAGTCAGAGAGGCATCACTTGATGTGGCCAAGTTTCAAGCTTTAGAAAAACGCCATCATTCTCCGGAGACTGCATTTTCAGACTCAGTAGTGAGATTTTGGTGTTCAGCTTTGATGATAGATGAAATTATAGTTACCTCATTACTTTTCCATTTTTTCCCCTTATGCTCTTGTTAATGTAATTGTGGTCTTTCCAGTGGAGTTCTGAGCCTAGCATCTAGATGAGGTGGCTCACAACCACCTGTAACTCCAGCTCCAGGGGAACCTGACACCCTGCTCTGACCTCCACAGGCATCTGTGCATGCACGTGTGAGCTCCCACGCGCACACATGCACACAATTTAAATAAATAAAATCAAAATAATCAACTCAATTATGAACAGTCTCATGTGTCCAGTTTCTCTATCATATGGTCAGGGGTGATACTTATGGTTGGAAAGAGTTTTCTATCTTAAAGAAGGTGTCAGATTATTTTCCAACTCCATATTATTAAATTGCAAACAGCTTTTACAGATACAATCCTTGTCCATACTTAGTATGTTCTGGCTTTTCAATTTCAGCCAGTATGACACTCATGGTGTACTGTACCATCTGAATTCAGACACATCCCCCTGTTCCTGAGACTGAGAGTCCTTTCATGGTTTTTGACCGCTGATTTTTTTTATTCTGTGAAGTATGTCTCATGACATACTGTCCATGTCTATTCTTTTTTTTTCCTTAAAAAGATGAATTGCTTCTTTGTTGGCTTTCGAAGTTCTACGTAGATGCTGAGTGTGAAGGCTCCATGGGTATAGTACGTGGATATGTTACCCTTATGTCACCCTCCCTCTTCCTCTCTTTCTTGTTGCTCTTCTCACCAGACTTGGAACAGGAAGAAACTCCATCCACGTCAGCTCAACCCATCACATCATACAGGCATCCCCAGGAGGCTCGCTCTTCCTCCTAAGTGTCCCATTCCTAACCTTCCTTTTTTTAGATAACTTGCAAAAAAAAAAAAACAGTCCTTTGGTATGTGAATTATTCCCTTTCATTTTTTTAAGTTGGGAAATGAGTAATTGTTTTCTATTTCTCCCTTTAGGAACCATTTGGAGTCAATTTGGTTTCTATATTCCTCAATGACCTTAACTAACTGAACATAAGGCACAGCTTATGGGTGCTGACGGCTGCCACATTGCTTAGCGCGCTGTAGGGCCATGCGTGTGTGATACTCATGTGCATGCATGGCATGATGGGAAGCAGAGCTTGCCTTTTCTTCTTCCTTTTTTCTTAGGACAGTCTCAATTCTGCATGAAATTTAACTCCGAATTTACAAAAATTCTTGCTCTCAGATTGAGAGTTTCAAGGATAAATTCTGTGAGATCAAGGGAGCCTGCTGATTTTACTGGCCAACACATTCCTCATGCCCAGCATTTTGTATATAGTAGCTTGCCCACTAAATAGTTGACTGATTGATTATGCGACGTATAGACCCACAAAATGTTGACCCTATGTCTTTAGAAATCTGAAAATCTTCATACTCTGTGGACCAGGACATCCACTTCAAGGGATATTTTCTAAGAAAGAACTCTGATCAATGCAGATGGATTTATAATGAAGATTTTCATGGGATCCTTAAAAGATAGACATTACATGAATGGATTTACTTAAGTAACCATGAAACCCCCACATACTAGACTGTCACGCTCATTAAAACTGGTTCTACAGAACAAAAGAAGTATATACAAAGCCGCTGTAAGTGGATGAGACAGCTGAGAACTACCTATTTAATCAGATCCTCAGATTGGAATATGGCATAAAGGTGTGTGAGGGGGAGCTAAAAAGAACACTGGGTGGTGGTGGCGCACGCCTTTAATCCCAGCACTCAGGGGGCAGAGGTAGGCGGATCTCTGAGTTCGAGGCCAGCCTGGTCTAAAAAGCAAGTTCCAGGACAGCCAGGGCTGTTACACAGAGAAACTATGTATCAAAAAAGAAACAAAAAGCCAGAAAGAAATATACCAAATATATGCCGTGGCATCGGTACCAGATATGTTCATCTTGATACTATTTTTGGCTTAGGAGTCTCTAGAAATCAATCAATTAATTAGGATAACATACTTAAAAATAGCAATTCCATGTCTCTCCCCTTCCCTCTCTCCCCCCTCTGTGTGGGTGTATACACATGTGCACACATGGGAGGACAGAAGTTGACTTCAGGTGTCATCATTCTCCACCCAGCTTTTTGAGACAGCGTCTCACTGAGCCTGGATCTTGCCATTTGTCTACCCTGGCCGGCCTGTTAGCCCCACCACCATCACCTAGCCTTAGAGTTGCAGGTGCATGCTGCCAGGCAGAGCTTTAAAAATAGAAACAATTTTTTTGTTTGCTTTTTGAGACAGGGACGCTCTATGTAACAGCCCTGGCTGTCCTGGAACTCTTGCAGAAGAGGCTAGCCTTGAACTCAGAGATCTGCCAGCCTCTGCCTCCTGAGTGCTGGAATTAAAGGCACGCACCACCATGACGGGCATAAATAGGAACAGTTAGTTGGGGATTTTATTGCTGTGAAGAGACACCATCACCATGGCAACTCTTAGAAAGAAAACATTTAATTGAGGTGGTGGGTTACAGTTTCAGAGGCTCAGTCCATTGTCATCATGACAGGGAACATAGTAGCATGCAGGCAGATGTGGTGCTGGAGAAACAGTTGAGAGTCCTACAACTTGCAGGCAACAGGAAGTCCACTGAAAGTCACACTGAGGGAAGCTTGCACTAAAGAGACCTCGAAGCCCGCCCCTACAGTGACACATTTCCTCCAACAAGGCCACACCTTCTAATAGTGCCACTCCCTTTGGGGGCCATTTTCTTTCAAACCACCACGAATTCTTAATCCTTCATAGCACATTGCCAATAATGGGCTACTTCACCATGTATTCTGAAATTTTGTTTATCATCATATCTTCCTGGTTTGCAAAACAGAAGATTGGTATCATCCCTTGAGGGCATTCTGGGCATCAGGAGTGAAGGAGGTACATAACATACTTTCTATCAGCAGTCGGAAGGCTTGTGGCTGTCACCATGAAGCATATTTGTGGCCTCAGCATGCAGCATCCGCAGGGGTATGCGGAGTTCTGTTTACTTTGCGATAGACACTTTCATTCGCTCTTGGCGGGAGATTGTCAAGCACCATGCTCAGCATTGCTGCCTTCCATAAATTATCAACCATGGCTACATTTAGGCTACTTAAGGATGCTTTGGGGACTTGAGGTTATTTTTATTAGAAAATATTGTGATCTTGCTGTGTGGGTGATTCCACTTGAGGTCACTGTGGGACCCAGTCATCATACTTGCCTGAGATAATGTCCATTTTTTCCCCCTCAACGGCTTCCCCAAATAGCTTCCTAGAGATACCGTGGGAGAAATTATAATGTTTTTGGCAAGTTGGGAATGCCTTCTGGGTTCCTCAGTGGCAGGGTTTGAAGGAATAGTATGATTGTTCTGCTTTCTGGGATCTTCTAAGATTGGCTGAAGGTTCTGTGGCCACCCAGGGAGCAGAAATTCCCCTTCAGGTTTCAAGTCAAGAGATGGGAATGGATGCAGCATCAATGGCCAGGGTACCTGATGTGGCATATACCACAAAGGGTATCACCTCCTCCATGGAGGGGGGACTCTAATGTCAGGTGGATCATTAGAAAGCTCTGAACCAAGCCCCCATCCCTTCCTCGATTCCGTGGCAGGGAATAATGTCTACCCTATACTGTTCTCCTGAGCATGAATCTGCCTTTGGATTCCTCCCCTGTTCTTCCTTGAAAGCCCTTTGTTTGGCATTAACTGCCCTACTTCAAGTCCTTTGTGCTCCTATGGCCAAAGAGTTTGTACACTGGGAGGAAATTCTAGGAGTAACAACACACAAGGAGAAAGTCAAGGCCATGTGTTGAGGGGCAGTCACTGGAGCTGCAGGGTCACCAGGCTTCAAGGTACCCGGTAACCAAAAGAATGAACAGAACCCTTCATTCATCTTCTGAGCATCACACTGTTCATCTCCCCACCCCTGCTTAAAGGAGCTGGCAAAGACGGAGTCTGACAATATTACCACCCTGCCAGAAATGAGGCTGTTTTTTTCAATCAGTTTTCCCCTGTCAATTACAAGTGTCATTTCTGTCATAATCCCACACCATACTCACACCTTGGGTGAGGAGTGTTATTTTTGAGTACCAATAACAAAGTTGGGCTTCCCAAAGACTTTTGGGACAAATTCCAAATGGCACAACAAATGCCTGACCTTCATAAAGACTAGAAGCCTTTTGTTTCCCAGAAGATGACAGCAAAATGCTAATCTTATTGCTGGTGACAAACCTTCTGTCACCATCAGCTGCCTTTGATTCTTCTGTTCCCCCTAAAAGCCATTCCCAGTTATATATTCTATTGGGTATGACTCTCTTTACATAATTAACAGCCTTCTGCAGAGGGTAATGGATGAGGGAAAATTCTGTGAGGAGGAGCTGGTCTCAATTCATCTCATGTCTCTTACAGGAAGACATACTCTTCTGCACCAAATGCAGAGGATGCGATGGGGGATTTCCACGGGGCCTTTCTAGAATGATCTACCAGCAAATTTGGGTGCATATTATTGTAAACTGCTGCATACCATGTGATTAGAAGATTAAGACAAAGTGAATTGCTAATCTTGTCGGGCCAACTGTTTTCTTCCTTGATAACATTTGTGTTATTTCACTCCGGGTGATGAAAGAGAGTAATTGGCTGTTGACACTGATTGAAGGAAGGAGACGTGCCTTCTCTTTTTGAAAAAAGAGAATTAATTATCTCGGTAAGGGAGGTAACAGTTCCAACAACAGCTCTCACAGCTGCAAAAAAGAAGTGAACTGTCAGGGTGTTTTCATCTCTTTCTTTCCCACCTGTTTTTCTCCCTTTGATAACATCTTTTCCAAGATTTAACACATTTACCAAGGGGGGGGGGAGTCTGGGGAGCCTTCAAAAGAGAAAGAAAAAAAATTAGCTCTTGGAATTTGCAGCAAAACCACCGCAAATGTACGTGCGTGGCATTTGCATGTGTCAGTGTCTAAGGAAGACATCATAGGCAGATGGAGGTAGCTAAATCTCCTTATGCCATTCAAGTCATAGTAAACCAGCAACAGATATCTGAAACTGACCATATGTCTGCCAAAGAAAAAGGATCCAGGTAAGTTGATACATTCTGGTTGACTGAAATCCTTCTCAACATACGCAGTGTAAAATGAATGAAAACCTACAAGATGTGGTGTATGTCTGAACTGCAGCCTATAGACTGGGCCTTTTCACTCACAGGTGGAAAACAAGGAGATGCCAAAGCACCTCACTGTTATCCCCAATAACACACACGGGACACTTTGTTCCTTGTGTCTGCACCTTGAAGGGCTGCTCAGCTTAAAGTTGTCATTCCAAAGAAACAAGTCATGGGGTGAGCAGACTGCAGCAGTGGTTCACTCTCGCCATATGCATTTGCTTTTTTCCACCACTGAAACAACAAAGGGAGGGATTACGGTAGCTGCTGGGGAAACTGAGGCAGCAATCTAGGGAAGACAGGCTTCCTGTTGCATCATGAAGATTTGAAAGTGGAGGCGATCCACAGGGAACTCCATAGTGCTTCCATGTCCAGAGCTAAGAGCTAATGAAGACTCCTCTGCTCTAAGCAGGACAGGGTCAGACTCTTCAAGAGGGAAGGGTTGGGTCATTCTACAAGGGCAAGACTCACGACACCCAAGGAGCTAGCTGGCAGTAACAGCTGAGTGGAGTAAGAGCATCATCAGCACTAGTGATGGCTTCATGAAGAGTTACTTAAAGCAAAGACTTAGAACTATAGATTTTATGCCTCGCAAATTGATTGTATTTTCACAATCTGTACTCCCTCCCCCATCTCATATAAGAAGTGTGGTTAACTTCCAATTTCTCTGGCTTTAGAAAATAACCAACTAGACATGGTGAGTTGGGGACTTTGGATCCTTGGGGGGATGACAGCATGTCCCTTTGCCTGAGGGGCAGCCAGGTAGCAGTGATGGGGGGCAAGTTTATGTGGCTCATGGTTCTGAAAGTTCAAGTATAACAGATGTCCAGGCAGGGCCTCATTTCTGTCAAAATGTAGTGGGGAAATGTAAAAGTAAAAAACTCTAGGACAACTCTGAGGCCTCTCAGCATTAGTGCTCCTCCCCTCCCCTGGGAACCAAGGACCTAACAACTTCACATGCACATAGAGGAATGTTGGGTATTTTCCATCTTCCTGAGTCCTTGTGAATGTTCTCCAAATAGAACTCAGTTATTGGAATAGGGGCAAGATAACCCCTTGGTGTTGACTCAGTTCCTGATGTTTTGAATTAATCCCTGGGAAGGGGTCAAAGTAACCCTCAAATGTTTCCTCTTACCTCACCTGATCTGGCAACGGCGCTCCAGCCCTGGCTTAGACCAATCATTGTTAATAGCCCTTTGAATAAGCCAATCCTAATAGTTGAAGAACAACCCTGAGTTCCCCCTGCCTTGTTTCTATGGCTTTTTGCTTTAAAAAATGGCTTGTGACAGGCATTCGGGGTCTTTTGGCTTCTCTAATGCTGAAGGACTCTGTCGCAACAGAATTAATTAAATCCTCTTGCTTTTACATCAACTGTGGTGTGAAAGTGGTCTCTTGGGGCGACTTCTCCTCGGTGATTGGACTTCAGGGTCCAACAAAAGAAATCACAGAACCTGAATGATTCGGGACCCTGACTCGCTCTTTTTATAAAAAGCCTGTCGAGCTAATTGTTCTGAGGCAGACCCTCACAAGAAACTAACGCTTGTCACTGGGTCCCACTTTTTATGGCCCAGCACATAAGCAATCTGTCACTGCAATAAAACACCTGGGAATAATTGCTAAGGGAAAGAAACACTTACTTGGTTCCAGGTTTCAGAGGTCTCAATGCCAGGGTGCTGACTTCCATTTAAGCGATGTCTAGGAGGGGGCAAACAAACACCAGGGTGGAGGGAGCGTGGTGAAGCAGAGCTGCTGACTTCCCAGTGGACAGGAAGCCGTTGGGGAGACTCTAAAGGCATGCCCTCAATGGCTGGCTTCCTCCAAACTAGGTCACACTTTCTAGTGGCTATTATTTCCTAATAATATCATCAGATTATGACTCTATCCTTGTGTTAGGTCCACTGATTAGCTAAGAGCCCTTATTTTTTAATTAACCCCCCCAAGCCCTACCTCTGAATGTTATGTTGGTGACAACGCCTCCAACTCAAGCTTTTGAAGAGAACACTTCACATCCACAGTCTACCATCTCAATGTTGCCACAGTAGGGGGCAAAATTCCAGCGTGTGAAACTTTGGGGGACATAGCCAAGCCATGGCAGCAGAGTAGGCAAAAACATGCCATTAACTAATTGGTCCAGAAGTTAAGTGTTATTATGCAGACATTCTCTGCAGGGATGAAGGGTGTAGCATCACGGGTGGGAAGTTCAACCTTACTTCTCTATCTAATCTCTCCCTGTATCAGAGAGTTTGGGATTCTTGGAATCTTCATTTTTCCATCTTTCCCAGCAGAAATCTTGGATGAATTCCTCTGATGTGATGGCAAGTGTTGTCAGTTTCTAGAATCTAGAATCACCCCTGGATAAGCCTGGGAGGGATTATCTTGGCTGTATTGAGGTGAGCACACCTGCCCACTGTGAGTGGCACCATTCCCTGGCCGGGTCCAGGACTGCTCAAGTGGAGAAAACAACACACATTCCTTGCTGATTACAGACGGGATCAGCGTCTCTGAGCTCCTCCCACTATGACTTCTCTGCTATGATAGAGACCTGCAACGTGGAGCCAATGTACACTCTTTTTCCCCTAAGCTGCTTCTGTCAGGGTTCCTTCTCACAGAAACAGGGACAGGAATAAAGACAAACAACACTCCTAAGATCTAGGTGGAAGACAAAGCAGAAGCCATTGGCTTGCTCTTTCTGGTGTCTGTATCCACCTGCTGTAGCTGTGCCATTTTACAGCAATTTCTGCCATTTCCTGGGGCGGAAGGATCATACCAACCCCAAGCCATCCATCCTTGTAAAAAGTAAAGTGCTGGGTTAAGGGGCTAAACTGGGGTTTCTGTTCTATGCAGCTCCATACAATGCTGATGCAATTCTTATAAAAGGACAACAGTTTTCATTTCCTGAGAGAATTGCATATGCAAATGCATCTGCAGAGGCCAGTGTTGTCTAGAGCTAGGCCTGGGCAACACTCCAGCACTAATTCTCATTTAATGGAGGGTTGAGGCAACCTAGTGGATAATGGGGAATGCAGTACACTTCATCAGTGCCAAAGATCCTGAATCATGAAAGCTGAAAACTCTCGTGATGATCCTCGTAGAATGGGTGAAGATTCGTTATCAAAGTCTAATTCGGGGGTGGCACTTAGCCAGGTAGATGAGATAACCTAATTAAAATGCTTTCTGGAACAGAACCGGGAGAAATGAAAAGAACAGTTAACATATACATTAAACATTCTGCAAACTACAGAGCCTTAAGCAAATCATTGTAAAAGCTGTGATGTAATTACGTTCTGCTTCACATCTGATAATGTTGGTTAAGTTATGTGCTTGAGCACCAGGAGAGATGGAACCTTCTGGTGTGAACACCGAGGAACCAGCCCTGGCCTGTCTTGTAATCAGATTTCTGAGGCTTCCTTTTCTGGTTTGTACTAGAGAACAGGGCATGAGCTCTGGGAGCAGCAAAGCTGATCCTCTGGGAAGAGTTGAGGTCCATTGCCAGCATTTAGCACATGGAGATTTATACCAGCGAGTAGAGGCAGACAGGAATCTCTCATTCCTGGGACTTTAGAGGTGGCAGAGTACAGAAAGCCCAGCTTCTGGAGTCTAACAGCTCAAAACCCAGATCTAACACAGGGACAGTTGAGGTAAGTTGGGTGTTAACCTCAGGCTCCTGGTGTGTCAAACAAAACTAATTCCCCTTACACTGCTGGTTTGCCATGGGGGTTGCATTATATAACTATCAAAATCCAATGTTAGAGATTCTGGGAACCCCACACAGATGTGTGTTTGTGCAATCCACTTCATTCACCGTGATAAATTCCAGCAATTATCATTATGAGCTCACTTGACTTCCGAGCGCGTGTGTGCTTCACAGTCGTGTATGGTAACAGAGCCATATGCTAGTGCTGATTAGGAAACAATCACACCTAAAATAGCTTCATTTTAATGACGAGATGACTACATTAATTTGCAGATAAAGAACATCGCTAAAAGCTTTGGCTGTTGACAAATCCTGCATGTTTGTTTTTCCTGGGAAAGAGACTTTGTGACATGAACAGAAAACTCAGTGATATGCACTCTTTTTGATAGGTGCTTGAATGATCGTGTAAGAAGGGGGACCTAGGAAGCTGGTCTCTGTGACATCTTCCCAAGCGCTGGTGACTCTTACCAGCGAGTGGCATCTGGGGTAGAGATCTGTGTGGGCTGTACAACTGTTTTGCTGCTGGTGTCAGAACCACAACGCACCATGTAGAACCCATGAAAACACACGGGTTACTTAACGGCTGAACCAAACCATAATCTACCATCTCAAGAGCTGCCTCTTCTCAGGCCTGCAGATCAGAACATTCTATAGAGTTCAACATGTTTTATGCCTGTGTGACTTTAGCATGTGGGGACTCCAGGGTCATTCCAGTTCAAAACTGTAGGCTGGGGACTACTTACAACCCCCCCCCCCCGCCGCTTCTGCCTGACAGAGACCCATGACAGCTGTGAAGAGGAGGGATCCTTAACGCTCCGTTTCTAGCAGCATCTTGCATTTTTGTTTGCACACGCATGCTACTGCAGAGCCCGACTACCAACAGGCCAAATGGCAAGCTGCCTGGCGCATGTGTGACTTCTGTGTAAAAGATTTACGTAAAAGTCATGCAGTTTATGGAGAAAGGGGGCTGGTCACACAGAATTATAAAAATCAACATTTTGGAGAGATTGGCCACAGATGCTACCACTATCTTCTAGGATCCCAAAGGTTGGCCAATCTACTTTAAACTTGCAAAGCGGAATCAGGCAGTAGCCTAGGAAGGGGCCTCTTCCTGGTCCAGCTGTACATCAGCTGCTGACAATGGCATACAGTGGAACGTCCCACCACACGCAAGGAAAGAAGGGAGCGCTCTTGAACCACACACAAGCCCCTGAAGGCAATGGTGATTGGATGCACCTGCAGGGATTTATCACTTTTATTAAGAAACAATGATTGCAAATCCAAGATAAAAACCAGATGTCTGATGAGTTTTTTCAGAGGTGAAAAATGGCTCTTTATAAGAAACGACGGCAAACAGACACATTCAGTGCGGCAAAGCGTTTTATTCAAAGAACCTTCCTTTCCTCCTTAACTGCTCGAATATCTCATAAGGCTGGCAGTGATGTCTGATATTTACACAGCTCCGAGTCTAAATGCTCACTGATGTCTTCTGGCTGTTCTACACACATGGCTGCTACGGGCTCCCTCCTTCTCGGGTCTTTGTTCTTAAAATGAAATACTCAATGAAGCGCTCGGAGGCTGAATGAGTAAGATCCTCACTTCCATAATTTGTTACTTTTCAAATCATCCTTTTTGGGGAGGCTGAGGCCATTCGCTGGAAAGAAGGCAAACAGCACAGAAACGCTCGCTGTTGTGAGGAAGCCCAGAGGCTTTCTGTGTGGCTGGGAAATAAGGCCCCCTCCCACTTTGCTTGAGGAGTCTACCTTCCACCAGAAAAGATGTAAATTAACTCAATCTGTCAAAGGCATCATGTGTTCAAGTGCAGACCAGGCCTTTTCTGTCTCTGGCTCTTTTGCTGCTTGCCTCTTGCTGGTGATTCTGCAGGCAAAGCTCCGGGCAAATGCCTGTGATACTCAGTGTAGACAAATACACACAGCTCTCCAGGCAGCAGGCAGCAACAGACTTCAGTGGCTGTGAGATGGGAGTGTGGCGGTCACCAGGAAGCCACTTCAAAACCCTTAGGAGTCTGTAACGAGCTCCTGGTGAGCGTCTTCCTGAGCATCAATTCTCCATGGCAATGCACACACCAGTCTCATCCCTCCTACCACCCGGCATCAAGGCAGCCGAAAGCAGGGTAGCACTCTATACCCATCTCCTATAACAGCCCCCGTTCCTTCTCATGGCTGGAGTCACTGGGGTATGTCCCCTTGCTTGGCTTTCTTACTAGCCAGCTAATGAGAACTGGGAACAGTTGTGAGGAACCGTTATGAAGAGTGAGGAGGAGGCCTTGGCAAGCATTCATTTCCTCATGTAACACATGTCAGACACTGTGCCAGGCGCTGGCAGTTCAGAAATGAATTATGCATGCTCCCCAGCCCCTTCCATTCCTAGAATGTCTACAGGGAGGAAACTTCTAGAAAGAGAGAATACACTATAAAGTTGAGAGGCATCGGTCTCCCACCCCGGCTCTGGTCATAGCAGATATATTCCAAGACTTGAATATGTACTTAAATATTGTTCGTACTTATTTCCAAACACTACGCCAACCAATAGGGAAAATGAGCGCATTTCGTCTCCGCTGGCAGTTCTCTCAATGTTAGCATCAACTGCCACAGACAAGATTCGGTCAACTTCAGCAGAAAGCCAACTGAGACCAAAACGCTTTGTTTCTCCAGCAGGAGCAGAACTCCTCCTAATTCTATCTACTTCTAGCCGCAGAGAGGACCTTAGTTTCAGATCTTTACAATGTGGTTTCTCCGAGCGCACGTGTCTCACCTGCTCAGGTTCACTCAAACTGGTTCTCCGACATCATTTCCACCACCCGCAGCTAATTCGCTGATTTAGAATTATCCCTGACTTGGCATTTCCCCTTCTCCATCTCTAGGCTAAAAGGAATCAAGTAAGAAAGGACAGGTAGCAGGGATTCTCTGCTCTTGGGCTGGAAAAGAATATGCAGACAGTTCAGACAAAGCTTCCGTGTTCACACTCCCTTTAAACACTGCCATGTTCCCTATACAAGGCACTTTTCCAGCAGCGCTTACAGGAACACTATGTAAAACATGCTGGACAGATATAAACACCTATAAAACTCCTAAAAAGATAGCAAGAGGCCCCAAAGAACAGAGGCATGAGCAAGAATGACAGGTATTGCTCAATAGGAAATAGCAAAGGGAATGAAGGTGCAGTAAGGGACCGGGGTACAGCTAGGAAGAAAACTGCAAAAAACAAAGCCTGGCCCCAGAAGGGAGGAAGAGGGGTACAAAGGTTGAGAACCCTTGCAACTATCATGTGCTTCTCCCAGACCAGAAGAGGGAGCTACGGGGACACCGACCACCCTGGTAGGGAACTCCAGTGCTGTGCTTTGGTCAACTAGGCGGGAAGAAGGGAAAAGGAAACACACACCAAACCCCGCTACCTACTGAACTATACATCTGGTTAGTGTGTTGTTGGTTGTTTTAGTTGGATGAAAAGAAAATAAAAGAATCCACAATATGTATGGAACCCTGGGTTTGATCCTCAGTACTGCAAGAGAAACGTTCAAAAACTGAAACGTTTCTAATAACAGTGATAAAGATAACATTTACAACAGAATGTTGGTTATAGGAGACGCAGGGATTAAATATGACTCAAGCACCCACCGTCCCCTCCCGCCACCTCGGCAAACACACCAGTCAGTCTGTTACGTGGGCACACAGAAACAGTACACTTCTGGCTAGCGTCCTGTGCTGGCTGACTCTTGCTCTAAAGTACGCTTATGTCTTAAGCTCTGCATTGAGTTAAACTACATGATGTTTCTGAAGCTGAAAGAAAAGGATGTTTAGTAGACATATCTCTACATCCAGTGACTCTAGCCTTGATAAGATGGCTTATTTGCCCCTTTAAAATTGTTACATGGAAAAAGGAGCCAGACCAGAGGAACAGCTTTTTAAAGAATGATTTTATGAACGGATTTGGAGATGAATCCCAGTAAGCAAATCCAGCCAGGGTAGGAAAGACAGACATCAGACTGTTCTCTCATTTGCAGTTCCTAGACTTTTTGTAGAGACAGAAAATCACAGATGTATATGTGATCTGAAGGCAGAAGCAAAACTGTACAGAGGAAGAAACGGGCCTAACAGGCGGACAGCAGGGAGGAAGGGGGGTCAGTGGGGGAGAATGTGCTCAGTCGTATAAAGATGTCCCCCCACAGGACCGTGTGCAGTGAAAATATACAATGAAAATTAAAACAAACAAAAAAAAACTTTACAAAAGCAATTCTACAAAGTATTAGCAGTGTCTGTTAAATCCATTTTCTTCTATCTAATTAGCATGTAGGAGGAAGCAGGCTGGAGCCCTTGTGTGCTCTGTCCTTCCAGCTGAACATTTTGTTTTGTGAGTGCTCTGACCTCTTATTTGTCCCTACATCTCCTTTAATAAGACTCACAAAGTATTCGTATTAAGAGGGACAGACATTCTGAAATGGCGGCTCTGGTTCAATCCTGTCTGCATCAGCCAGTCTCAGGTAACTACAAACTGCATCATTCTCACGGTATGGACAGGAGAGCGCAGGGAAGCTGAAGGCTTGGTCCTGTTAGGAGTAATCAGAATGGAGCCTCAGGGGCAGATTCTCCTGTTACACAGGAAGGAGAGACCACTTTATTCCAGCCTTTTAAGGGGACATTTAATACTTGGTATTTATAGCAAGGCTGGGTCAAGCGATCCCACATATTTCAAAGCAGTCAAGGAGTTTCTGGGTCCATGAATGGGGTTCACATCTAATCCGGCGTCTTTGTGAATAAAGAATTACCAGCACTGGGAAGTTGTCAACGGCTGGGACAACAAATCAGTCTGTAAACCTGGGGACTTAGGTGGAGAATCAGTACCTGCATTTAATGTAACAAAAAAGCAAGGCAGTTTTAACTGCCTTCCCCAGGGCCCCGGAGGACTGGGGCACTTCTCTTGACTGCTGCCGTTCAGACCCATCAAAGGATCTTCAGACAATGGGATAAAGAACTAAAGTGAGTCTCAGAGACGTGGAGAGCCATGTCTCAGTTTAAGAGCACAGTCTGCACACAGCAAAAGGATGAAAGGCCTTTGTCTATACGCAAGAGAAACAGCGAGTTTAGCTGCTTGCCGAGGAGCCGACAGCTAGGTAGGGTTAATGAGGGTCTTGGTCTAAGTGGAGAAAAGACGAACTAAAACAACACGCTCTCCAGTCACATACAGTCCAGCTGAGGGCACACACACGCACACACACACACACACACGTGCTATCTGACAGGGTTACTCATTCTCAAGATTATCCATGACAGGAAAACCAGACCTTCAGAACAATCAGCAGGAGGCGTGTTTCTGTATGTAAACATGTTCTGCTCACACGCAGCCTCCTACCCATACCCACCAGGAACAGTCTGACAATCTACGGGAAAACAAAACCTCACTCTGGTAGCGGGCTTTGACCTGATTCATACACCACACTCACACCTATGTATCAATCTACTCATCAGTGATTTGACAGGTGGCGGCTCTCAGAGTGACAGGAAGAGGTGCCTTCTAAATACCGGGCCTTAAAGCTTGTCCCAGACACACCTGAAAAATGAGTGTGTGTGGCTTCATGGGACAACTATCTCTCAGAGCGCTGATGGAGTGAGCTGTGCCGGGCCATGCTTCCGTCACCATGTCTGTAACCGGCTGAGGAGCTTCATATGGGAGATGGATGGAAAGGGCTCCCTCTTCTCAATCCACTCCCAACCTCTTCCTTTCTAGTATGCCACGAGCGCTGCTAGACTGCTCTAAGAGCAGAAAGCAGCAGGTGCAGGAAGCATGTGGTCCTTGCACTGATGAAAATAATAAAGTGATGCTCCAGCATCAGCAGCATCCAGTTCACGCATCACCAGGGCTCCGTCTCTTTCCCATCGCACTGGAGGGAGTTCAGCCGCATCATCCCCAGGGTCTAATTTGTCACATGCCCACCAGATTACTCAGTGCCCGACTGTGCCTGGAACATGGGCTACACTGTAAAGTGCTGAAGTGTGGAGGGGTGATGGGGAAAGAGGTACACAGCTACAGAAGGGTAATGGCTGTCACAATAACACCGTCAGTAGCAACAAGGGTGGAAACCCAGTGGCTCGGAGGACCTGGAATTCAACAAGTGTGGTTCTGATGTTCTGGCACACAAACAGAAAAGCAAATGCAGAGGCTACCCAAGAGTCTGCCTGGTAGCCTTGTCTGTGTTGTTTATTCTGTCTCAGGGATGCCTATGCGGAGTCTACAAATGCTGTCTGGCGGCCAGGAAAAGCAGATGCGTCTCATCCTTCCCAGATGCTCTGGCCGGCTGGGTTTAATACTGTGGTAATCTCGCATTAACCAAAGTGACATGATGACCAGAACTGCGCCCGAGGCCTCGACCCCGTAACACTGCTCTGTCTGTCCCCCGGCAGACCTCAGTCCTTCTTGTCATCCTTCGGCAGCTGACTTTTTGTGGTCCCTAGGTTCTTCCACACCTCTGTGTACATTAAGGTCCCAATGAACACAAACAAGGTGCCCAGACAGTGCCACAAAGTGAACGGGTTCTGGAAGTACAGGATGGAAAAGATGAGGCTCACAAACTTGCGCAGAGTCACAACCAGCGTGACGGTGAGTGAGGTGCACTCTGTTGTCAGGATGAACACACCCCGGATGCACACGTATCTGGAGGACTGGTTAAGGCTGTTCTCTGTAAACAGTCAGGGCGGGAGCTTTAGGTGCGACTCCCGCCTTCACCCTGACATGCTGAGAGAACACGAAGGGCCACTCTGAGAATCCTCCTCAGTAGAACTTCCTGAAAGAGTCCAGCCCTGCCGTTCCTAACAGCCCATTACTATGGACTTTCATTACAGTTTATAGCAAAGGCCACAGCAAGGCCAGAGCGGTGGTCCTGCTCACCTTTATTCTGTCTTGTCCTCGGGCCTCCATTCTCTCCTTCAAAGCGGGGCTCTGTGATTTCAGAAGGAGGCAGGCAACCTCAGTTTGTTTCAATATTTTAAAGACATCACAACTTTTAGAACAGTAAGATCCTTCTATTAATATAATTACTTTTAAATGAGTCTTAATTTGTTTCAGAACTTTGCAGGGACTTATAATAGTCATGAAATAATAAACAGTATCTTAGGACACCAGGCACTTAGAGAAATCTCAGCTCGTTTCATCTCCTGGCATGACTGGCTCTAAACCATCCGTGGAGTCCTGTTTCCTCTGCGGGACCTACCTGAGCTGCATCACTACAGCCTCTTTCCTGTCTACAAAGAAGTTTCCAGAGTGGATCTACCCATCTGCAGCTCACTACAGAAGTCAAGGGAAACCCAAACTCAGGTCCCCTCCATTGTTAGAACGACCATTCCTCTGCGAAAACAACACGGAGACATGAATAAAAGAGCCCGCGAAAGGATACTGAGTCACAACGTTCATGAGGAGGTAGAACCACATGATGGGCATAGCCACACTGATGACTGGAAGCTGATAGAGTTCTGCAGAGGTGAAGAGAGGAAACCGTCACGCCAGCTGAACACGTAAACCTTTCATCTTTTGAACAAGGCTATCCAGGTAACAACAGCAATAGGAACAGTGGTATTCTTTCCCTTAAAAAAGTTGGCCCATACATCCCTTTATTCATCTTGATTCCGGTCTATGCTAAGTAAGAGTCAGAGCTCTGTGGGACTCCGGGTTCTTCACAACTACGGTGGAAATAAGGAGAAATGGCACTTTCTAAGTCAGGGCCTTGCGGGCTCTTTACATACCACCGACTTTTACACAGTTTTAGGTCAAATGACAGACACAACATTGCATATGCAGAGCAGGCTCAACACAGTACAACAAATGCACCTACTACTTGCGGGGTGTGCACCATAAAGTCTTGATTCGAGGAAGGTTTCTCTTAAGTGTTTACCTATCTATGAAACACTCTTGACGCTCAGACTGTATACATGACCGCCTAGCACCCAGTTCCCCAGTAGCCCCTCTAAAAAGCAGCAGCTTACCTTCATACATTCTTTTGTTTAATTTAATTTTATTTGTAATGAGTTTATCTCAATTATATAACCTGTAGCTAGGAAGCAAGGCCTGTCCTCATTTTGCTCCCTCTTGCTTGGTGCCGAGGCAGCTAAGATCTGCAAGCAGCTCTGCCTTTCATGGCAGAAGAGACACAGAGACAGCCGGCTGCCACCTAACCGGCTCCAGGTCTGGCTGAGGGCTGCTACTACTTGTCTGCATTCTCAAGATGGAAGGACCACCTTATTTTGCAGGGCATAGGAAAGAGCCATCAAGGCCCTTGCTGCTGCAACCACTGACTCAAAGCAGCATGCGGACACCCGGAAATGCAAGACGGAAGCTTTGCCTCAGAAACTGGCAGGCAAAACGGCCACATGACCCCAGACTTACCAGACTTATTGAACAGAACAACATGATCATAAATATCAGAGGCCAAGAAGATGAAACCAGGAAGTGGAAGGGCGTGCTGTGGGAAGAAAGGGATCTCATGAAGGTAAAGATGAAACTATTCCAGAACAGTTAGGGTAGCTTCACAATGACTCGAAGCCGTCCGACAAGCAAGTTAGCCCCCTAAGGTAGACGTGTCAGGGCCTGTGTGCCCTTGACATCACATGGCGTGACATCTTATGGAGTCTGATGGTCACCAATGAGAAAGTCGAAGAAGTAGGATCCTCCCCTCCACAAGGGAAAGGGGGGTTTCAGCACACAGTCATTTTGCCTGAAAGGACTTGCTCCATACTGGATTTGAAAATTACAAGGGCCACAAAGATTTCAAAAAATTTAGAAACTCATACAAAAAGAGACTGAAGACAATCTGAGGTCAAGGAGAAACAAATAATGAGATGAGACTAAAGAGGAAGAGGGCACATAAGGAACCCAATGAATACCATTCTCCTCACTATAGCAGTGCAACGTGAGATCACATCACATGACCCTTGCTGAGCCGGTCACCATGCCTGACCTTGTTCTCAGTGGCAGATACGAGCCAAATGAAATGCTTACATTCTAAAACTCCCTAGCCACAAACTCTAGCTCCAAGTTAACGTGTCAAACTGCCCGTTCGGATTAACTGCACACAGAGGAACCGGTCACACCATCTCACCCCTGGCCTTGGGGGGCAGCTCTCTGGGCATATTTCAATAGCAATAAAGGAGGGGCGGCAGAGGAGAGCTACAGGGGAGAGTGTGGGTCACCCCTTAACATGAAGCAGCTCAGGGACAGGCCGTGAACTGAACTCTCATATGAATAAAACCCCTTGGAGAACTCAGGCCCCCAAGACCCAACCCCAGAGCTGCCCCACTGATGTCCACACTCCTGACCTCTTGTCTTGGGCTCTCCATATTGATCTTAACAATTTTACCTATAGAATCTCTGTGGGCCTTGGTTCCTTGACCCTTCAATGTTTTATGTGGTTGGTCATGATCATCTCATATGAGTAACTCACTCCAAACGCACATTATCCCCCTGCCTAAAGCACTTCGGTTACTGGTCTAAAGGCTGGCTACTAACAAAACACAATCTGTCAATTACATTAAGATTTCATTCGGCAAAACACAGCATAAATCAGAAATTTTCACCTTCGCAGGGTTCAAAAAGTTGCTTACATTATAAAATAATGCCTCCTTGGAGTGCTTCCCAAATTGTTTGTATAGGGTCTCTTGGAATATGCCCATCCTTGCTGACATCAGCAGGGCAAAGGTCAGTGCTCCAATGCCTAAGAAGAACAAAGGTCAGTTACAAGATGCCTTTTGACATATTTTCTTAAGGAGACAGTATTATTTACAGTTCTGTAACTATCACATAGGATATGTAAATTTTAAAACCACAATGCCACCATGAAACCCTCTCCAGTTTCCCACTTCCACACCCTTATATGTATTTCTGTATACTGAGACAGGTTAAGACTGTCTGTTGTAGAATATTATTTTAAGGTGTATTACTTTTGTTTATGTTCTGGGACATTTATTTAATGGTGCAAAGACGTGTTTGAGTAAATAAAATTCATCTGCGGCCAGGAGGCCGCATCAGCAACTAGCTGACAGAAGTGGTAGCGAGGGGCAGGTGGAGAGGGTTTTTAAGATGGAGGTGGAGGGCTGAGGAGCAGCATGAGGGCTTCTGGAGAGACGCAAGGAGAGGAGGTGACTGCTTGCTCTTCAGCCTCTCTGAGGAGCAGGCTTCCACCTCAACCTCTGAAGCTTGAGTTCTTCAGAGGGACAGAGATTTGGTTAAGTTCCCTTTAGCTTTGAAAGAGTCTGTGCTTGAGGGAATAATATTCCCTCAGGCTGCAGCTCCTGTAGCCGAACCGCTGCTGATGGCAGAGGAGTTGCAATTCCTGACAGGACAGCCATGGATTGAAAGGCAGCAACAATTTAAAAAAGAGGATGATACCTGTCCATATGTCTGTTATACTGTGCTTTTCTCATGAGGTTCTTCTGAACCTTTCCTTTATGCCCTGGATTAAATGTGTTTTCAACGTGTGACCCTATCTTGTGGCTGTACCACACTTAAATGTCTTGCAATGAGAGCAGTTAGATTTCCAGTTATTTCACTGAAATCAATCAACACGAATACCTAAAATGTTAATTATTTCCTTAGGATAAATTTTCATATATGGAGCTGCTGAGTCAAGCATTTAAAAAAAAACTTTAAGACCTTTAAAAAAGCTCAATACACAATAATTTTGGAGAAAGGCAATAGATTTCCTCTGCCAACGGCTTTTATGAAAATGGCTGTCACTATGTCCTCACAGAGTGGCAGCGCCAATACGGTGAGTCACAAATGAAAGGCTATTGTGCTTGGTTTTCTTTGACTGCTAGATTATGAGGGTATAAAATTACTGGACATTAATTTTTCCCTATGAGTAGTATGTTCATATCTTGGAGAATTTTCCCATTGGGTATTTTCCCCATAAGTGCAGAGACCTTTTCAGCAAGCTAAAGGGTTAAAGTCCAAAGCCAAGATAAGGGGACACAAGGTTTCGCTGCTACTTTCTTCCACCCAAACAGTGTGAATCTACTCCTGTTACTCCTGCAAACATTTCCCTCCAAATTCAAGCGAGGACGAGGCTCTGTAAGAGTTGTCTAATTAATTCCACATAGAGATACTTGTGTTTTTAAAAATTCTCCCGAGAGTTGACTTGGGAACACTGCCATATGGAGCAGTGAACTTAAGAAGAAAATAAGCCCTTGTGTCCCTGGGAAACCCAATCAAGAGTTCTAACTCGCCCTTCTCGTCAGCGGACCGGCCACCAAGAAACAGAAGACTCCACACGGTGCTCCTAAGGAGAACGGCAGACTTTTCTCTGTGCCAGTGACAACCATGGAAACATGGACCCACACACAGCACGGCCCTCTTTTAATTTTTTGAACACTAAGGTTCAGAGACATATTGGTCCCAGGTGTCACTCTCCTCCTTGGCATAATTTGTTTAGTCTCAAGTTCTTGCCAAGAAACATGTCCCACGGGAGAAAACTCAGCAAAGAAAAGTGCAGAGGTAATTAGCTTTTTGTAACTACTGTACTTGCCTAGTAACCACCATGCAAATGCCTGGAATCCATCCTTCTCACTCAAGCTGGACTGGGAAGTCTAGGAAATAAGAAAATATACTAGGAACAGGGAGCAGAACCACAAACAACATCCGAGATGCGAGGGGCGCATTTCTGCTGTCCACTACTTTCCACTCCCGCAGAGCTGATTCCTGTATTACACAAGCACCCTGATCCCGTTCTTTCTTTACAGGTACCTGGTAATGGGGCCCGATGGCAGGTAGAGAAAACAAATGATTGGAAGCCGAATCTTACCACCTGCTTTGCAGACATGAATGTGCAAATAAATATCCCTGCAGACACCAGGGCAATGGAGGTGTACTTGAACATACTGTATCTGTAAAACAAGGATAAGAACGCCTTAGGAGAGGGGGACCACGGAAGGGGACTTACAGTCAGGCAGCATGTGGTTCAAACATAAACCTCTACAGTCTCACTGTAGTGTCAACAGTGTCAACCAGTAGGTTGTTATCAGAAACTGAAAAAGTAAACAAAACCAGAAGACATACATATACCAGTGTGAGGAGCCATTTCCCTCCTAAAAATCATTACAGGAACCATCGCCCTGGAGAGTCTGCAGAGAACCCCACACCCATAATTATGTTAAGAATCGTTCTATTGATAGAACCTGCCCCACACCCAATTAAGCTGTTGATGGAGATCTGTTAGCTGGAACCCCCCTCACATTCCAGCTATCCAGGGAACTAGGTGTGTCAACTCGTGACTTTTTGGCCTACCGTGACCTGACCGAACGTAACCTCCTGGCCTACGTAACCTGGACCACGTGACAAGAGTCCAGGCCCCTGTGCTCCCTCCCCCAATTCCTTACCCTATATAAACTGCAACCCGTCCCTAATAAATGGAGGCTGTGACAAACTTAGCATGGCCTCCTTCCTCTTTTCTAGCCCATTCTCTTACAGATAGCACCCCTCCGTGACCCTGGAATAACTGATTGCAGGGTGGGTTACAACCCCTAGACTAAGTGACCCACCCAACGCAATCGACATACCAGATGTCACATGACACTGAAGTCGGCTCTCCAGAAGCCAATGCAGTCTGCCCAATCTTCACTTGCACCTGTGGCTTCTCCGATCCTAGGAGCCCAGAATTATGTCCTAACACGCACACCATTCAAGAGGAACAACAGGCCGGGAGGTGGTGGCGCGCGCCTTTAATCCCAGCACTCGGGAGGCAGAGGCAGGCGGATCTCTGGGAGTTTGAGGCCAGCCTGGTCTACAAGAGCTAGTTCCAGGACAGGCTCCAAAACCACAGAGAAACCCTGTCTCAAAAAACCAAAAAAAAAAAAACAACAGATTATCAGGTACAAATGACAAGAGTTAAAACTTGGGGAATAATGTCCATTCTTCAGGGAAGGTATTTCTTTAAAAACAGTCTGAGTAACTTAAATGATTTTGTAAAATGTCGGCACAGTGGGATAAAGGGAGGAATATGCAATTTGTAGAGCCAAGGGCAGCATCATAGTGACATTTCCCATTAACTAAAATGGTATCATTATGATCCCCCTCAGAGCCTTGGTAATCAAGGGAAAGGCCCCAGGAAGGATGAAAAGAAATTAAACTTGCGGAATGAATCATCACTTCCTTTCTACCCAAGGACACTGTATCTTTTGATGACAATTCCTCATCAGAGCTGATCTGACTGGCTGAGACACTGAGAGAGGGATGCAGGAGAGGCCTACTACAGAGAAGTGGGGTACCAAAGGGAAGGGGGACTAGCTGGGAAGAACAGAGGCTCGCCAGGAGTGGGAGAAGGGCAAGAGGGCTTGGGGATGAATATAATCAAAATGCATTTGTATGTATGTATGAAATTACCATAATGCATATAGTTAGTAGATGCTAATAAGACCTTGTATAGCAAAAGTGCAGCAGAAAAATCAAGTTGAGTAGTTTAAAAATTAAGCCAAAATAATGGTTAAGAAAAATATAGATGGTCTTTAAATTCTCCAAAGGACTTTGTTCAAAAAATAAGAAGGTAAAATTGAATCAGAGATTAGCAGCAGGAAATTTTCCTAGGCCCCCAGTTTGATCATGGACACCATGGAGGGAGGGATAAAGGGAGGGAAGGAGGGAGGTAAAGAATAAATAAATATAGAAAAGTTAGAGAAATTTCTGTTCTATGAATGGTCAAAGGCTCAGACCCAAGGTAACAGATTCCAACAAAACTCTTAAGGAAAACAGGTGTTGAGCAGAGTCCCTGACAGTGTGAGGTTGTATCAGGAGACTTTACTTCATAAATTTAAAGGACAGTTGTCACACACACACACAAATCAAAGCTTAGGAAGAAACCCAGGTCTCTAAGGTGAAGTCTAAGTCTAGCAACCAAGTACAGTCTTCATCTTCAACAAAACATCTGGCCATTTAAAGTCTGCACAAAGGCAGAGAGGGCCGAGGAGAGCTCACAAGGAGCAGCACTGGGCTCCACAGCCTCCAGAGATAAAGGACACACAAGGAGTCTAGCAAGATGGGACAGCTGTCCTTGTTTTGATACAGCCCTTACTGCTTAAAAACTGTAGGCTCTAGCCAAACAGTATGGCACGACAGGTTTTTAATCCAGCACTTGGGAGACAGAGGCTGATGACTCTCTGTGGGTTCAAAGCTAGCCTGGTCTACATATCTAGTTTCAGGCCAGCCAGGACTACTTAACGAGACTCTGTCTCAAAAAACAATCTGAAGTTATCCCTGCTATGGGAAATAGACAAGATTGCTGGGCAAAAAATTGGGACCTTGGGGGTGGGGTGGGATGGGGATAAGGGGAGAGGGGGAGAGAAAAGTGAGAAGGGGAGGATGGGGGGAACTTGGGGAAACGGGATGATTGGGGATAAAACAAGGTTGGATAGAGGAGCAGGGAATCACATAACTTAATTAAGGGAACCACCTTAGGGTTGGTAAGAGACATGAACCTAGAGTGGCGCCCAGGTGCCCAGGGCAATGTCCCCAGTTAGTTCCTTGGGCAGCTGAGGATAGGGAACCTGAAATGACCCTATCCTATAACCACACTGATGAATATCTTGCATATCACCATAGAATCTTCATCTAGCGATGGATGGTGATAGAGACAGAGACCCACACTGGAACATCGGACTAAGCTCCCAAAGTCCCAATGAGGAGCAGAAAAGAGGGAGAACATGAGCATGGAAGTCAGGACCACGAGAGGTGCACCCATCCACCGAGACAGTGGGGCTGATCTATTGGGAGCTAACCAAGGCCAGCTGGACTGTGACTGAAAAAGCATGGGATAAAACCAGACTCTCTGAACACGGCGGACAATGAGGGCTGATAAGAAGCCAAGGACAATGGCATGGGGTTTTGTTCCTACTTCATGTTCTGGCTTTGTGGGAGCCTAGCCAGTTTGGATGTTCACCTTCCTAGACCTGGATGAAGGGGAGAAGACCCTGGACTTTCCACAGGGCAGGGAACCCTGATTGCTCTTCAGACTGGAGAGGGAGGGGGAGAGGAGTGGGGGAGGGGGAGAGGGGCGGGAGGAGGGGGAGGGAAATGGGAGGCTGGGAGGAAGCAGGGATTTTTTTTTCAATAAAAAAAAACCTGAAAAACAAAACACCTTTAGGTTCCTGTCGATCGCGTTGGGTGGGTCACTCAGTCTAGGGGTTTGTAACCCACCCTGCAATCAGTTATTCCAGGGTCACGGAGGGGTACTACCTGGAAGGGAATGGGCCAGGAAAGAAGGAGGAGGCTAGGCAAAGATTTGTCGAAGCCTCCGTTTATTAGGGTCAGGGTTGCTGTTTATATAGCCCCTGGATGAGGGGTTGGGGGTAGGGGCACGGGATCTTGCCAGGTCCAGGTCACGTGGTTCAGGTTCGTCACGTAGACCAGAGGTTACGTTCGGTCAGGTCACGTAGGCCAGGAGGTCAGCCACGAGTTGACACACCTAGTTCCCTGGATAGCTGGAATGTGAGGCGGGTTCCTCTAACAGATCTCCATCAACAGCTTAATTGGGTGTGGGGCAGGTTCTATCAATAGAACTATTCTTAACATAATTATGGGTGTGGGGTTCTCTGCAGACTCTCCAGGGCGATGGTTCCTGTAATGATTTTTAGGAGGGAAAACGGCTCCTGACAGGTTCCCTCCCTGAATCGGCAGATTCTTCCCACGCCAAGGGAGCCCTAATCCTGAGACCAGAAACCGGACAATTGAAAACACAGCATCAATGGCATTATTTCGTTTAATAAGGAAGATGACCTTCCCCTGAGAAATCCTGTAGACTCCCTACTGTCTCTCCCTAATGTCCCTTTCCTCTCAGTGGTAAGGGCTGAGACTCAAGTGAGAGGTGGGTACTTTAGAAAAGCATTCCAGGCGGTTCCTGCCATTTCCCACCCTAGTCCTACCACAACCACACCGCTGGCAGCGGTTACAAAGAATAACCCCACGCCTTCTGCTCCTTCTTCATGTCTATCTGGGCCTATACCGGCAACTCTCTTCACAGATAAAATTATTCCCCAGTTCATTACATACAGTACACTGATGAGTACCTTATGAGTGCTGAATATGCAGGTTAATAAGAAAGCTCGCAGCATGTATGAGACCCTGGGATCTAGCCCCAGGAATGCCAAGAATAAAAATAAACAACAGAGCACTTTCTAGGACAACCCACAGACCTTCCGTGACCACTCCCTGGAAATGCTCCATAGCCGCATTCTCCAGTATGGTCGCCACTTGCCACATGTGGCGACTTAGCATTTAAAATGTGCTTAGTAAAAGCGAGAAAATATTTCATCTTATTTCACTTAGAAAATGTAAGTCCACACGTAGAGTCACATGTGGCTACTGGTGATCATACTGCACAGTAAATTTCATGTCAACTGCTTTCATAGGTTGGCAAGGCACTGAAGATCCAGTAGTAACAAGAGCTGCCTGGCCCCACAGGAAGCCACAGGAAAAGCCGCTGGCCTGCTCAGCTGCCTTAGGAAAGTCATCATTACCCATGATTCTGAGAGAAAGAACTCAGAGAAAGGCTGATGGGCTAGAGCAGCCTTTCACCCACTGTGGGAAAAGAAAGGTGCCCAGTCCACAGAGGTGACCTGGAATATCACATCCATATACAAAACACGGAGGTGTGCGGTTACCTTTTCTTCAAAATGATAATTCCTAGGATCATGTTGGCAATCAGGGAGCCCTGTAAAAGAAGACGGGGTGACTGTTTCAGTGCACCAGGGAAGAAAACAGAACTCCCGATGGGTAAGAAAACAGACATGGGGAAACACGGGAAGGATGAACAGTCACTAAGGCAAAGAATAGAGGCCAAAAAAATCTGTCATGAGAAATAAAAAAAAAATTCAGTGCAAGATACAGTGGGAAAAAAGATCAGTTCTCATTAATTGGCCCTAACAAAAGCATGACTAATAGGGCTAGCTAGATGATACTTTAGAGCTACTTCCATCAAATCTCCACCTCTTTCATGTATAATAGATTACAATGTATAGAACTTCTACTGAGTTTTTCCCACCTCCATAATGAAAGAAGTCATGCAGGAATCTCCCTCTTCCCCAGAAAGGTGTCAATCAACAAGAGTTTATGGAAGGGCTACGGTGTTGGTGCTTTGTAGGTCACCCCAATAGTTACGGTTATCTCATGCAAGCCCTGTAGGCATAGGACACTTAATCTCACAAAAATCTCAGGCAACAAGATAATGTCATTTCCACCACCACCCATTTTTGCAGTCTGCCGCAACTCCGCCTACATGCTCCTTGATGGCATGCCCGCTCTGGGAACACTCTGCTCTTAGTTATACACCGATTAAGAGAGAGCTCATCACACAGAAGTAAAGAAAATGGGTTATCATTTTGAGAGAAATCCCTTTGTCAACAATCGTCCTGCCGTGTGTGATGGGACAAGCCCATAAACCCAGCACTCAGGAGGCTGAGGACGGAGAGTTCCAAGCCAGCCTGAACTACAAAGCAAAAGCTGCAAGGCAGGGGTGAGGGTAAAGAAAAGCTTCAGTAGTAAGTATGAGCTCAAAATAAGCCAGATAAGGGAAACAGGAAGTAAATCTATCTTACAGAGAAATTTTAATTTTACTTTTATTAGTCATATATTAGACCTCAGATAAATAATAGGAAGCCATTCACTTACCACTTTCCCATCCTGTTCAAAGTCTCAAAGCAAACTTATCATTATGCCCTAGACTTAACTTCCTATAAGACTGGCTATTTCTGTCCCATGCTCAGTCTGCCCACCTCACCATGCTCTTCAGAGGACACACGTGAGAGCTGGCACTTACTGATCTGAATATCATATGCAGGGGCATGGCGATGTTCAGATTCAGGGCATAGTTGTTCATCACGCTGACAGTGAAGAACATGGTTACCATGATGGCATAGTACCTGCAATGAGAGAGAACACAAGACACTTTTCAAGAAATTTTGATATAGAAAGAAATACATATACCTGGTTTAAAAGTCACCTGGCTTCCTTCCTCTCTGTTAATTGAGTATAGAGAACCATTATCACATAAAGTCAAATAGTAAGGACATCTATGCATACTTCATGGAGTCAGACTAGCATGGGGAAAATTCAAATTTCTGAATGTGCATAAACAAACACTTGAATGTTTTTCAAGGGAATTATAACTAGGATTTACAAACTTAATCCATAGAAAGACATTTTAAGTGGACAGATAATTCTTTTAATGTACTAGTTCTTTGTAGATACTTTTCATAGGCCTCTGGAGAATCTGAAAACGGTTAATTTCCTTAATGCGTCCTGTGTATATTTATACAGTATTATTTTTCTTAATTTTGAAAAAAAAACAGATTTCAAAGATTTGTCATGTTTAGTATAGCCACTGTGAAAATTATTTCATATGCTGAACCAATAGACTCTAAAATCAAGGATAGCCCTTGATTTGTAGGGACTTATACTTAAAATCAGAGTCTTGTTTCCTTTCTCTCTTTGTTTTCTTTCCTTTTCTTTTTTTTTTTTTTTTCTTAAGACAAGGTCTTTCTCTGTGGCCCTGAATGGCCTGGAACTGACTATATAGACCAGGGTGTGCTGCCTCTGCCTCCTGAGTGCTGGGATTAAAGACATGTGCCACCAAGACCAGCCAGAGACTTTGTCACTTGAGAATTTATAAGTCTTAAAATTATAATAAAAATAGAAATAAAAGAAACCCTAGGGGCTAAGGATGTATGTAACTCAACTGGCAAGAATAACTTGACTAGCATGGATGAGGCCCTGGGTTCGGTCCCCTAATGACACATAAAGTGGGCATCTTGGCAGACACCAATAATCCTGGCACTTAGAGACAGAAGAATCAGGAATTCAAGGTCATCCTCAGTTCCACATCCAACAAAATGAGATTCTGTCTTAAAAAAAAAATATCCTATAATCATGACTTAGAAAAGACGCATATAAATGAGTAAGTAAATGAATACTATGAATAAGTAAATGTATTAAAATTTTTATATTTGTATGTTTTCATCTTGATCTAGAAAATATTCAAGATGTCTTTTGTAAATATTAAGCTAAACCATATTCATGTTTTTGCAAGTCAAAAAGGATTAGATAACAGCAATTTCATGATTCACTCAAAAATATTTTTAAAAATTTTTAAATAAATTCCTAGACAATCTAGAGCAAATGTAAACAATGGTTTTGTATTGTTCATAAAATATTCGACCTTGGGAACAGATTTCTAAACAGTTTTGTGTCTAAGAAGAATAAAACAACAGTGACCCCCACATCATCTTCTCTATTGTTTCCGGTTAGATATAGAGCTGGACAGACAAAGCCAAGGCTGCATTAAGAGTCTAAGTAACTTGACAACTAACATAGAGAACAGTGTTACAGGCATGAAGACCACTAGTGACGGCTTCCTCACAACTTCTAGTCACTTTACAAGGCTTCTTGTCAAATTTCCTCAAGAGAAGCCTGCCTGACAAGGCACAAAGAGGCCAAAGGTAAGAGAGTTTGGGACTTGTTTCTGGTTCTTCAAGGTTATCGTACTTCTACCTCAAACAAAGGCCCCACCTAGATCTGCTCTCTCAAGGCTATTGTCAATAGGTGTGGCTAATTGCCAGACCTCTTGCTCCTGAAACGGGGAAGTAGTTGGTTCCTATCTAAAATGGAAGTCTAAGGTTCCAACTAAGTTCCAGTTCCCTTTATGGAAATAACTTGGGATCCCACCCAGGGAATGGTTCGTCTACAGAGGGTTTGGTCTAGGGCGTGAGTCTAGGGCTCTAGGGCGTGAGCGGAGAATGTAGCCTTGACTTTCAAACTGCCTGTTGATGCAATCTTTTGTTTTACCCCTACCTTTTGGGGTCAGAGGTACAATAACCAGTTGGAAATTAAACACAGGCAAATTTTCAGTACTCACTGAAAAATTCCCTCCCAATAGTATCCTATATGTTTCTGTGTTTTATTATTTTCGTTCACATTTTTGTATTCTTTAATATTTATAGATCCCCACGCCTCCACTCTGGAGAATGGTATTTTTGTGGAAGCTGGTCCCTGACAGATGCCATTGGAAAAAAGAGTTTATCAATGTCTTCCAGGTTAATTAATTCTTCCTTGTAGCTACTAAGACAGATAGCATGTACTACACATTGTTTGTGGGGGATGAAGGACCTGAGCAAAACTTTGATTATTAATTCACATGCAGAAAATAAAATAGTCACTGTAAGGGGACCTGATGGGGATATGATAATTAGGAAAAATCATGAGGGACAGGGTGCAATAATAAGGTGGTAGAGGTAGGCCAGGCATGTTGGTACACACCTTTAATTCCAGTACTTGGGAGGCAGGGGTAGGTGAACTCTGAGTTTGAGGCTAGCATGGTCTACAAAGTAAGTTTCAGCTTAGCCAGGGTTACATAATGAGAGGACCCTGTCTCAAAAAGAAAAAAAAATAGAGTCTGAAATGGAAGCACGGGTAGGAGACAGAGGTGAGCTAGCAAGGGTGCTCTGTGTGTATGTGTGTGTGTGTTTATACATTATGTTTTCACCCTATCCATAAAAGCAGATAAGGAAAAGGAGGGTTTTATTTTTGTGGGGGGTAGGGCATTGAGACACGGTTTCTCTGTAGCTTTGGAGCCTGTCCTGGAACTAGCTCTGTAGACCAGGCTGTCCTCGAACTCACAGAGATCCACCTGCCTTTCTGCCTCTGGGATTAAAGGTGTGCACCACCACCACCCGGCTTGAGGTTTTTTTTTTTTTTTTTTTTTAAATGGTGGGATTACTGCCATGATGCACATGCTGGCTTGCAGGAACAGAAAACTTTATGGGAATACTAAACCCAATAGTAGGAAATTAAAATATTTAGTATTACATTAACAAAAAAACTAAGGTACAATATTAATAACCTCAGCAAGCTACTTTGGAAGGCAGTGGAGGAACACGGACAAGGATGAGCTTGAGCATTTGGGGACATTTACTTGGGAATGTCACTCCCAAAGGAACTGAGTGACACCACTTAAACCCTTGCCATGGGGAGGACACCTCTAGCTCCAGCCTCTCCAACATAAAATCGTCCTATTTGGCCCTGTGTGAAGATACTTAGGGCAAACCCGGACTGATGAACAGAAGTCTGGCATTAACAATTTTTTCTTAGGTTGTCAATAATTTTCCTTTCACTGAAGCAAAATTCACACAACATAAAAATACCAATTTGTGAGCAACAATTCGGTGACATTCAGGAATTTGCCGGGCTGTATACTCACTGCTTCTTCATTTTTAAAAGTCAGTTGTTTTCACAATGTTTAATGATACCACTCTTAGCATAATAACTCTAAACACAGAGGACAAAGACACGACTGTCACAATGAGGTCACCCGCGTCCTTCTGACCCTATCATGCACATACACACTTATTGCCATCACAGCTATTTACGGCAGGGATTTTATTCTAAAAATAGGTATCTAGAGCATAACAATGCAACCCATAAAACTAATGGCGCCACTGTCGCCCATAACCTAAACTTGAGGAACATGTGCCTCATACTTTCTGTCCAGGCTCCACCTTCGAGGTCTTCAATGTGCCATACCTTAATGGGATAGCTGGTGGCTTCCTTCCCAAGTCAGCTTCAAACAGGAAGCCTTCCACAGCAATAAATAAGAACTGTGCAAATGTCACGATGTTCCCACATCCTGGGTGCTTCCTGGATAGTGAAGAGCAGAAATGAAAAACACAAGGCACAAACTCAGATAAAGTGCACCACAACCTGTTATATTTATGGCACCACAATAGCAGGATAGATTTCTGCAGCCTCGGTCCTTCCTCATATTGGCTCTCACATGCCATGGGTCACACACTTTGACACTGTGTGTCACAGGGAATGCCCAACTCTACTGTCTGGGTTTCCTGGAGTAGCAGGCCCTGCGTGAGAATTTCTCTCACTGACAGAAACATGAGGTGACTTTCCTAGTTGGCTGCAGGAAATCTCCTAGTAAACTCACACACACTCCCACACACCCTCAAAAGGTCTTTAGTCAAGGACAAAATCATGCTGGAATTCTCCTGGAATGTTCATCTGTTTCTAATGGTCACTTGATGATAGGGGAGTGACTTTAGACAGTGTCCCCAGAAAGCAATAAATAGTTCTGGGGATGGGAAGGAGCCTTGCTATTTTAATAGGGTAGAGATACATATTGGCACACAAATCAACATAATTGTGTATCTATGGAAGTGTGATTAAGGAAAACTGTCGAAAATGGGTTCTGGGGAGGGGACAGTAAGTTAAAAATGACTGAGAAATACTACTGTACCATACGGCGGTTCTCCACAACCCTTTTGTGGCTCTTTAAGACATTAGCTAGTCAAGAGATATTCCTGGAACTCAACAGGTCCTCTTCAGCGCTCTATGGAAGAGCAGGAGTCTTCCAGAGTGACTATTAGGAAGGCACGCCATAGTATGAAAGTTATCTCTGACATCCCTCCTGAGGCATTCTGAAAATTAGTCTTGTGAAACGTTGACAGCTTTCTCGAACCACTCCCCCGCTCTGGTCTATCACTGAAGACATCCAAGTGTGCATCAAAACTGCCCCCTAAGACTAGTTAGCTGGCTTCAGAGTCTATCTTTTCATCGTTCCCACCCACCTGACCCCACTGAACAGGCTTTTAAAAGCAGCTTTATATTAATACCAACACTTCTCTAGCCTTCCCTGCCATTTATTAAAGCCAACTCCATTCCCTACTGGTGCTGTGAATACTAAACACTAATGGCAAGATACACAGTTAGGCGCTGGGGTGTTGACCATGCTAGTGTCTTAGTTAGAGTTACTGTTGCCGCGATGAAACACCATGACCAAAGCAGCTCGGGGGGAAAGGGTCTATTGGGCTTATGTTTCCACATCACTGCTTGTCACTGAAGGAAGTCGGGGCAGGAACTCAGACAGGACAGGAACCTGGAAGCAGAAGCTGATGCAGAGGCCGCAGAGGAGTACTGCTTACTGGCTTGTTCCCCACGGCCTACTTTCTTAAACAGCCCAGGACCACCAGGCCAGGAGAGGCTCCATCCAATGGGCTGGGCCCTCCCCCATCAATCACTAATTAAGAAAATTGTCGATTGCCTTGGGTGGGTTACTCAGTCTAGGGGTTGTAACTCACCCTGCAACCAGTTATTCCAGGGTCACGGAGGGGTGCTATCTGTAAGAGAATGGGCTAGGAAAGAGGAAGGAGGCCAAGCTAAGTTTGTCACAGCCTCTCCGTTTATTAGGGACAGGTTACAGTTTATATAGGGTAAGGAATGGGGGAGGCGGCACAGGGGCCTGGACTCTTGTCACGTGGTCCAGGTCACGTAGGCCAGGAGGTCAGTCACAAGTTGACACACCTAGTTCCCTGGATAGCTGGAATGTGAGGCGGTTCTGCTAACAGATAGTTCTCTATCAACAGCTTAATTGGGTGTGGGGCAGGTTCTGTCAATAGAACAATTCTTAACATAATTATGGGTGTGGGGTTCTCTGCAGACTCCCCAGGGTGATGGTTCCTGTAATGATTTTAGGAGGAAAACGGCTCCTGACAGAAAATGCCGTACAGAGGCTGCCTACAGCTCAATCTTAGGGAGGCATTTCTCAATTGAGGCTCCCTCCTCTCTGATGACTCTAGTTTATGTCAAGTTGACAGCAAACTAGGCAAGCACTCTACCATTGAGCTATATCCCCAGTGCAAATCCATAAGTACACCCCACATGCATAGAAATGGCCAAGGAACACAGCACTCCCACAGAGCGAGGCTCACCGGCTCAAAGCGACACAGGGCTGTACTTAATTAAGCCTGTGAAGGTTTCTTGAAACCTATGACTCTAGATGCAGTTCAATTTGTCTTTCTTGGGTTCAAGGGAAAAGGCTAAACTTTGTAGGAAACCATAAACAATCATGTAAGATATTCATCTCATTCAAGAATCTAATTCAAACAATTAGTCATACAGAGCAAAACTTTAACTCTAGATGCTTCCTAGCAGTGCTGGTCCCCTCTGTCCTGGCTGGTATTCAGAAACCCATGGATCAGGCTGAGCGTGGCAGTGCATGCATGGAAGCCTAGCAGTGTGGGTGGGCGAGGCAGTATTCAAGGAGACTTTGGCTAAAAATTAAAAGGGGAAAAAAGGTAGAGGGGCTAGGGAGATAGCTTAGTGACATTACAGAATACTTGCCCACATGAAGGAGGCGCTGAGTTCAATCTCCAGGACTGTGAATGAATGAATGAACAATGAGGAGAGGTTCACCCTTCTCCTAGTACTGATCTCACTGTCTTGGGCTGGGGCCCTGAGAATCTATGCTCTTAAAGGTCCCCTGTTCCATCCCTGTGGGAAAAGGCGTGCCTGTGCTTCTGCACGCAAGAGTGTGTGTATTCTGTGTTCGTTGTGGCACAGCGCTGAGAACAACGGTGCCCCCACACTGTTTCCTACTGACATGCAAGAGCACCTCTGCCACTCACTGTGTGATGTGGCAGCTAATCAACTCCTAAATCCAATTTCCTTTAAAATGGGAACAGCGAGTGCTTGTCTCAGTGGTTTATTGCTGTGTGAACGAACAGCGTCCAGAAAAGCACCTAACAGTGGCAGCCACATAACTTAACCAGGATGATGGCGAGCCAAACACTGAGAGTCATCAGTCCAATGCAGCTGCCCTTCCCCTGCGCCCCTCTGTGTGTGTGTGTGTGTGTGTGTGTGTGTGTGTGTGTGGGTGTGCACGTGTGGGGGTGTGCTTGTGTACATGCACATGTGGAAGCCTGAGGTGCCAAGGCTGATGTCCAGAATCACCCTTAATGGCTCTTTCAATCAAGGCCAGAGCTCACAGAGATAGCCAGCTTGCTCTGGGGTTCACCTGTCACTGCCTTTCCGGGCTGGAATTACAGGTATTTTATGTGATCTGGGGATCTGAACTCCGGCCTTCATTCTTGCGCAGCAAGCACTTTAGCCAGTGAGGTAGCTCCTCGGCCCAGCAGTTATCCTTCTGAACAATCACATCGGACACCCTTTTCCTTTCCTGTATAAGATGGAAACTATATATTGCTGTCACGAGAATTCAGTGGGAAGGATGCGTCAAGTGGCCCCATGCAGAAGGACCAACACTTCTCTAGCCTTTCCTGCCATTTTCTACTAAAGGCCTAGGCCAAAGCTTACAGGGTCCTTACTGAGAAGCCACTCTGCAGAGAATCAGGAAGAGTTCCTGGTGGGAATGACCTGGATCTCCGTCCTCAAGCGAAGGGGAAAAAAGCACACGGGAACCATGGGCAGCAAGAACACAGTCCACGTGAAATCTTGGGAGGCAGAGTCCGGCCTTCACTCAAGCAAGTCAGCGAGGGTGCGGAGGGCTCACGTTAAGCAAATGTGCTCTAGGATATCAATATTTGTGTAAAAGATGATCTTTGCTGTTTTCCCTTTACCCATATTTTATCACTAAAGACATGAAGATCACATGGTACTCCATAAAGTAGGACTTCAGGGCAAATGAACAAGGTTGATATATTATCAAAAAGAAATCCCCCCGCCCCAGGAATCACAGAATCCCTTTTCTGTTCCCCCTCCCATCAGGTCCTTTGATAATTCTGTTCTACATTTTTCTCTTTCCATGGGATGCCTAAGCCTCCCTATGTATTCCCATGATCCTATAACCAATGCTTCTTTAAGCTAGTGCAGAGAGCATTTTAGGGACATGCTGCTGGCACAGCTGGGGCAGGGGGGCGGGTGTTCTGTGAACTGGAATAATTCACTTTAAAGTTTCCAAAGAAAAACCTGAAAGTTTTCCCTGAATCTTTTCTTTCTCTTTATTTTTTAGGACTTATAACCATCAACTGAAGACAGCTTCTCTTACTTGGGATTTTCTTTGGCAAAAACCCAAATTTCAATCTAAAAAAAAAAAGCAACTTTGAAGTGAATGAATTAGGCAGATGGTTCACACCTCATTTCTTTCTTTCCTGGACATAAAACTTCACTTCCTTATTTAGTTCAAAGTCATGTTCTTGATGGAAAAATTAAAGGGGGAGAATAAAATCTTTCAGATTGTTATCCTGATGTTAAGACACACAGTATCTTGCCTGCTTCATTTGTTCTGTGTGTGTGTGTGTGTGTGTGTGTGTGTGTGTGTGTGTGTGTGTATATATATATATATATATATATATATATATATAGAGAGAGAGAGAGAGAGAGAGAGAGAGAGAGCACAGGGTAAGAGCACTGGCTGCTCTTCCAGAGGTCCCGAGTTCAATTCCCAGCAACCACATGGTGGCTCACAACCATCTGTAATGAGACCTGGTGCCTTCCTTGCCAGCAGTACACTGGATGCTTAATAAATAAATCTTTAAAAAAAAAAAAAAGAGAGAGCACATATATAAAACATACGTGTGTGTCATTTTGAAGGTTTATACAGCACAAATATAAAACATATATGTGTGTTATGTTTTGAAGGTTGACCAGTAGCACCTTAAGAGGGGAGCCAAGATCTCACTTACTACTGTGGAACTGTCAATGCACAGGGTTTCTAATTTATCACTGGTCCCAATTAGAGGTCTACGAAAGTCGGCAAGAAGAACTTGAATTTGTTTTCCAATTGGGGGAAAATGGCTCAACAATCCCTTCTCTCAACAAGTCATTTCAGCCTCTGATTTAGGGTGACATGCAAGGGCTCCAAGGACCCATTTAAAAAGCCCAGCTTCTGTTCTCTAATGAGCTTTCTATGGTAATTCCTCAAGATTAAAGTCACAGATTTCAAGATCCTATCTAGAAGGAACTTTGAATACCCTCTGGTATAATCAGGTCCAATCTTCCTGCTCTACAATGGGAAGTTATTGTGTGCTATCGGTCTAATGTACTATGCATTGCGTTAATGAGCCCACTTCTTTACCAATGCAGAAAAACCCACAATTACACACCAAAATGCAGATTTACAAGAAAAAAAGGGTTAAATAAGGAATTCGATTCATTTACAAATTAATCCTAATAAAATTCCAAATAAATTTTCCTATAAAGAATGAAAAAACTTTAAAAGGTAAATTTATTCATAACTTTCCTGGATCATCCCAAAAAAGACAAGGTGTGTCTGTCCTGAAACAAAATTGTGAGGGAGACAGGGGAAGTCAGCATCAGTGTGCAACAGGCTGTCCACAAGTATCTCACTCAACCCCGCAGAACCCATGGGGATGACGGGCTCTCACACCTTTGATGGGTGAAATCACATACTTTAGCCGAGAGCTCACAAGCTAGTGCGCACAGTCTCCACTTAATTTAATGCCATATTCAATGCAATTATCTGACTTTGTTTCTATAGCTGGCCTGAATATATCACCTTTTTATTTAAAACTATATTAATATATATCAAATTCCAAAGTCTCCTTCCCTTGAAGTGTATCAGGCTAACAGCCGGAAACTTTCCCTTTTATTTTCATATTCCGTACCACTCCCAAGGCAAACAATTGATCTTCATCGACACTCTGCATAGCAAACTGGCGAGCTGGCTAACAGCAATGACTAACCCACACAGAGTTGACCTGAAGTAAACCGCTTGCTTCAAAAGGACGTAAGCCAATAGTATCAAATAAAACACACTTCTACCAGACATCTTACTATAGACCACTCAGATTAAAGAATGAAGGGGAGCTGGGAAATGTGTTGGGCTAGGAGCTTGGTTAGACAAACGTCTTGAGGACATTTCTTGCTCTGCCACTTACAAGCAGGGAAAAGGCCACCCAACTTTGCAGAAACAGTGTTTCACTCTCCGTCAAACAATGTAACCCTTGAACACCCGGCTGTTCTGAGAGTCAATGCACCCAGAATGTGTAGTTAGTTACTACCGTACTGAGGTCTTAGTGAATTGCCTGGAAACGGTGGCCCAGAGAAGTGAAGGAACTGGAAAAGTCTGTATTGCCAGAGGGTAATGGAGCCAAACCTGAAATTACTAACCTGAGCTATTCAGTCCTAAGCGTTCTCCACTCCACCTCCTGTCTCTTCTCTAACTTCTGCCCACTGAACTTTGCACACTATTACCCAACATTATTTGTAAGACACCAATACAAAGCCAACCGTGTTCCCTTTGGGAAAGTGTTGCAGTCATTCTCCAGCCACGCTTCAACGTGCACGCTTCTCAATTAAAGCCTGTAATAAGCTAAATGCTCAGGGACCATGATGACAGCCCAGTAGTTATCTGCTCCACATCACTCGCATGTGAGTTTGGGTAAAGTCCTCACAATCATCTCTACGACCAATAAAAGCAAATCCTTTGCAGGACATGTCGGTACACACAAACGAAACTTTCTTTGGAACGTGTACAAAACTGGATTGCTTTGCATGTGAGAAGGCTTAGCTCCGGACACGCACGTGTCATTCACTAACTGGTCGGAGAAAAGTGCTATGAGTTGGATGAGTAATAGGGAGAGGGTGGCTTAGCGGAAGAACTGGCTTTGCCACTAGCTCCTTAAGACCTTGGATCAGTCAAGTGAAAAAAGTCTCCAAGCATCAAATTCCCAAAGTGTGGCATCGAGGTGACGACAGCAGCATCCTGGGTGTCCCTGTCACTTAGATGCTAAGGGATGGAGCAGTATCCAGGGCTGCAGAGTAGCGGGCAGCGCGGGTACCCAGTGCAGAGGAGTGGGGAGGTGGACGGGGTGAGCAACCCAGATCATCCCCGGGAGCCCGGGCGCGGCCCGCGAGGGTCACTCACCGGGCCAGCAGCTCTAGGAAGATCACATTACTGCAGCAGCCTGCGAACACCAGGCCCACCGCGAAGGCCGGGCGCATGGCCGGTGGGGGGCACAGGGTGCGAGCGCGCAGAGCGCCCTTCTAGATCGCTACCCTAGTAAGCCCTCACTGAACATCACCACCGCCCGCTGTTCGTTGCCCGAGGGCCGTCTCCGTCCACTCTTCTTCCGCGGCTGCCACCAACGCGACCAGCCCAAGAGCTGTAGTTCTCAGTCATCCCCGGTCCCATTCATCTGAGGGGGCGTCCAAGGGCTGGCCAGACTACATGTCCCAGCACACCGCGCGCCTTTGCGGCAGGCGTGGAAAAACCGGCAAGTTTTCCGGAAGACTCGCGTGATCGAATGCTGCGCGGCCTTCTGGGAAATGAAGTTCCGTGTTCATTACCAGACCAGTTGAACGGGGATCTGGAATTACAGACCTGCAACTACTCATTGGAGAGTTCTAGCACCTGAAACAACGCTCCTGAAACTAAGAGAACGCAGAAATTTATCTAACCAGATTTTTTGGAAAACAGTGAAGTCAAATTTTAAGGTTGAGCTTTGGATGGAACAGGCTGTTTAGGGCATCAGCTCGGCACCCAACGCTCACCATAGGAGAAGATAGGCCCGGCTTACTAGTTGTTGTAGAAAAGACTAACACTGTAAATCGATTGCTTTCTGTTATGGTTTTTGTGGAGACACCGAGCACATACTGGCTTGTGCTGACAGTTTGCCAGCTAAACGAGCTCATTAAATATTTAACTGATAAAAGGCACTCTTTTCACCTTAGTTCTTGTTTCTGTTCTCCCTTTGAAGACAGACGTTTCACAACTTGAGAATCCATTGACATTACCGGGGGTGATTATTGGAAAAGCAGACTTCAGGACTATACACAAGAACCATGATTCAGAAAGTCTGAAGCCAGCCCCAGTAAGCAGTACTTAGTGTTTGCACCCAGGAGGATTCTGATACGGTCTTTGGGTCACAAGTTTGAAATATCATTGACAGCTGTGTTGTGAATCTTGAGGGAAATGTCAGATTGTTCATGAATCATGGGAAATAAAAAAAAAAAACGTATACAAGGCCATCTCCTAATTTGCCACCCATCACGTGCTATGACTGCTGGATGAAATCAGACATTTGAAGTGGCACAGTTCTGAGCAGCAGTACTAATATTTCATGATAAAAGCTAGGGAGTCGGGCTGTTAATGCATTGCCTCTATGAAAAGCTAGTCTTGCTAGATGTTCAAGGTGTAGACATAACGTACAAATTCAGACCCTAAAAACACCGGCTATGTATATAGTTAGTGATCCCCAAGCATTCCTTCTATTGCTATTGAACAAAAGTAAACACCAAGAGGCTCAGTAACAAACACCACGAGACTTCAGCTGGAAGAAACGCTAAATGCTAACATGAGTAGGTTTGTTTGTGGATGTTCTGCCTGCATGTATGTCTGTGTAACGTATGTGTTCTGGTGCCCTGAGAGGCCAAAACTGAAGTTGCAGAGGCTGTGAGCCACCGTGTGGGTACTAGGAATTGAACCTGGGTCCTCTGGAAGAACAGCCAGTGCTCTTAACCACTGAGCCATCTCTCCAGCCCAGATATGAACGTTTTTTTACTGGGGTGCTTGAACATTGTTATTCTCAAAGTACCTCCACTCTGGGTGGGGGTCGACTCTGCAGCTGAGGTTGAGAACTTTTAAAGAAAGGGAAGGAAGAAGCGCTTACAGGGCTGGGGCTAATGTCATCAGCGGGTCATCTTTAGGTGTCATCTCAGCCTGATTGAATCCAGATCCTTAGGGTGTAGGACCAGGTATCAGCTGTCACTGAAACTCCAAGGGTGAAAAGCATGGCTTTACTTAACTCTCAGTGGTTCTCAAGCCTGGCTACATAGTGGAGTCACATGCGAGACAATTGAACAACAACAAAAACAAACCCAGAAATATCAGGCCCACTTCCAGCAAAATATAACATTTGAGCCTGTCTGAGCAGTGACAGTTTTCTCATCTCCTCTGTAGACACCTCTGCATGTTTGAAAGCTGATCCCTTTCTCTGATTCGACTAGAGATTCTTTCACATCGAGCAAATCTTCACTTTTTATACACGCTCAAATTTGGGAGCAATTTAGGGATGTTCTAATCATCGTACTAAGTTTCAGCTACAAACCCAAACAAAAGCTTCTGAAGGAAGCGAAAGCGAGACTGTCTGCATGTGCTCTGCATTCTTCCACGTTTCGGTCTTGCCAGATTCCGGTTTTTAGTAATAACGTGTTCACATCCTCCCTCCCTCCTTCCCTCTCTCCTCCCTTCCCTCCCTCCCTCCCTCCCTCCCTCCCTCCCTTTCAATGTTTATTCTTTTTTGTTTGTTTGTTCTGTTTTGGGGGGGAGGGGTTGTTTTGTTTTGTTTTTGAGACAGGGTTTCTCTGTAGCTTTTGGTTCCTGTCCTGGAACTAGCTCTTGTAGACCAGGTTGGCCTCGAACTCACAGAGATCTGCCCGCTTCTGCCTCCCGAGTACTGGGATTAAAGGCGTGCACCACCACTGCCCGGCTCAATGTTTATTCTTTTCTCACACAATACACCCCAACCGAAATTTGCCCTCCCTCTACTCTGTCCGATCCCTTCCTCCCAGACCAACTCCTCCTCTGCACCTCCCCTGCCCCCCAAAAAGAGCAATCCTCCCAGGGATATTCACCAACCGGCCTAACAAGATAAGTAAGACTGGGAACAGATCCTCATATTGTGATACAGCTGGAAACTGCAACCCAGCAGGAAGGAAAGGGACCCAAGCATCTATGAAATAGTTAGAGACACCCCCAGTCCCACTGTTAGGAGTCCCACAAGAACAGCAAGCCACACACAACTATAAGGAATATGCAGAAAACCTACTTAGGACCCATACAGGATCTGGGTTTGTTGCTTCAATTTGTTGCCCCTATGAACCCTGCTTAATTGATTCTCATGGTGTCCTTGACCCCCACTGGCTCTTAAACCCTTCCTCCCCGTCTTCTGCGGGGCTCCCTGGCTCCAACTAGTGTTTGACTGTGGGTATCTGCATCTGCTCCCATTTGATACTGGATGACCCTCTCTGATGACAATTAGGCTAGGCATTGATCTATGAGTATAGCAGAATATCAAAGCATTTCATTGACATTTTTTTTTTGCCAGTCACGTTTGGTTCTATCCTGGGTTTCTGGGCTGCCCTGCCTCTGGTTCCTGGCCCTCTAGGCAGTGTCAGCCATGGGCTCCCTCTCAGCAGGGGCCTTCAGTTGGACAAGTCATGGGTTGACCACTCCCACAAGTTCTGCGCCATCATCGCCCCAGCATGTATGTCTTGTAGGTAGGACAGATTGGAAGTCCAAGTTTTTGTGACTGCTGGGAGCCTTGCCTGGTCAGCTCCACCTCCATATCCCCATTATTAGGAGACTTCACTAGGGTCACCCTCATAATTTCCATTGCACTAGAGTTCTACATCACCCCCGTTCCCCCCAGTTCTAGGCATCTCTCCCAGTACTCTCTCCCTCTGTCTCTCCCACCCACACAGATCCCTCCTGTTTCCATCCCCACTCCTCACAACCCATCCACCCACAATCTATTCTACTTCCCCTGAGCCATGTGCTGTCCCCCGCCCCTTGAGTCTCATTTCTGTGAGCCACTGTGGCTTGACCTTTACTTAACAGCTAATAGCTACTTATAAGTAAGTATTTACCATGTTTGTATTTCTGGGTCTAGTTTACCTAACTCAGTTTGATCTTTTCTAGTTCTATCCCTTTGCCTGCAAATTTCATGAGGTTGTTATTCTTAATAGCTGAATGTTACTCTACTGTGTAAATGGACGACATTTTCTTTTTCCATTCTTTGGTTGAGGGACATCAAGGTTGTATTCAGTTTCTATCTATTCTGAATGAAGCTGCAACGAACACAGTTAAGCAAGCGTCCTTGGGTGGGATACAGCATCCTTTGAGTATATGCCCAAGAGTGGTCTAGCTGGGTCTTGAGGTAAATCAATTCCCAATTTTCTAAGGAATGGGCATACTGATTTCCAAAGTGGCTATACAAGTTTGCAATCCCATCAGTAATGGAGGAGTGGTCCACTGTTTTCCATCCTCACCAGCATGTGCTAACACTTGTGTTTTTTAATCTTAGCCATTCTTTGAGGTGTAAGATGGAATCTCAAAGTAGGTTTGATTTGCATTTCCCTGACGGCTAAGAATGTTGAACGTTTCTTTGTTTCCCAGCCATTTGAGATTCCTCTGTTGAGAACTCTCTTTTTAGATCTGCACCTCACTTTTTAAATTGGATTATTTGATTGTTGATGTCTATTTTCTTGAATTTTTTGTATATATTAAATATTAGCTTTTGTGGGGACAGTGAAAATCTTTTCCCATTGTATGGACTATTGTTTTGTCCTATTGATGTTGACTTTTGCCTATAGAAGTTTCTCAGGCTGGGCGGTGGTGGCACACGCCTTTAATTCCAGCACTCGGGAGGCAGAGGCAGGCAGATCTCTGTGAGTTCGAGACCAGCCTGGTCTACAAGAGCTAGTTCCAGGACAGGCTCCAAAGCCTGTCTTGAAAAACCAAAAAAAAAAAAAAAAGAAGTTTCTCAGTTTCATAAGGTCCCATATATTAACTGTCAACCTTAGTACCTTTGCTATTGGTGTTCTGTTCAGGAAGTTGTCTCTTGTGCTAATGAGTTCAAAGATATTCCCCACTTTCTCTTCTATTAGGTACAGTGTATGAAATCATGTTGAGGTCTTTGATCTACTTGGACTTGAGTTTCATGCAGGGTGATAGATATGAATCAATTTGCAGATTTGCATTTCTTCTACCTGCTGACATTCAGTTAGATGAGCACTGTTTGTTGAGGGTGCTTTCTTTTTTCCATTGTGTATTTCTGGCTTCTCTATAAAAAAGAAATATCAAGCCGGGCAGTGGTGGCGCACGCCTTTAATCCCAGCACTCGGGAGGCAGAGGCAGGCAGATCTCTGGGAGTTCGAGGCCAGCCTGGTCTACAAGAGCTAGTTCCAGGACAGGCACCAAAGCTACAGAGAAACCCTGTCTCGAAAAACTAAAAAAAAAAAAAAAAGAAATATCAGCAGGTGTTCACGGGTGTGTATATTTACATCTGGATCTTTGATTCAATAACATTGATCAACATGTCTGTTGATCATGCTGTTTTTATTACTATACCTCTACAGTAGAGCTTGAAATCGGGGATGGTGATACCTCCAGATGTTCTTTTTTTTATTGTACAGGGTTGTTTTCACTATCCTGAGTTTTTTGTTTTTCCATATGAAACTGATTATTGTTCTTCCAAGGTCTGTAAAGAACTGTGTTGGAATTTTGATGGAGATTTCGTTGAATTTGTAGATTGCTTTTGGTAAAATGGCCATTTTTACCAAATGTTAACCCTACCAATTCATGAGCGTGGGAGATCTTTCCATTTTCTGTTATCTTCTCCAATTTCTTTCTTCAGTGACTTGAAGTTTTTGTCATACAAGTCTGCTTGGTTAGAGTTACCCAGACATTTTATATTATTTGTGGCTACTGTAAAGGATGTTGTTTCCCTGATCTCTTTCTTAGCCCATTTGTCATTTGTGTATAGGAGTGCTGCTGATTTTGTTTTTTATCTTGTATCCAGTCACTTCACTGAAGGAGTTTATCAGCTACAGGAGTTCCCTGATAGAATTTTTGGAGTCACTTATGTATACTATCATATCATCTTCAAATAACAATACTTTGACTTCTTCCATTCCAATTTGTATCCCCTAGATTTCCTTCAGTTTGTCTTATTGCTCCCACTTGAAGTTCAATTACTACACTGAATAGATATGTAAAGAGTGGACATCCTTGTCTTGTTCCTGATTTTAGTGGGGCTGCGTTGAGTTTCTCTCCATTTAATTTGATGTTAGTTATTGGTTTGCTGTAAATTTCCTTTGTTGTGTTTATATATGTCCCATGTGTTCCAAGTCTTTACAAGACTTTCATGAAGGGGTATTGGATTTTATCAAAGGCATTTTCAGCATCTAATGAGGTGATCATATAGTTTGATTATATAGTGGATTATATTGACTAATTTTTGTGTGTTGAAACATCCCTGAATCTCTGAGATGAAGCCTACTTGATCATGGTGGATGATGTTCTTGATGTGTTCTTGGATTCGGTTTGTAAGTATTTTATTGAGTAATTTTATGTCTGCTTTCATGAGAGAAATTGGTCTGTTATTCTCTTTCTTTGTTGAATCTTTGTGTGATTTGGATATCAGGGTAATGTGGTTGCCTTAAAAAAATGGCAGTATTCCTTCTGTTTCTATTTTGTGGAATAGTTTGAGGAGGATTGGCTTTAGCTCTTCTTTGAAGTCTGATAGAATGCTGTGTTAAAATCTTACTGGCCCTGAGGGTTTTTTTCCCTTGGGGGGATGGGGCGGACACTTTTAATGACTGCTTCTATTTCCTTAGGGGTTAAAGGTCTATTTTAAATTGTTCATCTGACCCTGATTTAACTTTTAAGTGGTATTTATCAAGAAAATTATCCATTCCTTTTAGATTTTCCAATTCTGTGGACTACATATTTTTAAAGTATGACATAATGATTCTTTAGATTTCCTCAGTGTCTGTCATTGTGTCCCCTTTTTGTTTTTTATTTTGTTAATTTGGATATTCTCTCTTTGTCTTTTAGTTAGTTTGGATAAGGGTTTGTCTATTTGTTGATTTTTTTCATAGAACCAACTCTTTGTTTTGTTGATTCTTTGTATTGTTCTCTTTGTTTCTATTTAATTGACTTCAGTCCTCAGTTTGATTATTTCATGCTGTGTACTCTTCTTAGGTGACCTTGCTTCTTTTTATTCTATGGTTCTTAGGTGTGCTGTTAAATTGCTAGTATGAGCTCTCTCCAATTTCTTAATGTAAGCACTTAGTGCTATGAACTTTCTTCTTGGCACCACTTTCATTGTGTCTCACAAGTTTGGATATGTTAGGAATTCATTTTCCTTGCATTCTAAGAAATCTTTAATTTCTTACTTATTTTTGTCTTGACTCATTTTTTTTCATTCAATAGAGAGTTGTTCAGTTTATAGGCTTTCTGTTGTTTCTATTGTTGTTGAAATCCTGTTTTAATCCGTGGTGGTCAGATAGGATGCAGGGGGTTATTTCAACTTTATTGTCTCTGTTGAGACTTGCTTTGTGACTGAGTATGTGGTCAGTTTTGGAGAATGTTCTGAGAGGTTCTGAGAGGAAGGTGTATTCTCTTGCATTTGGGGTATTGTCCTGTAGATATCTATAAGGTCCATTTGGTTTATAACATCTGTTAGATCCTCCAGTATTTCTCTGTTTAGTTTTTATCTGGATGACCTGTCCGTAAGTGAGAATGGGGTATTGAAATCTCCCACAATCAGTGTGTGAGAGTCAATGTGTGATTTAAACTTTAGTAGTGTTTTATCTACTAATGAGGGCACCCTTGTGTTTGGGGCATGGATGTTAAGAATTAAAAGATCATCTTGGTGGAGCTTTCCTTTGATGAGTACGAAGTGTCTTTTCCTCTTTTGATTAATTTTGGTTTGAAATATAATTTTTTAAATATTAAAATAGGTACACCATTGTTTCTTAGGTCCATTTGCTTAGAAAATTCTTTTCCCATCTTTACTCTGAGTTAATGACTATCTTTGATATTGAGGTGTGTTTCTTGTATGCAGCAGAAGAATGTATCCTGTTTTCACATCCATTCTGTTAGTTTCTGTCTTTTTGTTGGGGAATTGAGTCCATTAATATTGGGAGATATCAGTGACCAATGAATGTTGATTCCTATTATTTTGGTGGTACTGGTTGTTTGTGTGTGTGTGTGTGTAGGTGTGTGTGTGTGTGTGTGTAGGTGTGTGTGTTTCTCCTCTTTTTACTTTGCTGGTATGAGATTATTTGTTTTCTGTGTTTTTATAGGTGTAGTTAACCTCCTTGGGTTGGCACTTTCGTTCTAGTATCTTCTGTTGGGCTGCATTTGTGGATAGGTAGTGTTTAAATTTGACTTTTCTCTGTCTATGGTGATTGAAATCTTTGTTAGGTATGATAGTCTGGGCTGGCATTTGTGGTCTCTTAGAGTCTTGCTGTGGAATAATTCTCTTGTACATTGTAAAAATTTGTCACTCAAATTGGTTTAATAAAATGCTGATTGTTCAATAACCAGGCAAGAAGTATAGGCAAGGCTACCAAATGCAGGATGGGAAAAAGAAGGGTGGAATCAGGAGTGGCCAGCTAGACGCAGAAGGAGCAGGAGATGAATATACTTTGCTAATAAAGGTACTGCCACGTGGAAGAGCATAAATAAGGAATATAGGTTAACTTAAAATGTGAGAGTTAGATAGTAATAAACCTGAGCTATTGGCCAAGTATTTATAATTTATATAAGTTTCTGTGTGGTAATTTGGGACCAGGCAGTTGGGACAGAAAACATCTGTTTATGGAGTCTGTAGAACATCTGACCAGGCTCTTTTGGCTTTTAGAATTTCCATTGAGAAGACAGGTGTAATTCTAACAGGTCTGCCTTTATATGTTGCTTGACCTTTGTCCCTTGTAGTTTATAATATTCTTTCTTTGTTCTACAGGTTTGCTGTTTTGATTATTATGTGGTGAGAAGACTTACTTTTTTTGATCCAATCTAACTGGTGTTCAGTAAGTTTCTTATACCTTTGTGTGCATGTCCTTTAGGTTAGGAAACTTTTCTCCTATGATTTTGTTAAAAATATTTTCTGGTGTTTTGAGCTGAAATTTTTCTTCTGCTATTCTTATTATTCTTAGTTTTTTTTTCATAGTGTCCCAGATTTCCTGGATGTTTTCTGTCAGAGATTTTTTTTTTAGAGTTAACATTCTTTTTGACCAATATATCAGGTTTTTTTTTTAAATCATATCTTCTATGCCCGAGATTCTCTTTTCCATCTCTTATATTCTGTTGGTGTCTATAGTTCCTGTTCTATTGAAAGATCCCTGGTGTGGGGAGACTCTCACTCAAGTCTCAGGATAACACGACCCCCCCCCCCAGTAACTCACGAGAGACCGTCCTTGCTACAATCACTATTGACAGGACCGGAACCAGTGCACTGGGGCCGAGACTCATAGTCCACGCAGGGGAGGAGTTCGACCCCGAGTAACTGGAAGAAGGGGTTTTTAAGGGAAGAAACCACAGCCCAGTAATCCGAAGGGGGTAGGGAGGGCGTCATAAAAAATTCTGAAAATATCAGTGATGATCACATGAGGGCAACTCCCTGTTCCTCAAGATTATTCTCAAGATTACAATCTAACTTTATCTTCAGCTAGTTCCTGAAACACAGTCCCTGAACAGGCTAATCCTAGATTTCTGATTCTTGTCTTCCTGCTTAGATTTTTGGCTCTATTTTTTCCTGCTAGGGGGGGTCTGGATTTATCCAGGTCTTTCACTATTACATAGATTTTCCATCTACTGGATTCCCTGTTTGTATTTTCTTTATTGCTTCTATTTCCATTTTAAGTATTGAACAGTTTTATTCATTTCCTTTATTCATTTATTTACCTGTTTGTGTTCTTGGCTTTCTTGAAGGAATTTATTAATTTCTTCTTTAAGTACCTCTAACATCTTCATAAAGTTGGTTTTAAGGTCATTTTCATGTGCTTCAGCTGCATTGGAATATTTAGGGCTTGCTGAAATAGGATGGCTGGGCTCTCTGGTGGTGCCCTGGCTGCTGTTGAATGTTCTTACACTGGCCTCTAGGCATCTGTGTTTGGGATAATTATAGGTTCAGGTGCCAATTTTTGAGTTTATCTGTGACAGATGGGTGTTTTTTTTCTATTGGTTTCTGTCTCCTCTCTGGTCTTCTGGCCTGACTGGTGGCCAGCAAGTCCTCTGGTCCACGCCAGTGCCTCTGCTGGAGTTCTGGTGACCTGAGAGACCTCTGGGGTTGTGGGAACCGGAGTATCCTTTGGTAAAGCAGGGGGCTTCCACTAGAATTGTGGCCTGGGATGTGGTGACTAGGGGAGGGGAGCTCTAGGGTAAGCTGGGCAGGCTCTGAGGAAGTCTTGGGTGGTCTGTGAGGCTAACCTGGGGTTCTGAGTACCTGCCTGGCCTCTCAGCTTATGCGTTTCAAACTTCTAGATAATGCCAGATCTCCTAGTCTTTGGGCTGCACTTGGAGGAGCAGAAGCCTATTCATTAGCTCACTCTGAGGCTGCTCTATTCTTCCTCCCCTGGTTAGTTCAGGGACATCAAGCCAACAAAACAATCTGTAAGTTCCTACTTCCCCTTAGCTTGCATTCATGCTAAAAGCCCAACTAGCCAAACAAACAAACAGAAATAAAACAAAACAAAAAAACCTAAGCAAAAAAAAAAAAAGGAAAAACCCCACTTTCCCTTTTCCTCATTTTAACGCTAAATCTTTAGAGAGTAATGTATATACTTAGTCTACTTTAAAATGTTTTTTAAATTTTTGAGAATTTCATCCATACAACCAACAGGTTCTAAACAAGTGACCCAGGTTCACTATGGGAGGGAACTAATGTTTTTCAACGTCTTTGAAGACTAGCCATATAATGTTTCGTGGCCCTCCTAATATAGAAAGTCTACACTCAGTAGCTGGCATACTGACATGCCACAGTCCAACCTCAGACAGCTTCTCTGATTTCATCTGTTAATTCTCCTTGGTGCTACTGGGACTTCACCCAGAGTAAACATTCCGTTCTCTGAGGTCTCAGTGACTTTCAAAACCGGTGTGTGGACACATGCTGCTCTGTTCTGCCTGGAAATCCGTTCTCTGGTCACCTCCTAGTCTTCTTGGCAAGGAAGGGCAGTGGAATGAAGCCCCAGCCTTATGCCACTGGGGTGAGGTGCATCACTCAGATGGCGCCTCCCTGTGTATGATGTTTCAGTCTGCACTCCCCTGGGGGCTCCCTTCTCTACACATCACTGTCATGACCTTAGTGTGAAATGTCCCCAATAGTCTCATCCTTTGGACACTTGATCCCCACCTAGCAGTGCCGTTTGATGCAGAAGCTAGAGGAGCCGGAGCCTCGCTGGAGGAAGAGGTTCTCTGCAGGAAGGAGGGCACTGCGGTTTTAGAGCCTGGCTCAGCTTCCTTCCCACTCTCCACTTCCTCACTGTGGACAGCAATGTGGTCAGTCGCCTCCCGCTCCTGTCCCTGTGCTCTTTCTGCTATAGAAGCTGCATCCTCTCTTACACTGTGAGCCAAGGAGGCTGGAGAGATGGCTCCTTGGTTAAGAGAACTGGCCACTTTTCAGAAGCTCCGGATTTGGTTTCCAGTGCCTACAAGGTGGCTTGCAATCGTCTGTGACTCCTTCTCGGGGAGCGTGATGCCCTCTTCTGGCCAAGGGCAGCAGGCATGTATGTGATGCACAGATAGAACATGCAGGTAACATATCAATACACATAAAACAACATGTTTTCAAAAGCATGAGCCGAAAGAAGCCCCTCCTTCTTTAGCTGCGTTTGTCAAGTGTTTTGTCGTAGTAACAAGAACAGTAACTGATACAGAGAATCGGTCCAAAGGAACGAGCCATTGATGCGATGATTGACCATGAGGGTCTCACCCCTTTGGAACTGCTTCCTGAGAGGAATGTGGGAGAATTAGGAGCTACAGGCTAGAGAACCCCAGAACAATATAAACAGAGACCAATCGGCCATGTTGATGCTGATGGGTGCTTAGAAGACAAAAATGAAGAAAGGACTGAGAGCAGAGGCCCAGCTTGTGGGGATTCAGAAATGAGTAAGGATAGTATTAGGAACTTGGCTAGAGTCCATTCTGGCAAGGAATCTGATTGCATTCTACCCATGTCCTGAGACTTTGATGGTAGCTGAGTTTAAAAAGTGGTAGACCAACTCTCTCTCTCTTTCTCTCTCTCTGTCTCTCTATCTCTCTCTCTCTGTGTGTGTGTGTGTGAAATTTCAAAACAGAATAGCATTTAGGCTGTTTCTTAGTTCCTCATCACTGCTCTTATGGGAGCTCGCTGTCTTAATGAAAGACATGAAAAGTGTGAAATTTTTCAAAGAATTCATGAGTGAGTTATAGCCTGCAGACAATGTGTATATGGAAATAGCTATAATTGATAAAGATAGTAACCAAACAAGAACCTCTCCACTCGGACAAAAGAAATACGCCCTGAGGGTAAGACCTCCCCACCCATTGGAGGCAGCAACTTATGAAAATACCAATCCAGTTAAAGTGAGAGGACCAGAAGAGAAAATGCTACAGAAGGGATTTTCTGCTCAAGATCAGCTATCTGGGAAAGCGTTTTCTCAGATTCAGCCACTAAAGTGTACAGTGGCCGTGACAGCTGTGACCTAAGAGGGGCCCACTACATCTTGAGCTGACAGCAGAACTTGGCAGCGTCATCTCTCTTCGTGGCACACAATTGAAAGTACGAAAGATGCAAGAGCAAAGGGAATCATGCAGGTTTCCACCCAGGTTCCAGAAAGTCATTGAGCAGGGCAAGGATTGTGAGGATCATATACGCTGCAAGGAGGGCCTGAGAGGTCATTGCATGATGTTGGAGAGATGGGGAATACAGATGGTGGAGTTGCTAGGACAGTAGGGTATCCACCGAGGAATGTTACAGTCACAGGATGCAGCGGACAAAGGTGAGAAGCAGTATGTGGATGAGTGGCTCTTGTTTAGGAAGTCATGTTGGTGATTTTTTTTAAATGAATGTAGCATCTGACATTCCTAGGAGATGCAATCTCACAGCAAACTCCTTGATCCTCTGGTTCTTACTCTCTTTCTGCCCCCTTTTCCACAATGTCCCCTGAGCCTAAGGTATGGGAGTGTTTTGTAGATGTATCCTTGGGGACTAGTCTCTACAACTCTCATTTTGATTGGTTGTGGTTTTGTGTAATAGTGTCTGTCATTTGCAAAGAGAAGTTTCCTTGATGAGGGTGAGGACTTATACTATCTGTGGGTATAAGGACAGATATTTAGAACGTACTTAGGGGTTACTCTGGTTTAGTAAAGTGAAGTCAGACTTTCTTTGGATTGTCAGCTCCCAAATAATGACAGAGACTTCTTATTAATTATGAATACATGGCCTTAGCTTGGGCTTGTTCCGACCTAGCTCTTATAACTGAAATTAATCGGTTTATATTAATCTACATCCTGCCCTGTGGCTCATTACCTCTGCTCAGTACTGTGCCTCCCATTTTCTATCTGTCTGGCAAATCCTGCCTTTCTTCTTCCCAAAGTTCCACTTTCTCCCCAGAAGTCCCACCTATCTTCTCCTGCCTAGCTATTGGCTGTTCAACTCTTTATTAAACCAATCAGAAGGTGCCTTGGCAGAGACACATCTTCAGTGTATAAAAAGATTATCCCACAACAGTACAGTAACAATTGTAGGTTCTTCTCCAAGATCCATGACTTCACTAGGACTGGGTAGTTGACTAGGTTCCCAGTACCAGTAGAGGGTGTTAAGTCCAATTAACCAACCAATCAGGCTGCTGGTTACCCCACCCTTAGGGTTATGGTGCCACACCGTTTGTTTGTTTGTTTTTTGTGGCTCATAGGCATCGTACTTGGGTAGAATCGTAGTTTGTTTCCCTCCCTTGGGAGCTTGCCTAGCACCTTTTGGTGTTATGAAAGCTATTCCTAGGGAGGGGGCTTTCAGGTCAGTTTCAGCTCTTGGCCTTGTGTCTGAAGTGCATGGTGTCTTCTTCAACAAAAGACATTTATGTCTACCTCTAGGGCGTAACCAAGAGCATAGCAATAGTATATGTTTTGAGAATCTCTTGGACAACCCTGACCAACAATTCAAAAGATGGCTTCTCATGACTGTTGCTTATTATTTATTTTTGTTTTTATTTTTTGAGAAAGGGTTTCTCTGTGTAGCCCTGGAACTCACTCTGTAAACCAGGCTGGCCTCAAACTTAAGAGATCCACCTGTCTTTGCCTCCTGAGTGCTGGGATTAATGATGTGTACTACCACTGCCCAGCACTGTTGAGGTTTTTATTAGATGGTCTATGACTTTGGAAGGAACATTGTCAACCCAGATGGAAAGTTTTAACTATATATGTGTATTTACACATTGAGTTGCGTGTACTATAGGTTTATAAGTATATAGTTAGTAGTATGATCCTTTACTGCTGTACAACATTTCCTTGTATGTCATAGCAAAATTTATTCATTTTTTTCTAGTACTGATGGACTCTGGCATATGTTTCCTTTTCTTCTTTTTTTCCTTATCTTTCCCTTGAGTTTAAAATTCTAACATCTTTGGATGAATAGCAACTCCTTTTGATAGCAACCAATCTCAATAGATTTGTATTCCACCTCATGCATGCGCATACACCCACACACACACACAGACGTGCACACACACGACACACACACACGACACACAGACACACACACAGAGACACACACAGAGACGCACACACAGACACACACACAGAGACACACAGGCACACACACACAGAGACACACACGACACACACACACAGAGACACACAGACACACACACACAGAGACACACACACAGAGACGCACACACAGACACACACACAGAGACACACAGACACACACACACAGAGACACACACGACACACACACAGACACACACAGAGACACACAGGCACACACACAGAGAGACACACATGACACACAGACACACACAGACACACACACAGGCACACACACAGACACACACGACACACACGTACACACACAGACACACACACAGAGTGAGGAAGAGGCCCAGCACTGCCAGAGTATTCATTATCTTTGCCCTGGTGATGCCAGCAGGGAGAAGTGTCAAGGCTGTTTTTAAAAAACATTTCCACTTCTCATTCCAGCCACTCAGACATATTTGAATCATTTATAAAATCCACTTAACCAAGTTGTTGACAAAGAATTAAGTAAGATGACTCCTGCGGGATGTTGCTTGATAAGCCTCAAGTTGACAACCCTACAGAGAGCTGTCATTTGGATTTTTTTTTTAGAACATGCTTTCCATATCTATCATATGAGGATGCTTTCCTCATCTCTACCTCACATAAATCTTGGGGTACTTGGAGCTGTGCACAGGAGAGGTACACTATAAATATCGCTCAGGTTTTATTTTAAAAAGTTGACTTCATCTCGTTATGTGCTTCATAGGCCACATTCAAGCAATGCCCTGGTGTCCTGGTGACTCATCACTTTCAGTTCTTCAAAGGCATCAATCACCTGTGGAGTTTTCTTTTCAAATTACTACAGATAAGGAACAGAGTTTTGGCAAAGAAGGGTGTTTCCTTGCACCTGCCTTTAACACCAGTCCTCAGAGACAAAGATGGGTGGATTTCTGTGAGTTCAAGGCCACTTTGGCCAGGCTAGCCAGAGCTACACAGAAACTTTGTCTCAAAAGAAATAAAAGGGAAGGAAGGAAATAGGGAGGGAGGGAGGGAGGGAGGGAGGGAGGGAGGGAGGGAAAGCTTCTTAGTCAAGTCCCAAGGCAGGGGTTTTATCCTACTACATCCTGGAAACCTCTATTTAACTTTTGACTTCTGTGAACTTGGTTACTCTTAAATATCTCATATAAATGGGATCGCCTTCTAGTGTCTTACCACAATGTCCTCGGGAGTCCATTCATGTTGTAGGATGAACCAGAATTCCTATCCCCCTGAGTAGTATTCTGTTTTATGCATCTGTTTTCTATACATAAATGTATACTTACCCATTCATCCATTGCCATGGCTTGGGTTTGCTCCCAAAGGATCAGTGCTGGGAGTTTTGTCCCTGGTGTGGTGATGCTGAGAAGTGATTGACCCATTCCGAGGGGTTTACATCTTAAAGGGGAGTAGTGCTTTTCTCTAAGGTCATATTCTTATTCTTTTGAGGAGTCACATGGGAGAAAGCAGCTGTAAGAAAGCAAGTCACCCCATGTGCTTGGCTCCTTTTATGTTTTTCTTCATGTAGTCACATATGAAGGGGCTTCAAGGGGATGCTGGAACCATGCTTCTTGGATCCTCCAGCCAAATATATTTATTTTATTTACAAGTTATTCAAACCAGAGATAATTTGTTATAGCAACAGACAAGGGACTAATGCAATCCACTGATGGAAAACTGAGTTGCATCTACTATTTGGAGATTACATTTCACGTTTGGAACATGGATATAGAGATATTAATATTACTTCCTGAGCTGGGTGGTGGTGGCACACTCCTTTAATCCCAGCACTCGAGAGGCAGAGGCAGGCAAATCTCTGAGTTTGAGGACAGCCTGGTCTACAAGAGCTAGTGAAGCTACAGTGAAATCCTTTCTCGAAACAAACAAACAAACAAACAAAAAAGAAAAAGATAATGAAAAAAGAAAGAAAATATTATTTCCTGACTCAGCTTTCAATTGTCAAGGGATCCCTGTATCAAATGGTCATTCTGTGTGTATCGGTTTTGAGAAAACTCCACATTGTCTCCATAGCTTCTTTACTGTTTATTACGCCCAAGGATCCTATAACACACTCAGGAGTGCCATTCCAGGGGCAGCACCATCCACAGTGAGCTGGGCTTTCCTAAATCAATCAATCATGGTCACAGGCACTGTCCTATTGCTTTGATAAGATACCATGACCAAGGCAGGTTATAGAAAGAAGAATTTATTTGGCTTAAGGTTCCAGAGGGTCAGCGCCCACCATGGCAGGAAAGCATGCAGCAAGCTGCAGACAGTGCCTGGAGCAGGAGCTGAGAGTTCACGTTCTGATCTACAAGCAGGAGGTGGCGAGGGAGCACACTGAAAATGGTAAGAGTGTTTTGAAATCTCAGTGCCCATCCCTAGTGACACACTTTCTGCAAGAAGGCCGTACCTTCTAATCCTTCCCAAACAGTTACACCAAGTGGGGATCAGTTATTCAAGCTTATGAACCTATGGGGGCCATTCTGAAACTATCACATTCTGCTCCCCAAACCCCATAGACTTGTGGTCATATCACAATGCAAAATACATTCAGTTCAGCTTCAAAAGCCCCCACAGCCTTTCACCATTTCAGCACAATTTAAAAACCCAAAGTTCAAAATCTCTTCAGACTCAAGGAAATCTCTTAATTATAACCCCTTGGAAGATCAAAAGCAAATTGCACACTTCGAGCATGCAATGGCACAGAATATATTAGTGTATTCCTCCCTAAAGGGAGGAATCGGAGTACAGGGAGCAAATACTGGATCAACGCAAGACCAAAACCTAGTAGGGCAAACTTTGAAATCCTGCAGCTCCATATCTGATGCTGAAGGGCTTAGATGACTCTTTGCTCCCAGCTTCTCTGGTTGCAACACACTCCTCTCCCCTGGACTGCTTTCACTCCCTGTCTGCAGATCTCCTTGGCAGGGATCCCACAGCTCTGGTGTCTCGAACATCTTGGAGTCTCCAACATATTCTAGGCTTCACACAATGGCTTCTCGGGGCCTCCACCCAGAGACACCCCCCCCCCCCACACTCTTGGCCTCAGTCTCTCTATTTAACCGTGGGGGAAGATTCCATGACACCTTTACCCGTGTAACCTTCATAACCGTAAAGCTACCGCCACGTGGACCACACTGTCACCGTTGGCTGCCCACTTGGGATGGAGCCGGGCCTCTCACAGTCACATTTGCAGACGTTGTCATTTGTTGATGCTTTTTAGGAATAGAAAATTCCTTAAATCTTTTCTTTCCACAAAGCTTATGTGGATGGGGTCTTACCCTGAGAATGTGCCTCCCTTTATTCCAATTCCAGTCAGGCCTCCCCTCATCTCCTTATCATTTCCAGCACGGGCTTTGACTCCAGCACTAAATTTCCTGGTGTTCTTTTCCTCTTCAAACTGTGTATTTTGCATTTATCGTTCTTCCATTTATGTTTTTTCATTGCAGAACGGCATAAAAGCGATGGCCAAGTAACCACGCTGCAGAGTCAATGTCGGGTTGTTTCAAAACCTCTGCCAAAGAAATTAGTCCATTAGTTTTCAATTTAGCCTCAGGCAAGTTCTTAGGAGGAAGGTAGAAAGCAGTTGCATAGGTTACCAAAATATCACCATCATCAGTATCCTAGTTGCTCCAATCGTTCCCCTCAGAAGCCTCTTGAGCTGAGTCTCCATAGTCCACACTGAGTTCAGTCTCCATAGCCCACACTGAGCTCAGTCTCCATAGCCCACACTGAGCTCAGTCTCCATGGTCCACACTGAGCTCAGTCTTCATGGTCCACACTGAGTTCAGTCTCCATGGTCCACACTGAGCTCAGTCTCCATAGCCCACACTGAGTTCAGTCTCCATGGTCTACACTGAGCTCAGTCTTTGAACTGTCTTTCAAGCTCCTATTAGAGTGGCCTGTTACACCCCACTTATGACGTTCAATAACTTTCCTGGTCCAAAAATTCCTAAATATTCCACATTTCTCTTTTAAAAAACCAGCATGGTCAGGTCTGTCAAAGCAAGACCCCACTTCTTGGTACCAGTGTCTGCACTAGTTACTTTTCTACCTCTGTGATAAAACATCACAACCAAGTCAAGTTATAAATTGGAGTGTTTAAGTGGGCTTACGGTTTTGGATGATTAGAATCTATGATGGCAAAGGCATGGCTGCAGGAACACATGAGAGCTCAGGTCTTGATCTACAAGCAAAAGATAGAGAACACATTGAGGATGGCCAGGGGGATTTTAAGGCCTTGAACACCTCCTCCGACAAGGCTATACCCCACAGTCCTTCCCAAACAGTTCCATCAACTGGGGACCAAGTCTTGAAACATATGAGCCTACGGGGACCATTCTTCTTCAAACAGTATAAGAAAATGCAACATGGGCTTGTCTGTCAGCCAATCTGATGGAAACATTTTCTCAGCTGAGCTTCCCTCTTTCAAAACGACTCTAGCTTATGTCAAAGTGACCTACTACGAGTCAGAACAACTGTGTCTTTCCCTAATGCAATGCTTCTCAACCTGTGAGACCCTCTTTGGGGGTCACAGATCAGATATCCTGCATATCAGATATTTACATTATGATTCATAACAGTAGCAAAATTACAGTTATGAAGTAGCAGGGAAATAATTTTATGTTTCGAGGGTTCACCACAGCATGAGGAGCTGTATTAGAGGGTTGCAGCATTAGGAAGGTTGAGAACCACTGCTTTAGATTATTTCTTACAAAACCCTCCCTAGCCTCTACCTGCAGCTCAGATACTCTTTGTACCATGGATCTTTGATATGCTTTGGCAATAGGCTGTTCCTTAGATTTCATCAAGGGTCTCAGCATTAGGAAGGCTGAGAACCACTGTGCTAATATGTATTTCATTCAGACTTTGATTGGAATTTTATTTAATGACTAGGAGGGCTAGCCATCTTTTTCGTTTACTTATGAGTCAAACATAGATCCCATACAAAAATATTTGTTAAAAATTTATCACAGATTTGCTTATAATCCAAAAGTACAAAATCCAAAAGGCACAGAGGATACTAAGTTAAACTTGTGTGCCCGTCTCAAGACCACTGCTGTTGCCTCATGCATTCCCACCTTAGCAAACAGACAGGGTACATTTTTTAATACAATTTTTTTAATATGTCTTTGAAACTCTTCCACATTAGCCTGTGGTGGTTGTGTCACCATTGCTGTCTTCTTTGGGTTCTTGTCTTGTTTTGTTTTGTTTGTTTGTTAGTGTCTTACTATGCAGCTTTGGCTGGAACTTGCTATGTAGTCCGGGCTGGGCTTGAACTTGCAACCAGTCTCCAGCCAAGCCTCCTGCCTCTGTCCCTTGAGGGCTGGGATAACAGAATGAACTACCACATCTGGCCACGTGTTTCTCTTCTCAAAATCCTCACAATGTTTGATTTATGGGCGCAGCATCTTCTACTCTGCTGCTCTCCTTTTCTTGGATGGGACATTGAAGTTCTCCAATATTTTGCTGTAACGAATAGCAATATGTTGGATAGCACTGTATTCTTTTTTTTTTTTTTTTTTGAATTTTCGAGACAGGGTTTCTCTGTAGCTTTTTTGGTTCCTGTCCTGGAACTAGCTCTTGTAGACCAGGCTGGCCTCGAACTCACAGAGATCCGCCTGCCTCTATCTCCCGAGTGCTGGGATTAAAGGCGTGCGCCACCACTGCCCTGCAGCACTGTATTCTTGAGCAAACTAAATGGGTATGCCACCAGAAATTTGGGGGAATCCCAACTTGCCCTTTACGTGATACCAGGATAGTCAGGGTCTCTTCTTGAGGTTCTTGGTGTCATTAATAAAAGAGTTTAAGGACAGACAAAAGAAAGCTTGAGCACAATTCATTAGCATTTAAAGAAAAACCCCAGGGCAAAGAAACCTCTCACTGTTGCCTGGTGCGGAAGACCGAGGAGTAGTATGAAGAAAAGAAGCAGAGAAACAACAACAAAGACCATGCCACTTGGTGTGGAGGGCAGGAGTACCTGGGAACACATGCAGGCTCTGGCCAGCATCCAAAAGAAAGAGACAGAAGAGAAGAAAAAGGACTCTGTGGGTGGGGGTCGAGGGAGGTGGGAGTGGAATGCAGACTCACCAAAACCTCATGAAGGCTCATGTGGACTTCTCCAGGGGGCAAAATTCTGGGAAGAACGTGTATGCTGTTTTAAGATGAGCTCTCCTTCCTGGAAAGTATTTCTGCCTTCCTAGATGAACTGGAGAAAAGGCCATATCTCCACCTAGAGGTCGATTTAATTTTTTATTATAACTTAGTGATGAAACTAAGTTAATTGTCTAACTTATGTTTGTACTCATTGCAAACGTTAATAGCATTCTCTCTCTCTCTCTCTATGTGTATGTGTGCATACACATATGGGTATATATATATATATATATATATATATATATATATATATATATGATGGTTGTGTGAGTTCAGGCATACATGTATCATGACATACCTGTGGAGGTAAGAGGCCAACTCCAGGTGTCAATGCCTGGCTTCTACCTTGTTTGAGACACAGTCTCTCTTGTCGCTTTTCTGTAGCCATGTTAGATGGCACACGAACTTTGCTGATCTCTCCTGTCTCAGCCTCTTGTCCCTCAGTAGGGGGATGCTGGAGAGTGCATTTCTCAGATCCTAACAGCCTCGTCTGGTTTCTCATGTGAGCTCTGGGCATTGGACTCAGGCTTACATGCATGGGTAAGTACTTTACCCACAGAGCCATCTCCTCAAACCAGCAATAACTTTCAAAGTCTCCCAAGGCCAAGCATATGAGATATTGTCCACAAGACAGGTGTGGTGGCTCTTACCTTTCACCCCAACACTCGGGAGGCACAAGCAGGTGGATCTCTGTGAGTCTGAAGCCGGCGTGGTCTACAGACCAAGTTCTAGGAGTGCTGGGGCTACTGGGCTACAGAGAGAAACCCTGTCTCGGGAAAACGACCAAAAATCAGTCTTTGGACTGGGGACTTGGCTCAGTGGTTAAGAGCGTTTGTTGGTTTTGCAGGGTTCAATCCTCAGAAACTACATGACAGCCCCATGACTTCTGGAAAAGCACTCATACACACAAAATAATAAAATAGATGTTCAAAAAATTTATTTAAAAAATTAAAACCAAACAAGTAATAGTTGAATATATTTATGCGCAACAAAAGTATTGCACATTATATACCTTGAGAAGTATAGACTATGAATGGTTCTTTAAGGACCGAATATCACTAGGAAACGGCTTGTGTGAACCGAGGAAGAATTTCCCGATAATGAATCCATTTTAGAACTGAAAGTCATTGTATTGAAATCACCTTGAATGACACCCATGCATCCGCTGTTTGGTCAAATACTGAGCACAGTTGAGTACTTGGTGCTCTCAACACAGAGGCTGTGAGTATCCATTATTCGTGGGCTGGTCCTTACTAAGCTATTGAATCAAGCGCCCCATACCACAAGCCCCCATTCCTCCAGGAATCCGTCCGTGCAGGCTGTTGACTGATTCGCGCTCCGCCACTGCCCTCTAGTGGCTGCTACTCACCCCAGCCTAGCATTGACCTGAATCATTTTCCCTCTACATCTCTGGGAGGACAAGGGTGACGTTTTGCCCCTCCGTGCACCCAGTTTCCAGCAGAAGTGCCTAAATGAGATGCTCACTCATAAACGCTTGTAGAGTGACTGGATTGCTAGCCAAATAAACAAAGGCCATGGTCAGATTCCTGGGCTCCATCATTAAGTTCTAACCCTTTCTGTAGCTTTTATTTCGTCTTGTCTCATACTGGTGCTGTGTTTATGGTCAGCCTCTCGGCCTCTGGCCGTTGTCCTCTTCTATCTCTCTGCAGCCTGAGCTCCAAAATAAGTGAGAAAGCAGAGGTCTCCATGGCTTGCACCTATAGCTTTAGTGATACTCTTTCTGACAGGTCGCTTGGGAATTTGATGGCATATTCGGTTTCCCTCTCGGCTTTTGCAGTCTGAACTGAGTTGTCAGTCAGCTGGATTCTAGGTGAAAAGCTGCTGCTATTTTGTGTGTCTGCGAACTTTATGAAAAGTCTGGCTATGCGGCCAGCACTGGGAGAGGAAATATGAGGGTGTGCTGCACTTGGTAAGAGCATAATGCACATTTATTTAGAGGCAAAAGAAAGGCTCGGAGCATGCCGCCATTGCCTTGGAGAATACTGGAAGAGGTGTGCTGGCCTTATGCCGGGCCTTCTACCCGACTTACGTTCCTTAGGGAGGCACTATGCATGCATCGCTTCAATTTTATGGATGAGGAAAGCGAGGCTTAAAGAGATTAACAGCTTTCCAAAGTGGCAGCTGACTGTGAAACCCTCGAAGATCTAAGTCTCTTTGATTCCAGAGACTACATTCGCGACAGTTCCAATTGCTGACTCAAGAGGCCCGTGGCTTCATCAATGAGATTGTCACTCATGACCCTGGCTAGATTCCTCCCTGTCCTCCAGCTTATGGGGTTTGGTCCCTGCTCCCTCTCCCCTAGTACCCATCTTGGACTCTTTCTTAGAGAACTGCTCTCAAACCCTGCTGGGCTCCTTTTGTGACAGCTCAGCCTTGCCCCAGGGCCTTTGAATCATCTCAGCCTGGAATACTCTTCCTAGAGGTGTGTCCACGGCTTCATCTTCTTTCTTTTAATTCTGTGTTCACTGTCTTCCCCAAGGAAAATCTTTCCTGAGCACCCAAAGATACCCTGTATCCTCCAAAATGGCATCAATGATCTTTTAAAAGCATTTTATTCATTTTTATTTTTCTGTATATGAATATTTCAGTAGCATCTAAGTGCAACAGGTGTGCAGGGCCTTTATAAGCCATAAGAGGGCGTCAGATCTCCTGGAATTGAAATCGGAGGCTGTTGTGAGCTACCATGTGGGTACTGGGAACCTAACCCAGGTCCTCTGTAAGAGCAGCAAATGCTCTTAACCCAATGAGCTATTTCTCCAGCTCCAGTCTCTTTTACATATTTAGTTTGTATTGACAGTCTCTTCCATTCAGTAGTAGATGCTAGAACGCAAATGATTTTGCGTGCACCTGTTATGCTTAGACCACTGCCTGGCACATGGTATTCAATACTTCCCTGTGCTAACACATTTCTTTTTTATAAGGCAGAATGCTTTAATCTGACTGATGTGTGCTGAATAGCAGGTCTCATGTTTGGCACTGTGTCATATATTTCACATTGTGGTCTCATATTACTCTACCCCCGCACTATGAATATATATAATTTTGATTGTACGAAGGCGATAAGGAAATCTAGTTTTGAATAGCACACTCCCGGGCAGGCAGAGCTTGAGCCAGAGTCTGAACCACACAGCCCGGTTTGATTTTTCTCACCTAGCGGTGTCTCCAGAGCTCTTTGTGGCAAATAGTCTCTCCTCCGTTTTATCGTTCTTTTTGTACTGATGGTATTTTGATAAGTTCTTGCAGATGGTGAAGGAACGGGATGCAGGGCTTTTCTGCATAACCTCTCAAGGGTCAGGACAGGACACTTACATAACCCTAAGCGGGTAGCATTTCATCTGGGATCAGATTTCATTTGGCGCCTTCAGATCTCTTATTCTGAGGGATGGCTTATCAGAAATAAGTAACTCTGAGCTCAGTGGTGACTGCGCTCTGGATCCAGCTCAGGTCTGGATTCGGGAAACCCTCCCACCTGGAAACCCTCCCACCCGGAAACCCTCCCACCGGGAAACCCTCCCACCGGTTTTGGCTGATATGTTGCCAGGCTTTTGTTTTTCCTCATGCAGTGCTTCTAACTGCTGTCCTTGAGTGGTTTGCTTGCTGGGGGCTATACCATGGTGCTCTGGACAGAGATCAGCATACCCAAGCCTTTTGGTGGAAGCTGCTCCTCATGACAGGGAGACCAGCGGGCACCGGGCAACCCCACCTCGTTCTCCCTTCCTCTTGTTCTTCGAGGGAGGGTGGAGGAAAGCAGTTCTCCACAAATGAAAAGGGCTCAGAATTAATATCGACTCTGACTCCCACGAGGCATCGGTGTGGTGGTTGGGATTTTTATTAAAAATGAAAATTCGCAGAAACTAGAAAGCTTCACAGAGGCTGGGGAGCAGGGGAGGGGGTGGGGAAGGGGAGATGCTGATCAAAGGGTGCAAAGTTTCCGCTGGAACAAAAGAATAAGTTTTAGTGGCCCGTTGTAATGCCTGTTAGTAATTACGGACTTATTATGCATTTCAAAGTTGCTAAAAGAATAAAAGTTTAATATTCTCATCATAAAAAGGTCATGAAATGTTTCAGGTAATGGACACACGAACTACTCTAATCTGATAGGTGTGTACGCGTGTACAAAAATATCACAGCATATCTTATAAATATGTGCAATGTGATAGCCCATTAAATACAAAATAAATAAAAACCTGGGAAAACAGTAACTTGGTGAGGTGATAGATATGTTAATAAATTTGACTGACTCTGTAGTATACACATGAAGTCATCACATTTCTCATAAATAATTACAATGATGATGCATCAGCTAAAATGTGTGTGTGTGTGTGTGTGTGTGTGTGTGTGTGTATTTCCAAAAATCAAAAAGAAACATTTTAGCATCTATTTACTATCAAATCTTTCAGTGTCTCTAGATTCATTCTTGGTCTCTTCCTCGCCGGGAACACCCATAGTTTCATGAGGCAGCCTGGGGCGCCCCACCTAGGCAGGAGCAGTTCTGTGGAGAGGTAGAAGTGTCACCTGAGGAAAGGGAGATGCCCCCAAGGAGCTAAGTCTTAACAAAACAGTCTGGAGGACCCCGAAAGAACCAGCGAGTTCAGTACAGTTACCCCAGTGCAGGAAGCCTGGACGCCCTTACAGACACCCACCAAGGGACATCATTACTCAAAAGTCACAGCTGTTACACACACACACACACACACACACACACACACACACACACACACAGATGAGAAGCTCAGAGAAATTGATGGCTAAGCCAAGGTCACTCACAGGAGATTCTTTTTATTGATTGTTTTTAGATTTTCTCTCTCTCTCTCTCTCTCTCTCTCTCTTTCTCCCCCCCCCCATGGAATATAATGATAATACAGAAACCATCAGATGAAATGAAAAGCACGCATTTCCCCATCACTTGGAGGGGGATGATGTTTTTGATGCCATTGTTATTATTCTGTGGGTGTTTGTTGCTCAGTTTTGACTTGCCTCGAGGAGGCCACACTTCACAGGTGGGACAAGGCTGTGGAGTGGGGGGGAGGCGCTGTTTTCAAGGATCAGAGAGCTCTCTGAAAAGAGCGACAACGTAGGACTGCTAGTAGTTAGTCCCGAACTCGGCCCTTGTCTCGTTCTTTTCCCAACTCCTAAAGCAGGTAGAAGGTTTAGAAAAAACCAGCGCTAATTAATAAAAACCACCTGCCCAGTGGAGGAGGCTTCCCTTGTTCACTGACAACAACGTGGCCTGCTCTCCCCAAACCCATAGCCCATCCTTGTCTGTTTTGTTCTGAGCATCCACATATCACCAGACTGGCTTGCTTTCTGGCTTCTTGGTAAGTTTGGAGTATAGAAGGCCTGAGCCGAGAAGTAAGATGGCAGAAAGAGAGCCTGCGGTCTTTATTCCCTGCTCCCTGAACTGAGGCCGTGGCTCTGGTAATGGCTGCATCCGTCTACCTGCAGACATAATTACCTATAGAAGGCTCCGCTCATGACAGCATCGTGCTCTGTTCTTTTGTTTTTTGTCCCTTTGGGCCTAGGGTTGGGAATTGCTTCCTACCATTGCTTGTCTCCCGACGTTTCATTATTTTTAAATTGATTCTCCTAACCGTGGTCGCATTTTCTTAGAAGTCTCCTAAATAACACTGTTAAGAAACAGTCATCCAATCCCTGTAGGTAAGAAAGGAAAGGGGCCCATGGTGAAAACTACAGGTTGTCAGCTGGGCGATGGTGGCGCACGCCTTTAATCCCAGCACTCGGGAGGCAGAGGCAGGCGGATCTCTGTGAGTTCGAGACCAGCCTGGTCTACAAGAACTAGTTCCAGGACAGGCTCCAAAACCACAGAGAAACCCTGTCTCGAAAAACCAAAAAAAAAAAAAAAAGAAAGAAAAAACTACAGGTTGTCAACACAGTGAAATAGATGTTGGAGCCCGAAGGGAATGTTTGTGATCAAATGACAAAGAGTTAGTAGTTGGGTATGGGATAATCGAGTTAGATAGGAGGAGGAGGAACAGACCACTGGACCAAGGATAGCTAGCAGTCAGCTTGGAAGCCTTGAAGGAGGATATTCAAGGCACTGTGGTCATCTGCCCTTGCTAATGAAGCTGATAGTGACAGACTAAGCTGTAAATAAGAACAGCTTCTAGTGAGCCTGCACCTGCCTCAGGGAAGAGAGCACAGGCGCCCCAGAGACAAGGAGCTAGTGACCTCAACACAAAACCACAACCCCACCCCACCACCCAACCTGAAACTCCATAGGCTTAACTCTCTCCCATGGTAAAGCTACAATCAGATCCTGTGTGAGGGAAGACAGCTTTGTGTGATTCACAGCCCCTGAGATACGTACAAAACCAAGGGTAGTAAATGGCCAAGTGACTAACAACCAAGTCAAGGCTGGCTGTCGGGCTGGAACCGGAGGTGGACAGAAGGAGGCTACAGCCCTTCCCAAATGTGCGGCTGCACATGGACAGTGCAGGGTCATTTCCTTGATCGGGCCAGCGTATCATTCATAGATCATGTCACCATCCTTTGACTTAGTCCAGAATAGCCCAGAGAATTAACTGACTTCTATAGCGATCACCCAGTTTCTACCTAGTTTCTGCTGTTGATCTATAAAACCCCCAGACAAAGGAAATTAATTTTTCTACTCTTGGAAACACCTTCCACTCTCAGGAGTTTCTTCCTTCCTTCCTTCCTTCCTTCCTTCCTTCCTTCCTTCCTTCCTTCCTTTCTTTTTTTCCATTTTCTCACTTTTCTGTAGTAACTCTTAATAAAACCTGCTTTTTACTTTGAACACTCCCACAAGGATCCACATCTTTAATTTCTTTTTGATGAGACAAAACTTGTAGCCACTGTCTGAGATTAATCACTGATGACCTTAAGGGTCCAGTGTCTTAGGTCCTTGCTGCTTGCACTCCTGGACTGTGAGAGGTTCATAGATATGTGTAAAAGTCTCACACCCTTTGCCCAAGTCACCTTACCCCATGCCAGTGTTGTTAAGCAAATGTGTTCTCAGGCATCAGATCATAAACTCCGGTGCCAGATAGAGCTAGGTTCACGTCTCAGCTGGGATATTTACTGGGAGACATTGGGTCAAATTTTAAAACTCTTGAAACCAAATCCAAGTTTTTTGTTGTTTTTTTTTTTTTTTTTTTTTTGTTTTCTTGTTTTGCTTGAGGCAGAATCTCTTGTAGCCCAGGCTAGCCTCAAATTTACCATGTAGCTGAGGATGACCTGGAACTCCTGATCCTTCTGTCTCTACCTTGAATTGCTGCGATTACAGGTGTGTGTGTGTGTGTGTGTGTGTGTGTATGAGTGTGTATGTGTGACCATGCCCTGCAGTTTCTTTATTTGTGATGGAGTATAGCATCCCACCTCTCTCTCAGATTTGTGGCAAGGGATAAGTGGGATGATACAATAGAAAGTGTTTTACGAGAGCATGGTGAGTACCTCACTCCTGTCCACTCTCCAGTACCAGACTCGCTCAGAGGTGGGGATAGAAAGGTTTCAGGACCACGAGGGGTGCACCCACCCACTGTGACAGTGGAACTGACCTATTCAGCGGGACTGGGACTGAATAAGCATGGGATGAAACCGAACTTTCTGAACATGGCGGACAATGGAGGCTGATGAGAAGCCAAGGACAATGGCACTAGGTTTGGATCCTAATACATGAACTGGCTTTGTGGGAGCCTAGCCTGTTTGGATGCTCACCCTCCTGGACCTGGATAGAAGTGGGAGGACCTTGGACTTCCCGCAGGGCAGGGAATCTGGACTGCTCTTCATTCTCGAGAGGGAGGGGGAATGGAGTGGGGGGGGAGAGGGGGAGGAGAGTGAGGGGAGGGGGCAATGTGTCGGAGGAGGGGGAGGGAAATGGGAAATGGGGAGGAGGCGGAAAATTTTTTTTCAACAACTAAAAAATAATAAACAAAAAAAAAAGAAAAAAAAGAAAGGTTTGGAAGACACAGGACTCACGGCTCTGGAATCTCACAGAGACTGTGTGGGAGAGGGACAGCTTCGCTGCTGTGGTTTGGATGTGAAATGCCTCCAGCAGGCTTGCGTGTTTGAAAACGTGGCCTCTACTTGGTGGAGCTGTTGTGCAGAGTTGAAGCTTCCTTAAAAGCCTTGATAGAGGAGGTAAGTCAGTGGAGGAAGGGCTTCCATGTTTGTTTGCTCTATCCTGTCATCTTGACTGCAGATGCAGTGTCACTAGTCACCTTACACACCTGCTTCACGGCTTCTCCACGGTGATGGACCGTGTCCACTCTTAAACTCAAGCCAAAATAAATGCTCTCTTAAGTTGCTGCTTTTTCGTGTGTAGTGGGCACATGGACATGTGTGCGTGGGTGTGCACATGTATGTGTGCATATGGACTGTGCATGTGTGTGTACATGTTTGTTTGCCTGTGTATGTGAGCACATGAACGTGTGAATGTATGTGCACATGTATGTGTGCACGTGTATGTGGACACATGTATGTGTGCATGTGTGTACACATGTATGTGTGCCCGCGTGTGTGGGCACATGTATGTGTGCCCATGTGTGTGGGCACATGTATGTGTGCATGTGTGTGCACATGTATGTGTGCATGTGCGTGTGCACGTGTATGTGAGCACATGGACGTGTGCATGTGTGCATGCATGTGTATGTGAGCACGTGGACATGTGCGTGTGTGTGCACATGTATGTGTGCATGTGTATGTAGACACATGCATGTATGCACGTGTATGTGGGCACATGGAAGTGTGCATGTGTGTGCACATGTATGTGTGCATGTGTGTGTGTGAGTGTGGAGGCTGGAGGATGATGTCGGTCTCTTCACTGAACTTTTCACTTTCTCTTGCTGAGCCCAGAGCTCACCAGCTAGGTTAGTTCAACCCACAGCTTGCTCCAGGGACTGTTTCTGCCTCCCAAGCACTGAGATTCCGGGTGTGCAGCCATGCCTGGCTGGCTTTAGGCAGACAGATGCTGGAGGTCTGAACTCTAGTTCTTACAATCGCATGACAAGAGCCTTCTCCCTAAGCTGTAAGTGCTGTTTCCCATAGGTACTTTATCTTGGCATTGAGAAAAGCAGCACACACGACTACTGAGGTTTCTCTCCTCCTTCGTTGGGAACTGCAGTGTAGCTTGACCCTTGCACAATGTGCCTCCTTTACCAACTCCTCAAACTATCTGTGCGTCCCAGCTGGATCTGCAGCAGACCCTCGAGTCTGAGCAAACGGCCTTCATTATTACCCCAGCCCCAGTGCCACCCAATCAGGTGGCAGTGTTCCTGCTCTGCTAGAAGTGACTTGTGCCCCATTTTGAGTTTCTTACTTCAGGTTGCCCAGTACCATTGACTTGAGGAGCAAGATGCAGGGTAACGTGGCAAGACGGTAGAATGTCCTTCACCTCCTCTGTGCCTCCCTGACCTGGCTGCTAGGCTTTCCTCTGCAGCAGTACTGTCCACACGCCCACATCAGCACAGAAAGATCCCCACGCTTATCGGCATTCCATAGGAGCCTGAGTGACAATACTGAGCTGATCGAAGGGTCTTGTGCATCACGAATATGAATATCATTATTCAAATCACTCGAGTAGATGTTGAAGATAAAAGGAAATGTTTTATTTTGTGTTCATTAGGCACTAGAGGGTGCATTGCCCCTGGCTGCCTACTCATTATGCCTGTTATGGTTAATGGGAGTTAAACTCCAATATCACATCAAGGGGGAGAAATGATCCCAGAAGTATTTGGAAATTTTTTTTCCTCCAAATTGCAGATCAAAGCTGGGTTATGAACTTCTATGCTGTCTTGCTAATGGATTAGACTAACAGCATTCTTTGAATTCTCCCCCATATGCTGATGTTCTCCATGTAGGGATGGTTATAGGAACTCCACGAGCCTGAGAGATTGCAAGGTTTACCAGAACCTGTTGTCAGTGTGAGTTTGCCTTGCAGGGGAGAGAACCAGCAAAGTCAAAATGCCTGCTCTTAGTCAGGAGTTTGACATGGCCTCTCATCCGTCCTTGATGAAACAGAGGCACAGGTGGTTACATAACCTACCGAATCACATAGCTAACAGGAGCACCAAGTGACAGGCCCAGGGTTTTATGGTTCAGAAGCATTGCCAATGTACTTTTGGGGGCTTCCTCCCTAATGTCTGTCACCTGCCTACTCTACAACAAGATATGGTGGATAACGCTGGAGCAGGCGTTTAACGAGGGCAGTGTGGTGATTTGAATGAGAACGGCTTCCCTAGGCTCATATATTTGAATGCTTGGTCACCAGTTGGTGGAACTGTTTGGGAAGCATTAGAAGATGTGGCCTTGATGGAGGAGGTGTGTCACTGGGGGTGGGCTTTGAGGTTTTAAAAGCTCATGCCAGGCCCAATTAGTCCTTTTCTGCTTCTTGCTTGTGGATTACATGTAAGCTCTGAGCCACTGCTCCAGCGCCGTGCCTGCTTGCCTGCATGCTCCCCTCCAGGATGGTCACAGTCGCCTTTTGAAACTGTAAGCTCTTATTAATAAACACTTTCTCCTATAAGTTGCCTTGGTCATGGTGTTTTATTACAGCAATAGAAAAGTAACTAAGACAGGCAAACACTGAGCTGGCAAAATCGCCAGAGAGCCGAGACAGATTCGAATCCATTCAAGCTATCTGCATGGTGTGGTTTTCTCCTTTCTTAAAGCTGCTAATGAGAAAATGAATTAATTCCAGGTCTCTGTGGGTGAGGAGCTTGGAAAGAGCCCCTTTCTGTGACAGGAGCAAGGGTGGGGTGTGTGGGGAAGATCATGGGGAAAGGAAGAAATGCAGGTAAGAAAGAGTAATTTGATCGCGTCTCAGTCTTTTGGCTAAAATCAAGTGTAGAAAGAACAATTTGAGAGCCTGGCACTCAAAAGACTGAGTTTGAGACCAACCTGGGCTACATAACAAGACTGTCTCAAAAACAATACAAATGAAAAGAGAGGGAGGGAGGGAGAACACAAGTTGCTGGTTGTGATCTCAGTGTGATCTGAGACACTCCACTTTGACTATTAACTAGTTGCTTTATACTTTCTTTACATTTTTTGAGTGTGTGAGTGCATGTGTGTGTGTGAGTGTGAATGTGTACGTGTGTGTGTGTGAATGTTCTTGTACATGCACACACCCTTGCCCTGACTTTCATGTTGAGGTCAAATGGCTACTTGTGGGAATGAGATCTCCTATCGTGTGGGTTCCGGGAATTGAACTCAGGCCACTAAGCCTAGTCGCAGGTGTCTTAACCTGCTGAGCCATCTTGCCAGCCCTATTATTTCACCATGAAGGGAGTCCCCTTGTTACTTCTAGAAGGAGCGAACCCCTGGGAAACTGGGCCTCACACGTATAACACTGAACAGACAATGTCTCCTCTGTGGCATTCGACATGTGTGCCCTTAGACCCACCTGTTGGAGGGATGACACTTGGTGACTCAGGTACATAATCTGCGCCATTACACGAGATAGACAAAATGATGGTTTGTGTGTGCCACTTGTCCCCGAAGATGGAGGAGGGAATTAATACCTTTCCTCTGTGTTTCCCTGCAACTATTCTGGCGTCTAAATAAGATGCAACCTGGCTTTGTCTCCTCCTCCCATACCCATTTGCTGGGCCTCGGTAACCTCTGTTGTTCTCCTTTGTGCTTTCTGCAGTTTGGCTCTGTCTGGAGTGAGATGTGGGGCCCAGGAGGCAACGGAAATGGATCTTCTCAGCACCACTCGATGACTCTGCCGAGACTCCACCTGGAAGGCTGCACTCCTCTCTGCGCTCCTAATTACCAGCCAGGTACAGACAAATGGGCTGCGTGTTTGGGGAGAAGCAGCAAGAGTGATGGAAAAAGACAACTTGATTTATGGCAAGAGATTAAAAGAACCGAACAGAGAGAGCTCAGCAAAAGATGATGGGGTGGAACTGGGGGACCATCCTCTTGTATCTGAAGGCAGCAAACAGTCAGCAGACTAAGAGTTATTTCGGTTAGAGCTAAGAAATATAACCAAGAGTGATGAAAGGGAATTTATGATAATAATAGACTGTAATTTTATACCTATTCCCAAACCAAGAAACCTCAAAACATTTTATGGCTAAGTACAATACACACACTACAACAGGGCGTGTTTAGGCTGTAAAGTGGCTGGTAATTTAGCAAAAGCCTTTGAAGGAAATAATATTTAGTGAGAAGGTAATGGGCACTCTTGGTGTAAAGAGCGGGGGACCTGGCTTTTGTTTTGTCTGATGCCCACTCCCAGGCATGGTGCAGATGGAGAATGGTATTGTTTTGTGTTTTCTGAAGCACACAGGGTTCAACCTTCCTTAAAAGGAGGAGGAGGACGAGGGGGAGGAGAAGGAGGTCTTTACAGACAGAGCAAAGCTTGGAAGGCCGTTGTAGCAAAGCTCTTACCCGGTGTCAGCTTCCCCACTGGCTGACTTGGGCCCTGTGGCTGCTATGGAAACGTGCTGTAGCCTGAAGGGCTTGCAACCAACACAAGGGCACCACTCTCTGCTCCAGAGGCTGGGACCCGAGGAGCAAGGCGCTGGTAGAGTAGGGGTCTTGGAGGAGCCTGCCTTCTCGTAGGTGTTTTCACATGGATGGGGGAGGGGGGCAAGGGTGCCGCCTCTAGCCTCTGCCATTTTGAAAACACTTGTTTTATTTTTATGTATTTATGCTCACATGCCTAAGGAGGCCAGACGACGGCACTGGGCCTCCTGAGATAGAGCTACAGGTGGTGTGAGCCACCTGGTATAGCACAATTGATAAAAACCCAGAGACAGAAGTTGGGGTTCAACCTGAAGGTCAGAAAAGCAAAACAACCAGCCACTGGCTTTTACCTCGACCTCAGTTTGAAATGGTGATCCTGCCCCCAGGAATCTCAGATTGAGACCAGGAGTGAGCGTTATCTCCTCCCATCTTATACTCCTCTCTAGTGCTGGGATTAAAGGCATGCACCACTATGGCCTGGTTTCTATGGCAAACTAGTGTGGCTACTGGGATTAAAGGTGTCTGTAAGGCTGATCAGTGGGACTTATTTTACTCTCTGATCTTCAGGCAAGCTTTATTTATTAAAATACATATGAAATGCCACTACACTCAGCATGGGTACTAGAAACCACATTTTAGTCTTCTGCAGTGGTGGTGTGCAGGTTAGTGGTGTGCTCATCTGACATAATTTACAGGAACTCAGTTGAGGAACTGTCTGATCAGATGGGCCTAGGGGATGTCTGAGGCACAGTCTTGATGGATGCTTGGAAGAGCAGGTCTTACCCTACTGGGGACCATATCATCCCTAGGCAGGTGGTCCTGGCCTATCGAAGAAAGACACCTAAAACTGAAGCCAGTGAGCAAGCAAGCCATTAAGCAGAATTCCTCCATAGTATCAGCTTCGGCCTGAGTTCCTGCCCTCTCACGTCCACAGTGATGCGCTGTGATCTGGACATATAAGCCAAATAAGCCCTTTCCTCCCCGGGTTGCATTTGCCCTTGGTTTTATTACAGCCACAGAAGCCAAACTAGAACAAGGCTGAGCCATCTCTCCAGCCCCCTCTAGCCTGTTTTATGCAACACTCATCTCATTCTTTTTTTTTTTTTTTTGAGACAGGGTTTCTCTGTAGCTTTGGTGCCTGTCCTGGAACTAGCTCTTGTAGACCAGGCTGGCCTCGAACTCACAGAGATCTGCCTCTGCCTCCCGAGTGCTGGGATTAAAGGCGTGCGCCACCACCGCCTGGCTCACTCATCTCATTCTTGAAAGCTCAGACTGTACCTCTCAGGTCTTTTAAAGATATTTAGTTTTAATTATGTGTTTATCTATCTATGTGAGAATGTGTGTGGTGACCAAGGGATCCAGAGGAGAGTCATGGGTGCTCAAACAATTGTGAGCCACCCAACAGGGGTGCTGGGAGTCAATCTCGGATCTTCTGCAAGAGCAGTAGATGCTTCGAACTACGTAGCCATCTCTGCAGCCCCTTCTTTGTCCTTTTTCTCGTAAAGGGACCGAAAGCTAGATGAGCCTTTGCTCTCCGCTCTTCTCTCAGATAGCCTCGACTCTACTTTCCCCTCCTCACCTCACCGCTCTCCCACTACTGCTGGGAGGCTGGAACCCAGACTGGAGGCTGTGAGGGAATGAAGAAAGGCCAAACACACAGGAAAGCTGGGATCCAGTGGAGGCTTCATTGCTACGAGTCATTGGTCTGGTTCAAGGCCTCTGGCTTCTGCTACATCACCAACAATGGACTGTCATCGAGACTCCCCTCAGATATCCTACTGTTGATCTCCATGGAGATCCTTGGCTGTGGTTCTGCAGGACCAAGCACTTCACATGCTCCAGCAGCTCACTTCACAGCGCACAAATCTCCCCACTTCTTCCCTCCCCTCTCTACCACATACTTGCTCACTGTCATGGCACAAGCCCAAGGCCAGCAGGTGGGCCCCTGGCTGCTTTCCACCCGCCTGCCTACTTTGTTGTTTTTTTTTAAAGAGTGTTTTCAGTATCTAAAATCATTACATTATTGAATTATTACGTTCCTTTCTGTCTGTTCTGGTTTGAATGCAAACTCCTTAAGGATAGAAAATTTAAATGTTCTATTCAGTATCCTCATCACTTCCTGGACACTGATAGTGTATGCAAATATTAGCAAAGTAAATTGACTATTTTTCAAATAGGGAAGACTTACAGATTGCATTATGGTTTATGTCTTTAGCATATTCTCTCTCTCTCTCTCTCTCTCTCTCTGTGTGTGTGTGTGTGTGTGTGTGTGTGTGTGTGCATGTAGGATGTACCTGTGTATGGGGGTGTATGTGCATATGTGTACCCCTGGAGGCCAGAGGGCAACCTCAGCTGTCATTCCTTATGTTTTGCTCACCCTGTTTTCTTTGAGACTGGACAGTGGGTGTCTCTCACTGACATCTAACTCATCAAGTAGCCTAGGCCAGCACCAGGGACCCACCAGCATCCACACTGCAGGGATTATAAGCGTGTGTCACTTTGCCAAGATTTTTTAAACATGGGTTTGAGAGGTTGAATTTTAACAAGCAAGCCATCTCCCGAGTCCCTGCAGCATGCGTTCAACCTCTGCATTCTTACCCTTTCCACGATCCTGGGGTTTGCGCATGCTCTTCTCTCTAATTGTTAGAGCTGAAAACGAAGGTGCAAAATTGCAGCAGGAGGAAAACAGACATGACGGGAGCCAGGTTAGCAAGCAGAGTTCCAGGGTTCTTTGGCAATCTCCTGTCGGCGACCACATTTTATATCTATAAGCTCCTTGTCTTCTACATGGCATGGACCCTGAGAAAGTCATGAGCAGATGATAGAGTTAAGTTTTTTGTGCAGAATTGGCTAAGTGTAGCAAGTAACGATCTCATCAAAGGGACTCTAGAACTCTGGGCCAATTCCCTTTGGTGGCTAATTACAGCTTCCCAGAGCCTCTGGCCCTGTTTGTCTGCTAAATGTATACCTCACTTGGCTTTGGGCTTTGTTGTTCAAAGTAGCTGAGAGGGAAGAAGGGGCACTCTTCTGCTGTGCTTTCTCTACCTTCGTCTGATTCTTAATGGCCACACACGTGGCTGGTAATGCCTTTTCCAACCCAAGTTTTCGATGATTGTCTTCAACTTGTAACCTGCCAGCATATGGGATAATAGATTAGTGTGAGCTTACTCACACTAATAATCAAGAGAACTGGAAGTCTTCCCCCTCTAACTTCTTGATTGGCTGGCCTCAGCATCATTTTTTACTTTTCTCATTAATACACAATGAATAGCATGCCAGACAACAGTATGGGGACCTGGGGGAGGCAGACATAGTCCTTGGCTAGAGGCCCCGTGAGAACATTTATGCAGGAGGCTTGCAAAGCTGAAGCCCATGTGACAATTGTCCTGGAAATGGGTCAGATGTACTTGACCCTTGTCGGAGGGACCAAAGTTTTCATTTCTGTGTAATTATAGGGGCAACGGTGACCTGGGAGGGACCAGTCACAGAAGCAGTGCCTTTAGAGACGTTTCAAGGGCTAGATGATGGAGCAAATATTTAGGGCTGGCTTTAGAAATGAAGCAGCCAGTATGGAGCAGATAGGTCAGACAGTGAAGTTGTTGCCATGCAAGCAAGGAACTGAGTCCCACAAGAACCCACATTAAAAAATAGGCAGGCACAGTAGTAATCTCAGCGATGGTGAGACAGAGACAGGGGATCTCTGGCACTTATTGCCAGGCATTCTACCAACTCAGTAAGTTCCAGGTTCAGGAAGAGACCTTGTCTCAAAAAAACACAGTTGAAAGCAATTGAGGAAGACATCATACAACATAGGCATCTACTGGACACACACATACACACATAAGCACACACACAACATACACCTGTACACACATGTGTGCAGACACATGTGCACATAAGCATGTGCACACACTCGCACAAACACACACGAAACAAAGCTCCCGTTTGCGTTCCGAGTCGAGGCTTTGCTTTATTTTTTTATTTTTTTGGTTTTTCTAGACAGGGTTTCTCTGTGGCTTTGGAGCCTGTCCTGGAACTAGCTCTGTAGACCAGGCTGGTCTCGAACTCACAGAGATCTGCCTGCCTCTGCCTCCCGAGTGCTGGGATTAAAGGCGTGCGCCACCATCGCCCGGCCGCTTTGCTTTATTTTTGCAGTGGGACTCAGGTCTGCAGACTCCTTCACAGGACTAAGAGCAGCAGAAGAAATTGTCGAAGAACCAATCAACTTCCAGGAACAATGATTCCCTTTCTCCAAAACTCCCTGTTTCCTTAGGGACCCAGATGGCATTTGGGAAGGTCAAACGAGGAATGTAAGAAAGGGGCCTATTTGGAAATCTTTGTGTCATTGATGGTTTCCAGGCCTTGGCCTCTTATTCAAGGAATTGGAGTAAAGGTTCGCACAGACTTGCAAAAGTAAAGAGCGCTTTATTCAGAGCAAAGGGATAGGAGGGTCAGATAGCTACCTCTACAGAGAATGACTGCAGGCTATTCAGGTGAAATGCCTTGACTATTTGGGGGGAGGGGACTTCCTTTTATTGGGTTCAAGATAAGGAGGAGTTTGGTTGTTTCAAGGCAGAGTTTGGGCGGTTCCTTATTTTGATGGACAGATTCAAGTTATGAGGTCATTTCTCTACTGCGCATGTTCCTTCTCACAACGCATCTGATTTTTATCATACTCAGGTTCAAGTATGCATAGGTACAAGATGGTGAACGGAGGATTCTCCCTAAAGTATCACCCAAAGAACACAGTTTGCCTTATTGAGCCTTCCCTCCAAACCAGCTTATACTGCCCAGAGTTAGGGGTGGGTTTCCCCATCATGACCTTGACTACCCCATACAATCCCTCCTCCCTTTCTTAAACAGGACTCCCGCAGTACAACCCAGTGCTTGGCTGTGGATCTCAGCATCTGCTTCCGTCAGTTACTGGATAAAGGCTCTCTGATGACAGACAGTTAGACCCAAAGAGGGATACATGAATTTCCCTGGGAAGGGGAAATGAAGTGATCTCCTGGGTAAACTGGGGGTGGGGGTGAGGGAGTGGGGGGGATGGGAAGTTAAGGGAGTGGGTTGGGCGGACTGGGTGTGGGAGGCAAATTGGGGCAGAACAGAGGGGGAGAGTAACAAAAGAGACATCTTCATGGGGGGCATTTTGGTGTTAGGGAGAAACCTGGGGGCCCCAGAATCCACAAAGATGACCCCAGCTAAGACTCCCAGCAATACTGGGAAGGGTAACTGAACTAACCATCTACTACTATAATCAGATAGAGGCACAGTTTTTTGAGCAATGGACTAGTGATTGAGTTGAAGTATATGTGACTCTTTTTCTATGAAAATGATTCTTAATTTAATTCAAATTTTCATATCTATCTATCTATCTATCTATCTATCTATCTATCTATCTATCTATCTATCTATCTATCTAGTGCTTTCCTGCATGTATGTAGCTTGCTGTTCAAAGAGGACAGAAGAGGACATGAGATACTCTGGAACTGGAGGTCCATGTGGGTGCCAGGAATAAAACCCAGGTCCTCTGCAAGAGCAACAAGTGTTCTAAGTCACGGAGTCATCTCTTCAGTTCCCTTAATTTTATTTTTAATTAACAATAATTGTGTGTTATGGCTCAATGTGTGTTTACATCGTGGACTTGTTCACATAGCCAACATCTCATATACTAAATTAGGTACTCTATTGACAATATTTCATGGGAAGAGAGCTCTCTATTAAGTGCTAATTTAGGATACTGTAATCTGTTCATAGGAATAATTTAGGATTTGACTTTAAAAGAAAACCCTAAGATAGGGAAGATTTGTGTGAATTTACGGGAAAGGTAAATAAGGTGGGATGAGGTGGATCTGCATCAAACTCTGGTTCTGATGCTTGTGGATTGATGAAGCTCCTATAAACTATTCGTCTTCTGTTTTTTGAGTCTTCCTTTCTCCAACCCCGAGAAGTTGGTAAACGCCCCACACAGACGTCTTCGTGTGGAATGTGTTCTTTCGTTGACTCTGTCTCCTCTTGTCCAAGGCATATCTGTGCAAGCACATAGTCTAGGCTGACAGGGAAGGCTCTTAACACAACAGAAAACCACGCTGGCTGTACCTAACTGGTACCCCCTTCCAGATGTCAGATCAAAACTAGGCGACGCAAGGCTTTTATGGCCTCACATAACGCTGGGGATACTGTTCACTACACACCAACCTCATGTGGAATTCAGATCTTTTAATGCTGTGTCCTTTTTCACAGACGCAGGGTGACTTTGGAGAGCTACCCAGGCTCGGGGTGGTAACAAAGCCGAGCATAAGACCCGCACTATCCATAGCTCTTCTGCGTTCCCCTCCTGAGCTCCCAGGTAGAGAAAAACATGAAGTGCATAGGGGGCTTCATTATGCTCAGAGTTCCTGAATAGTCCACACTCACACGTGATGGGGTGGGAATACAGACTCAGGAACACGGACAAGCATGTGGTTCATCTGTCGCCTTCTATCAGGGTGAGCGTACTGAGTACTTGTCCCCTCTGCACCTTGAACACCCACTTCCACCCAGAGGGAGAAAGCCGAGTCTTCTGCTCTCTCTGGTTTCTGTCATCATCCTTTGGGATTGTCCCACAGATTTTCTTTTCAACTTTGAGGATTTGTCATCATCATTAAATATAAATGGGAGAAAATCACCATCAGCCAAGCTAAGGTGCTCCACAATCCTTCAAAGTGAAGACAGATGCCTACACGGCTTAGAAACAACCAGAGCTGGGCAGGGACAATGATCAGTTGCCATGCAATCATGAGTTCAGATCCCAAGAACCCGAATAAAAGTCAGGATTGAGGCTTGTCTATAGCCACAGTCATGGCTAGGTTTACATCAATGGAGTTATCTGAAAGGAGGGGACTGCAATTGAGAAAATGCCTCCATAAGACCTGGCTAGAAGACATTATAAGGCTTTTTCTTTCTTTCTTTCTTTCTTTCTTTCTTTCTTTCTTTCTTTCTTTCTTTCTTTCCTTTTTATTGCTTTTATTGAGCTATACCCTTTTCTCTGCTTCCCTCCTTTCCTCCCCACCCCCGCATCCTCTCCTGTAATTCCCATGCTCCCATTTTACTCAGAAGATCTTGTCTTTTTCTCCTTCCTATGTAGATCCATGTATGCCTCTCTTAGGGTCCTCTTTGTTGTCTAGTTTCTCTGGAGTTGTGGACTGTAGTTTGGTTTTTTTCTTTGCTTTATGTATAAAAGTCACTTGTGAGTGACTGCATATTATATTTGTCTTTCTGAGTCTGGGTTACCTCACTCAATATGTTTTTTCTAGATTCATCCATTTGCCTCAAATTTCAAGATGTCACTTTTTTTAACCATAGTAAAAATGTGTAGTACTACATTGAGTAAATGTATCACATTTTCCTTATCCATTCTTTGATTGAGGGGCATCTAGGTTGCTTCCAGGTTCTGGCTATGACAAATAATGCTGCTGTGAACATTGCTGTGGTGGCACATGCTGTAGGATTTGCTGAAGGAGGCAGAAACAGGAGGATCACAAGTTTGAGGCCAACTAAGGCATTTCCTTAATTAGTGACTTATGTGGGTGGTAACATCCCTAGGCTGGTAGTCCTAGATGTTGTAAGAAAGCAGGTAGAGCAAGCCATGGAGAGCAAGTCAGTAAGCAGTGCCTCCATGTGGCCTCTGCATCAGTTCCTGCCTCCAGGTTCCTGCCCTGTTTGAGTTCCTGTCCTGATTTCCTTCAATGATAGACTATTACATGGAAATGTAAACCCAGAAAAAAAAAACTTTTCTTCCCAACTTGCTTTTTGGTCAAGGCATTTTGTCACAGCAGTAGAAACCCTAACTAAGCAGGGCGATGGTGGCGCACGCCTTTAATCCCAGCACTCGGGAGGCAGAGGCAGGCGGATCTCTGTGAGTTCGAGACCAGCCTGGTCTACAGAGCTAGTTCCAGGACAGGCTCCAAAGCCACAGAGAAACCCTGTCTTGAAAAAACGAAAAAAAAAAAAAAAAACCCTAACTAAGACAACCATAGTGCTGGGGTAGGGGGGTAGGGACAGGCAGATGAAATTACCAGGCGCAAGTGAGAAGGAAACACAGAACACGCAACAAACCCACTTAGGAGTTTATTAGAGGGGGTGTGTACAGGCCTGGGGAGTCGGTGTGGAGAGAGAGAGAGAGAGAGAGAGAGAGAGAGAGAGAGAGAGAGAGAAGAAGATGGTGTATCCAGCTTTTAAAACCTGCCTAGCACATACACACAGGGGGTTGACATGGCTATGTCATACACAGATAACGGGGCTCACGCATGCATGCAAATACTGAGCTGAGTCACACGTGGATGATGTAATCCATGCTGTATATGGGTCACACAGGGGCCCTTTAACATTCCCGGGGGCCATTAGGCACTTCTGCCTGAGGGCTTCTCTGCACATGCATGGACCCTAGAGCCCGGAAGTATCGGCCATATGTGGCTGAAGTCATTACAGCAGCTCCTTGAGTGTCACTGTCCCGTCAGCCTAGTCCATGAGTAAGCTCAAAGTTCAGTGAGAAATTCAACCTGTCTTGAAAAGTAAGGTAGAGAGCAATCAAGGAAGACACCAAGAGTGACCTTGGGCTTCCATGTGCCCATGCACACACACACCTGTATGCACATATGCTCATACCCCCTCCCCCACCCCAAAATAAAACCCAAATGAAAAGAAACAAGAAGCCAACCCCGAGATGCTCTTGTAGAGGCTTCTGGGCTGTGGGAATGTGGAATAGGCTGTGTTGCAGGGGGTTGAGGAACAGAGAGTGAGAGTCTGAGGTGGGGTTAGGGATGATTTAAGAAAAGCAGAGCTAGGGTCATCACATGGAGGGAGATTAGCAGATGGGGAGGAGTACGAAGAATGGCAGATAGCCCCGTTTCTCTCGGGTGTGTACCCTAGCTTCTTTCTAGTCTGTCTGATTTGCTAGTGTCATTGGCCTTACACTTGTTGTCATTTTAGTTAAAATGGGGTTATTAGAACAAGAGGAGGATGATGATCCAGCAGATGGCCCTTATAGAGATGACTTCTGATGGGGCCAGGGTGACTAATGGACAGGCAGTGAGTACGGATACACAGGGAAAAGGACAGTTCACACCCAGGAAGGGGAGAAGCACGATGGCTCAGAATTTCAGCACGTTATTCAGAATAACCTGCTATTTAGAGCACATGAGCTGCTCTTATTTCTAGAATTTTCTCTATTTAGTATTTTGGTCTTCAATTGACTGTAACAAAATCCAGAAATAGAAGCCACAATAAGAAAGAGACTATAGACTGTCTCCTCTGCCTCCTAATGACACTCTCCGAGGAGATATTTGTTCTCACGCTTTCTGAGGCATCTTTTCAACAAAAGAGCCCAGCTAAATTCAGGGCCCACTTAACATGCACTGGACACCACTTGGACACAGTATGTCCACTCATTCAGCCCTAGCAACTGTCTTACATTTATCCTCCTTCCACAGAAGAACTTGGGGTTCAGTAAGGATTGGTGACATGAGGGAGTGACACTGGAGTTTGGAAGACACTTAGGTCTGTCTAGGTACAGAGACAGACTCTCGCCCTTGTTTCTGGAGCTCCCTCCTTTATTATACAGCAGACTATCTTTGGAAGGCAACTGTGCTCTCCCCTCTACCTCTAATGACATGATCTGGTTTGGGGAGTTTCCCTCTGGTGGAGCATGCTTGTGAAGCAGCTGAAACACTTGAGTCACACATACTATTGCAAACTCACACCGCTGCTAACGCACACCGCTGCTAACATACACCGCTGCTAACATACACCACTACTAACATGCACACCATCACTTACACATGCTGTTGCTAACACACACCACACACCACTGCTATGCACACACCACTGCTATGCACACATCACTGCTAATGCAAATCATTGGTACCATCAGATGGCTAATGTATCCTGCATATCTGTGCTGAACAAGAGGGTGAGGTTATATTCTTTGGGTTTACATTCAGAAGGCTTTCCAGGATCATACCTTTGGGCTCCATCCAGCAAAGAGTTCTACAGATTAATAATTTCTCGGGAGACTTTCAGCACCTCAGAGAAGTTCTCTCATATACTCAAGATGTGGAGTGATGAACACAAGCTAACAAATTCAGCAAATCTGCAACAGAGTCTTGCATAAGAACAGATGCAGCAGCATCACTCAGGGACAGACATAAAAGGACATCAGGATCCTAGAGTTGACTGTGTTCTTCAAAGAACATTTCAGATAACTTTTGATGGATTTACCCCAATAGTAAATCAGGCAACAGAGTGGGGAGGATGAGCGTGGCCCATCACAACACAACAGCACTCAAGTTCCTGGAACCAGAGGGCAAAGTTGGGGGAAAGATGAATGTAGAAACAACACTGGAAGCAGTTTTGAAAAGTCACCTAATCTGTCCCCCTCAATCGTCTGAAGCAGCTTCATTTCATTTTGAAAGACCCCCCCAGGGAAAGACATTTTGCACCCTCTCTTTTGGTGGAGTCATTGCCATGTTAACAGCTCTCACTGGCTGGAAGTCGAATTCCTGTAATTCATCACCTGCTAAGGCAAACACAAGCTGATGGGCTCTATCTATTTACCAAGGATTTATGCCCCTACCTACTTCCAAAATGGCCATGAGGCAATCTGCTGATAGGGTGGATTCAGAGTTTAGGAAGAAGAAAAAGTTAAGCGCTGCACAGTACACTGCTGATTGTGTGTATGTATGAAAATCTGGTTTCGAACGAGCATTGCTGGGACGGGGTAAGGGACAGAGAGTAGACAGGCCCGAGGCTGCAGTTGGCGTGGAGCACAAGAACTGCTGGTCAGTTGCCTACAGTCCAGAGAATGAGAAAAGAAAGTGGAGATGGGTATTCTCACCCAGAAGTAACGGCTGCAGAAGGTCATTTAGCAGCTTGTCAATCTATACAGGGGACTTGAGCAAAATGAACTGTTCTTCCAAATCTAGATGGGTAAAATGGTCCACAAGAGCTAGGTCCTCGTGACAGCAGGAAGAAGGGAAAGGAGACTTTGCAGAAGTTGGGGCGGGGGCAGTTCTAAACAGATGGTGGTGAGTCAGAAGTGGGTGTCGTCGGGTGGAAGAAGAGAAGGAGGCTGTCAGGCAGAAAACAGCAGGCCTGTCTTTTGAGAAGATAGACTCATCAGTCTTTTGGAGGTGCTGTGCTGACCTTCAAGGCACCACTACAGAAGATTTCTTCATGCTGACAGGCTGAGAGAAAATGCAAACATTGAAAGAAGCCAAGCTAACAGAGGGGAAGTAGGTTTAAACGAGGAAGGGGTAATCTAGGCTGTGAAGACACAGTGTGGGGTGGGGGTTTGCAGGCTGGAAATATCCCCTCTCTTCCCTGAAAGGAAGATGGCTCTAATCATGGTGCGGCTGTCCTTGCCATTGTTGCTGCTGCTGCTAACTTGACGTAATCAATCTGGGACCTGAGGCTGCTTTATGAAGACCGACTCCCAGGACAGTCATCACACGTGGAGAAGCAGTTTGCTGAGTCCCCTTAGAGCCAGAAAACAAAGACAGTGGGGGAAGGAAACAGAAACGAGGGCTCCTCCTTTTGTTCCTTTGTGCCCCAGCACCGTAGTGGGAAGTCTCAGACTTAGCAGGGTAAATGCCAAGTCCGATGGGTAGACTTGTTGAATGGATGGCTGTGCTGGCAGATTTTGGAGTAAAATCTTTACCAGAAACACAAAACGTAAGGCAGTTGGAAGAAGAAAACAAGCACGGGGCCTGGCCAGCCTCACGTGTCTAAAAGTAGGTCCTGGTTCCATGTCAGGTGGTAATCTTAGTCCCACCACCTGCTTTCCCCTCTTTCCTTGCTAGACAGTTTGGATACACTTATCCCATCAAACATCTTGAGGTCCCTGGTTGATTTTTCTGTATCTGACTGTAAACACTGGCATTGTACAGGCCCAATCTTGGCCCTGTTTGTGTTCCTTTCAGTGCTTTAACCTGGATGATCTCATGCATTCTCTTTCATCCTTTTAGAAATTTACCTTATTTTTGTTTAGGTGTCCGTGTGTGTGCACTACTTGTGGGTGTCCACAGAGGAGTACATCAGATCACCCGAGCTGGAGTTAGGGTTGACGTTGTGTCTTCTGGGAGAACAGCGAGTATTCCTAACTGCTAGATCATCTTTCTAGACCTCTTTCACATCGTCTAAAGAAACTGTCTGTCCTGGTGAGTCTCCAGTTTATGGTCCTCCCTCAACCAGTTCCAGATTGCTACATACAGTTGCCTTCTTATCCACTCTGCTTTGGAGTCTCAGAGAAGGTTGAAATATCCAAACATATCCAAACAGAATGGTTTCTCTTCCTACCATGGGTGCCCCTGTTCCAGTGTTCCTCTCCCTATACCTCATCAGTGTCCACCTAGACCAGACCAGAAATATGGAGAACATTCTTGGTTCTGTCTTTTAGCTCCTCACCCACTCCCAACACAAAATCCTCCCCGAATACCTATCACTCTTAGTTCCCAAGTGCATCCTCTGTCTCTCTTGCTGGTCCTGTTACCTTAGGCCATAAGGCCAGAGTGGTCTCCCTTCTGTAACCTTGAAAGGAGCTGCCAACTGATCTCGCTGCTTCTGTTGTTGCTTCTTGGTTATATCAGCTCACACATTTATAGAAGGACAGCTTAAAATAAGCCAACAGAATGAGGTTTCTGCTAAAATTCTTCCCGGCTTCTCACTAATAAAACCACAGGTCCTGATCCTGGTCAACAAGACCTATGCGGTCTGGCTCCAGAGTTGTCTTCAGCTCTTTCTCACTGACTTTTTGCTTCTTGAACCACAGTCCAGCCATGCTGGTACATACAGTCCTCAAAGACCACACAGATCCCTGTCTAGGATGCTCTTGTCCCTTCCTTTGGTTGACCAACTACTCTTTCCTCAGGGTTCATTCTAAATGTCATTCTATAATGATGGAATTTTCCAGCATGCCCACTCTACAAGCCAATCCCCACATGCAATTATTCAGCAGCTTGTAAGGTGACATAATATCTTCTCTTATGTTGTGACTCGATTTCAGCATCTTCTTTGGGTAGTATCTTTCTAGTTATACTCAATTATCATTCCACAAGGGCAGAGGGTACGTGTTGCCTCAACACAGAGTCTCACTATATAGACAAGAATAGCCTTAGACTCGTGGAGATCCATCTGTCTTTGCCTCCAAGCGCTGGGATTGAAGACGTGTTCCATCACACCTGGTGGTATATTATTTTTGTTTATAAGTTATTGTTGTCTTGACTCTGGAACTGAGAATAAGAGATGAACTCCTCAGTGGTGATCGTTGGCAACAAGTTACTCAGAGTGGTGGGGAGGAGTCTCCTGCCAAAAAGAACAGAGTAAAGATGGGGGAGACACAGGCCAGAGACTAGAAAAACACAGTCATAGACACAGAGACAGAATAGCCCACATCTAATTCCCCTTTAGCTTGGGCTAAATCATTTCCATGATTTGAAACCACCATGGTCTGCCTGGAGAAGGAGAGTGGAACTGGAAGCAAGCTCCCCCTGCAGTCTGAACAAAGGATGCACCTCCTGAATAAGAGCTTGCTCTTGACTGACACATTGTCAAATCTCAGGGGCCTGCAGTGTGCTCCCTTCCTGTCTATTCAGTTCCTTGCTCTCTGTTAGAGTCTGTGGAAGGCGTTTCTCTCGTCTCCCATCTCTTAAGCTGTTTTCGTGCTGAAATGTGGCCATGAGTCAAAAGGAAGGCCCAGATTCTGACCACCCAACAGGCTTGTCATCTGACACAGAGCTCCACACCAGTCCTGGAGGCCACCTTCCTTCCCTGCAGCTGCAGTTCTCGGGCAGAAGCTGCAGCTCTTCCTTCCCTGCAGCTGCAGCTCTCCGGCAGAAGCTGCCCAGGACGATGATGGATCCCCTGTTGCTTCTTTTGAAGGACAGAGCCCAGCTAATGCAGCACATCAGTCCTGAAAATGGTGCATTTCTAGGCTCCAGGCTTCCAGGGTAGGCAATTTCCGAAGGGTAAACACAGCCTTAAAGAGGAGAAAAATTGTTCTGTTAACTATGCAGAGAATTCCCAGCAGTTCCTTTAATTTGGTTTTCTGAATAGGATGCATTTGCATTCACTGACTTGTGGCTTTTAGAATAGCAAATGCACCTCTCTCTTCTCCGTGTTTCATTAAATGACTAGATAGTCTCCAAGCTATGCTAACATTAGCCAGTACCCCTGAGATTCCGAGGCCCATCGATCCAGCTATCTTGTTTCCTTTTCTCGGCTCTCCCTCCACCGTTGTTTTTCACTGTAAATTCCTTTTGCAGTGTGAGGACAGGGTCTCAGAAATTGCATATCTGTGCACATGTGTGCATGGGCATGTGTGTGCAACATGCACACAGTGGGATAGGGAAGGGAGGAGGAGAGAGCCTTCTAAGTCTTGTTTAAGATAAAAGCATCATTGCCTTGGCCTGAATCCGAAGTTAAGAAAGGGAAAACATGTATATTTTTGTTTTATTTTATAAAATAGCAAAATAACCTCAATATGGTTTACTATAAAATGGCAGATACTGTTAAAAATATAGTAACTAGCCAGGCATGTTAATGAATGTCTTTAATTTCAGCACTCAGGAGGCAGAGGCAGGCAGCTCTCTGAGTTTAAGGCCAACCTGATCTACAGAGTGGCCAGGAGAGCCGGAGCTACACAGAGAAACCCTGTCTTGAAAAACAAACCAAAATAAAAATGCCAAACAAATAAACAAACAAATAAAAACCAAAAACATAATTTCTAATAATATAAACAAACATAATTTTAAATATCAACACTCTGCCGTGTTTTGCGTTTTGATAGTGGCTTCTGTTCCTCCATCAGTCAACAAATAAAAACAGTTCTAAAGCAGAGGCTTTGCTACTGCATGGCCATGTGCCCTGTGGACCCTTCCAGTCGGCATGACAGGGGCTAGAGGTTGACATCAGCTGCATAACTCACTCCCCAGAGAACTCTTGTGAGTGAGCAGAGAGGAGAAAGATTTCCAGACCCTAGTAGACAGGCCAAGATCTCTAAGTGGATTCAGCATTTACTGTGATTGGATGTTTTATTTGTTAAAACATCTTCCAGATATAAGTAAAACAATCTAGGAATTATTAATTGGGAACAAATTAATATAAAGATTAAAAGAATTGAAGCACTTTCCAAGAACCCTGAAGTTGAAAGAATTCTCTAAAAATGCAATAATGTTAAAATTAGTAATATGAAAGGTTTTCATATCAAATTAAATTTTCACTCACATTGGTTTTTTTTTCCCCTTAAATCTTGTCACTGAGTGTGTTTATAATCTACAGTTGGGGTTGAGTTGGGAAAAATTAGTCTGGAAGTTAGTAATTCTGATTTTAAGTCACAATTTTCCTCTTTTGGTCAAGTTTTAACCTCTCCAAGCCTGCTTTTTCTGGAAGTATCTACCTCACCTGGTTGTTCTAAGGACTTGATGATACGAGGTGGGAGGAAATGGTTTATGAACTATGAGCTGTGAAAACCCCACATCCCTCTGAGGCCGTTAGCGACAGTGTTCGGGAATGGTCGATCAAAATGGTGACAAGTCAAAAATGCTCTGAATGCCAGCAATAAAGCTGGTTAAGAAACTAAGGCTTCATTCATAGGACAGAAACACGAAAACAGACGACAGCATCTGTCTGTTGACCCAGACAGTTGGCCTAGATGCATCTGTGTGCAAATGTATATTTTTCCACAATAAGATGGAGTTGGTGTATATATGAAAAGATGTCTAGAAGCTTCTGAATACAATGTGCCTTTTTCTAGAATAATATGTATTACTAATGAAATATATACAGCACGGAAAGTGTGGCTTGGAATTTAAGTGCACATAATTCCTTGTGCCTTGTATAGGGGCAGAAAAGAATAATCTGGTTCCTGTCCATCACTAGCTCTCAGACACCCTATAACGAAAGACAAAAGACAGGCCACTAAGCACAAAGTGTCACCTACTTATTTGATCACAGCTTTATATGACACAGAAGCCCTCAGACTGAAGACCCGAGGACCCAGGGTGAACCATCTATTCCATGTTTAGGGTCAACGAACCATGAATGACTGTGCAAAAATATGATTGTACCAAATGTCAGTGATCTGCAGACCTGAGACGGGAGTGGAATCCAGTGCCGTGTGTCTGAGGTTCTGTTGGTACCTCCGTTACTGCATTCCTTCCTTCTGGGCCTGGGTAGGTCTCCTGTGGAAATGCGTAGTGTATGTGTGGGCTTCATGGCTAACTTTGGAAAGACAGAATTCTATTTTCCGTGACCTGTCTCAGGGAAGGGAAAAGTTAGTTTCCATGGCTTACCATGGCAGGATAAGGGCTGAGAGATGAGGAGAAAGGAGAAGGCTAGCAAGAAACTCTGTGTGACAAGGCCTTCACTTGGGATGCAATTCCCAAGTCCTCACACCTTGAAAACTTGGTGGCCACAGAGGGACAGGGGTGTACTGGAACCTAAGAGTGATGAGTCACGATGCTTCATGGGAGAATCACAGCTGAAGACCTCCTCATCTTGGGTTATCTGAAAAACCTTGCATTTCTCCTGGACCAGAACTCAGAATTGGGAGAGTAGGTACATTTGACCATAACATGCCCTCTACCATCAGCTAGTCTTCCACCAGGACCACAGAGGTTCCTGGTGCCCCAGAACCCATTTCAACCACATAATCTAGAGACACAAGCTTTGTATAGGTTTCAATGGACTTACAGCAGGGCCATCTCCAGACCCATGGAAACATTTCAACCCTCTGCTCAATGACACAGACATTTAAAGAACTGGCTGAACTGGTTAAATAGGAAAGATAGATGTCCTTTGGTATAACTTCATGTCACCTGCTCCATGAGTTGGCATATACACATCTGTAATCTATTTTCCTGTAACTCGGTTTCCTCTTATTTTTCCACTTTTCCTTGCTGTTTATCACCTTTTCCTTTAATCATGCATGATGTCTTAGTTAGGGTTTCTACTGCTGTGCTAAAGCATCATGATCAAAAGCAACTTGGGGAGGTAAGGGTTTATTTCATCTTACAGCTTGTAGTCTTTCATCCAGGGATGTCTGTGCAGGAATCTGGAGACAGGAGCTGATGCAGAGGCCATGGTGAAGGGTTGCTTACTGGCTTGCACAGTCTGCTTACTTAACAGCATTTAGGACCACCAGCCCAGGGCTGGCACCACACACAATGGGCTGGGCCCTCCACATCAGCACTAATCAAGAAAATGCACCACAGGCTTGTCTTCAGGACAATCTTATGGGAACATATTCTCAATTGAGAGTTTCTTTTCCTAGTGACTTTAGCTTGTGTCAAGTTGACGCAAATCTAACCAGGACACAAGCGTTATGGGTGAAAGCAATAGCATGGTGTCAGGTCTTAAGAAAGGGGATATAAAAAAATAAGCCAAGCCTTGTCTACCCTCCAGGGCTCATGGGGAAGACACACATATGAGCAACTCATTGGGAAGCAAAGTATAAGTGAAATAAATGCTAAATCAATGCTGTGAGCTCCAGAAATGACACAAAATAAGATCGTTTATCTCAGATGATATCCAGATCTAAAGAACAGTTTGGTTTCTGCACAATAACTGAACTCTCATGTCAGTAGGAAGAGAAAGCTAAAATATCAAACAATAGAGAAATCTCAGTTTTAGTGCATGTACCCACAATTTGTTCCTTTATAAATCTTTTTATTTTATTTTATTTTATTTATTTGTTTATTTATTTTGGTTTTTTCGAGACAGGGTTTCTCTGTCGCTTTAGTGCCTGTTCTGGAACGAGCTCTTGTAGACCAGACTGGCCTCGAACTCACAGAGATCTGCCTGCCTCTGACTTCCAAGTGCTGGAATTAAAGGCGTGCGCCACCACCACCTAGCCCTCCTTTTTATAAATCTTAATTTTGTATATGTATTTATAAATCTGAAATGCTGTGGCCCCTTTCAAGCATGTGCCATCAATACCCTTTGTAAATAGCTTTTGTAAAATTTGCCAGAATGTTCACCTGCTTAGGGTGTCACTAGGTCCTTCCTATCAGACCACGTATCTCTTGCCCGCTACAGAGAGTGCTTTGGAGGGGACCTTAAGTTGGACTCCTTCAAACTGCTCATTTTGATGGGAAGTTCTTTCCTATCTAAGGTGCAACACCTCTCAATGATGAAGTGGAACTATAAAAATTCTCATCTATCAGTTCTTTTCTATCTGTCTTTGTTTGTTTGTGTTTAGAGAAGGACTCACTGTGTAGCCCAGGTTGGCCTGAAACTGATATCATCTTGGCCTAGCCCTTTCAAGATGACTACAAGCATATGCTACCCAGTACCACACACTGTCTCCAGCAGGGTCCTTCCACAGGACACAGTGTAAACAGAGACTGGCTGCTCAGACCCGAATAATCACACAGAAACTATATTAATTATAACACTGTTTGGCCAATGGCTCAGGCATTTTTCTAGATAGCTCTTATATCTTAAATTAACCCATTTCTATTAGTGTACGTATTGCTACATAGACGTGGCATTACCTCATTTTCTAAATGTCTTGTTTCCTCAGCGGCTTGCTGGCATCTGTCTGCCTTCCCTTTTCCAAGAATTCTCCTAGTCTGGTTGCCCCACCTATACTTTCTGCCTAGCTACTGGCCAATCGGTGTTTTATTAAACCAATAAAGGTGGCAAATCTTTACAGTGTTGTACAAGAGCATTATCCACAGCAACAGAGGAAATGTTGTAAAAATGGGACTTCCTCTACGAAGATTCCAAAAATGCAAATCAAAACCATCTTCTCTCCTGTTTCAGCAGTGGAAATCTCACCCCAGGCTGAAATGGAGGTGACATTTCAGGAGTTCCCTGAGTGGCTACTGGGAATATGGCCGATCCGGGCTGTTCTCTCTGGATGCAGATGCTGAGGTAAAGTATGGGCTTCAAATGGTTATTAGATATCCATACCTGTAAAGATGAGAGAGCTTGATAGAGAAAGGTACTGGCTTCACATTGTCCATTCTACTCAGGTGAGCTGTCGAGTGAATACTCCCCTCCCCTGCCTGGCTCAGTCAGCAGATGTGGGCTGCTCAGGAAGCCTGCATCTCTTTCCATCAAGGTTGACTCTGAAGTTGCCAACAGTGGTCCCAGTCAGCTGACCACCTCCCACAGCTAGGCTGCAACACCTTCCTTTACCTGAGCAGCAAATCCTTGTGTGGACTACAGGAACTAGCATGAGAAGCCTTGGAGACCTGTTGCTCAAACCCATGGGGGCTTGCATGGCCTTTTTTACAGAGTCTGTATCTGCACTATTGGCTTCTCCAGATTCACCCTGAAGCCAGAACCTGTTCACTTGTTCCAGAGTGTGCTACAACCAGAACCTTCCAGGGTTACCTATGTCAATGCCCATAAGAATGTATTTCTAAAGTCTGGGACAATGGCTCAGTGGTTAAGAGCACTGGCTGTGTTCCAGAGGACCCAAGTTCTATTTTCAGTACCCACACAGTGCTAACTAACAACCATCTGTAGCTTCCGTTTCAGGAAATCTGATGCCCTCTGCTGGCCTCTGTGGGCATGCAGGAATGTGGTTCATGAACATATATCTAGACAAAATACCCCAAGCACATAAATTAAAGTATCTTTAAAGCAATGTATTTCTAGAACTGTTAAGGAGAATGCCAATGATTGCAACTGCGAATCTCCTCTTATTGCATAGAAAATCCCCTTGCACACACAAATGGAGGGACTCAAGGACACACACTCCACCTTTCCCACCCCATGGGTGTTTCTCAAGGAATCTGCCCAATAGAAGGTACTATAATTCTCACAAACTCAGCCAAGTAATATATGCAGACTTAACACTCAGCAACACCACGAAACTTGCACTATGTACCTGTTTGCATGATATAAGGGACAAGGTTGGATCCTATGGTATGAAAAACATATGGAATTATTTTCTTCCAGTTACCCAGATACATATGCGTATTCATGAGAAAATGTGGGGATAAGGATTTATTATTAAAAGAATCTTGCAATGGTGGCACAGTCTAGAAGGTGACACGCGATGACAGTAAATATCCTAATGGCACATCATCCCCCAACTTCATACTCTGAGCTGACTCCTTGTGTGGACGGTTCTTTCTCTCTGAGAATCTCTGTTAGATAGTGGGACGTTCAAGGCAAACTAATCCTACCAGATGACAGCCCCTGGATTCAAGTCCACAGATGAGACCGGGCAGGCTGTTAAGAGAGCAACGTGGCTGACTTCCTACTGGTGCTGTCAACAATGAAGAGAGTCGAGACTCCAACTTTATAGGACCTGCCTGAGCAGCAGTTATCTTGATATAATTTGCTTCATAAAAGGATTATTGATTTTTCCAGTTTCATTGTCACCAACTGTATAATATTTAGGCTGGGAAGTGACATTCCTATATGGATCTGTTCTTTTCCCATTTTAAAACAGCAAGTTGATAGAGTCACTGAAGTTGATAAAAGTGTCTCCCGATAGCAGGCATGCAAACACAGTGTGACAGACCAAGGCTTTCAGATTTATGTCGGACACCTAACCCTTGGGGACCTGCTGGTAGACATGTGCACACTGCGTCTGGTGGCCTACTTAGATTGTACAGCCAATAGGTGGCAGACGGTTTTCACATGCCACCAGGAATAGTTCCGGGATGCTCTGTGCTCCGTTATCACCTTCACAGTGACATGTCCAGGGATTCATTAGCGCTTATTAGCATCGATTGTGGGAACTTAAATAACAGCAACACCTCATTTAGCTTTCCTGTTTCCCAAGAGTTCAAAGAGTTTTAAATAACTTCAGTTGCCCTGTTGAGCTGAGGCGTTCGCGTGGCGAGAATGTTGCTTTTTCAATACATAACCTTACATTTTGGAGAATTGTAAATTCTTATTTTTAATCCATGAAGATGCCAGTTTTACACCAACGCCTGTTTATCTCAAGCACAGGGAGAGTCCTTGTGTCCTCATTTGGTGACATTTCTACCTGGGCTGTTTTGACTCTTAAGACACATGACCTGACATTTTCCAGGTATCCAGTAGTAATCTGGGGTTGTGTGGTGGTTTGAATATAATTGGTCCCCATGGGCTCACAGGGAGGTGTGGCCTTGTTGGAGTAGGTGTGGCCTTGTTGGAGGAAGTGGTCACTGAGGATGAACTTTGAAGTCTCAGATGCTCAAGTCACGACCAGTGTGGCATTTGCTTCTTGCTGCCTGCTGATCCAGATGTAGAACTCTCAGCTCCTTCTCCAGCATGTCTGCCTGCTGATAATGGACTAAACCTCTGAAACTGTAAGCCAGCCCCAATTAAACGTTTTCCTTATAAGAGTTGCCATGGTCATGAAGTCTCTTTGCAGCAATAGAAACCCTAACTAAGTCAGGCTGTGATCTGACTAAATGAATCCCAAAAAATTTAGCTTAGAAAAAAAACTAACTGCAGTTGGTCTTTGTAGTGAGCTGCATGGAATCACACCTGATGGAGATGTATAATCAACTCCTGAGATGGCTAAGGCCTGACCTATGCTATGATCACACAATGATTATCAGCTGCCTGCATATGCATGAACCTATGGGCAGTGCCCACCTGGCAGTTCGGGGTTGGCAGCCCATGCCTACTTAAGGGCTGGGAGAGGTTTGCCCAGAGAGAGAGAGAGAGGAAAAAAAGAGGAGAGAGGGGAAGAGAGAGAGAAGTGTAAAAAGTCCTGGAATAAACTGCAGTGAGAAGAGCTCTGGTGGTCGCGTCATCCTTGCGGGACGAGGGTAGCCGTGACAGGTCTTACTTCATTCTACAGTGTCCCTTGAAGATATGTCAGCAGACAACTCTAAATGTGCCCCTGAATGGACGCCCACCATAAGTGCTTCATGCTTCAGCCACATATGTTGAAATAGGCTTAGTATAACAACTCTTCTGAACTAGGCTCAGGGCCAGGTCTTTGTCACACGGGACATCTTGGAGTATCAGGGCAAAAGGTCCCAGACGACTGTCTTAAGCTTCACAGATGTGCACAGTGAATTTCTTTTATTAGAATAGAGGTCTTGTCTTTGTTCCAGTTCCCAGGAAGGAGCCTCTGGACTCTTGGGATTTCCCACGTGATCACGATGTCATTATTATTTACAGCGAGCCCCTGGATCACACTGAAGAATGTATACTAATCAGCAGACTCCAGGCAGAGCCAACCTTGCAACGAAAAGACAGGGCCGTGAAGACATGCGGGGAATGATTCAATCAAGCATGCTATGTAACGAGGCCTCCCAAACCACAGACATTGAAGCTTGTCCAGGCTTCCTGGGATGGCAGTACTCTGCTCGTGACATCCCACTTCGATGACAACAGGGCAATGTGTCCTTGAAGACAGAGAGGTTTCACATCAGAAACCCTCAGATTTTTCCCTTCTCTTCCTCTGGTTGGTTCCGATCAATATCTTGCTATAATAAAAATAACAATGGCGAATACATTGCTTTCCTGAGTTTTTAAAGGTAGCCTAGGGAACTGACAAGAGCTGAGGGTGTGTTTAGAGACAATCTTAAACTTGGAGTTGATGTTAGAAGTTTGGGGCAGACTTGGCAGGCTTGAAATACTCTGCCCTTCACCTTGTGTTGGCCTGTCTCCCAGTAGGGTGTTTGTAGTCCTCCAGTAGGGTTGCCATAACAATACACCACAGACGGGGAGGCTTTCTGTACACACATTCATTCCCTCCTTGTTCTGGAGGCTGAAGTCTGAGGTCAGCGAGCCAGCATGGCCCAATTCTGGCCCCCTTCCCGGTTGGCAGATGGCCACCTTCTCATTGTCTCTACACTCTGCTGTGCACACTGTGTGATGTGGGCCACTGGCTCTGAGGTGTAGAGAAGTCAAACACCAGGGAAGTTTCCAGTGGAACTTTTGAGGGCTAACTTGGGTTTGTCAGTTTTTAAAAAGGCATTAAATTCGAAGCGTTAGTTTATCCCTCACCACCATCATCTCTCCGTAAGGAACATTTTAATGCCCCAAACAGCAAGACGTGGGTCACCCAGGCATAAACAAAGAACTACCCGCATTGACCTTGGCTTTCATGATTTGGATAGATCTGCAAACACTTCTTCATGGGAAAAGAAAGGTGAAATATTCATGTTGAACTTGACCCACTCAAGTTCAAAAGTTGCTTCTGCAGCCTGGGGTGAGCAACTTGTGATGATTCAACTCCCAGAGTCCTTCTGCCTTCTGTGCCCACCTTCCTCCTTCAGGGTGATTCTAACCTAAGAGAGTTTAGTCCAGGTTCCCAGGGATCTTGCCGAGAGGGCAAAGGGTTTTTTTTTTTTCTCTTACAAAGGTGCAATTTTACTGTTAGGGGAACTGAGGATCCTCAGGGACAAGATACCCAGTTCTGTGGTTGCCGAGGGAAGTCACTTCTTGTGAGGGCATGGATGGAACCAGGCAAAGTGAACGGGGATTTATTGCCATCGTGGGTTTGCTTTCTCTTATCCAGTGTCTGCCTGCTCTTTGCTTCCTGACCCAAGAGCCTTCCATGTCACCTTCCTGCGACACTGTCGCCCCGTCAGAGGTACTTCTCCAGGGCATTCCTGCAGCAGTGTCCTGAAGAGGCTGCCCAGGGACACCACCACATCCTCTCCTCCTGTTTCCAGGACTCGGATACTCCACAAGGAAGTAAGAAATTACTCTGGCAGATTCTGTGGAGCTGATCTCTCTGAAGAACTCTTATCTGTATTAAAGACTGAAGACGCAGCAGACTGTTCAACCTCGGCTGAGGTGAACCCAGAGATTGTAGAGAGATGGAAGCACATCCACTACCAAACTTAGACCTTTAGCAGCCGTTTACTTTCCACCTCTGACCAGACCTAACCCCTTTGAGACTGCTGGGTAGACCTTGCAGAATGGATTCCAACGCCTAGAAGACCTCTAGCCTCCATCATTCCCCCAAACCTAATGCTATTAAGACAGCATTTGAGCCAGAACCAAGCATGCTAGCCACACTTGTAATCTCGGCACTCAGGAGGCTGAGGCAGAAGGATCACAAGTTCAAGCCAGCCTTGGCTATCTAGGTAACACTATCTCAAAAATATCCAAAAGAGAGAAAGACGAGACCCTCTGAAACACACAGGGAAGGCTTCTGTCTGTTGCAGCCTGCCCACCATATTTACTGAACGCGTCGATTCATGTCTTTCCTTAATGCATGGCTACAGAAGTTCATATAACCCTTTATGCAGAACTCTTCATCCAGAGTAACTCTATGTTCCCAGGCTTAGAAATCAGGGCTACTTTGCATGAATACATCTACTTCACCTAAAGCCAACCTTCGGAACAATCAGGAACTCTTACGCATGGTGATAGATATGGATATATTTTCATTCTTCTACATGTTGATAATCAGTTATGCCAGCACCCTTTGTTGAATATGTTTTCTTTTTTTCCATTTTATATTTTTTGCTTCTTTGTCAAAAATCAGTCATACGTAGGTGTGTGGATTGACATCTGGGTCTTTGATTTGGTTCCATTGGTCCTCCTGTTTGTTTTTATGCCAATACCAGGCTGTTTTCAGTACTGTAGCTCTGTAGTAGAGTTTGGAGTTAGAGACTGTGATGCCTCCAGAGGTTCTTTTATTATACAAGATTGTTTTGGCGATCCTGGTTTTTTTTTTTTTTTTGCTTTTCCATATGAAGTTAAATATTGCTCTTTTGGGGTCTGTGAAGAATTTTGCTGGGATTTTCATGGCTATTGCATTGAATCTGCAGATTGCTTTTGGTAAGATTGCCATTTTTACTATGTTAATTTCACTTACCCAAGAGCATTATAGATCTTTCCATTTTCTGGTTTCTTCTAAGTTCAAATGGATCAAAAACCTCAAAATAAAACCAATCACACTGAAATTCATAGAAGAGAAAGTGGGAAGTACACATGAACGCGTTGGCACAGGAGACCACTTCCTAAATATAACCTCAGTAGCACAGACACTGAGAGAAACAATTAATAAATGGGACCTCCTGAAACTGAGAAGCTTCTATAAAGCAAAGGATACGGTCAACAAGACAAAACGGCAGCCTACAGAATGGCAAAAGATCTTCACCAACCCCACATTGGACAGACAAAGGTCTGATCTCCAAAATATACAAAGAACTCAAGAAATTGGTCATCAAAAGAACAAATAATCCAATAAAAAATGGGCTATAGACCTAAACAGAGAACTCTCAACAGAGGAATCTAAAATGGCTGAAAAACACTTAAGGAAATGTTCAACATCCTTAGTCATCAGAGAAATGCAAATCAAAAAACTCTGAGATTCCATCTTACACCTGTAAGAATGGCCAAGATCAAAGACACTGATGACAACTTATGCTGGAGAGGATGTGGGGTAAAGGGAACACTCCTGCATTGCTGGTGGGAGCCGCTTTGAAAATTAGTATTGCACTTTCTCAGAAAATTAAGAAACAACCTATCTCAAGATTCAGCAATACCACTTTTGGGTATATATCCAAAGAATGCTCAATCATACCACAAGGCCATGTGCTTAACTACGTTTATAGCAACATTATAGCAGCATTATTTGTCATAATTAGAACAACCCAAATGCCCCTCAACCAAAGAACGGATAAAGAAAATGTGGTACATTTACACAATGGAGTACTACACAGCGGGAAAAAAAGTCTTGAAATTTGCAGGTAAATGGATGGACCTAGAAAACATGATATTGAGTGCGGTAACCCAGACCCAGAAAGACAAATATAATATGTACTCACTTATAAGTGGCTTTTAGACATAACGCAAAGAAAAACCAGGCTACAATTCACATTCCCAGAGAACCTAGACAACAAAGAGCACCCTAAGAGAGACATACATGGATCTAATCTACATTGGAAGTAGAGAAAAACAAGATCTCCTGAGTAAATTGGGAGTGTGGGGATCATGGGAAAGGGCAGAAGGGGAGGGGGAAGGAAGGGAAGGTAATGGATAAAAATATACAGCTCAATAAAAATAAGTTCATTAAAAAAGAACTCTTTTATGGCATTTCCCAAGATTACTAGTGCAGATGAGGGCCTACAGCCTGGGCTACTGTGAAGGAAGTCACACAGTGACAGTTAATATTGCCTGATAACTTGATAGGACCTAGGGTCACCTAGAGACAAGTCTCTATGCATGTCTATGTGGGATTATCTAGATTAGGTTAACTGGGATGGGAAAATTCACCCTGAATACGGGCAGCACCATTGCCTGGCTGGGGGTATAGGAACATAAGAAAAAGGAAAGGCAAGCATCTCTTCCTGCTTCCTGACTGGGGATGCAATGTGACTGGCTGTGTCCTGCTCCTACCCACCAGGACTGTCCCACCAGGATGAACTTGACTCTCAAACTGTGAGCCTGAATAAACCAATAAACCCTTCCTTCTGTAGGCTGCTTTTATCTGATGTTGTATCACAGGAATGAGACAAGTGACTACTACATACACCAGGAGCGTGAGCTGTGGAAGTTTGAGCGGAAATGGGCCCCATAGACCCATGGGAGTGGCATTATTAGGAGGTGTGGTGTTGTTGGAGGAAGTGTGTCACTGGGGGTAGGTTTTGAAGTCTCAGATGCTCAAATCAGACCCTGTGTGTACCAGGCTTTCTTTTTTTTCTTTTTCTTTTTTTTTGGGGGGGGGTAACCAACCAGCTCCCAAATCATGAAATGGAGATTTCTTATTAGTTATGAGTTTTTGGCCTTATCTTAGCTCTTATTTTAATCTGTTTCTTTTCATCTACATTTTGCTTTGGGTCTCTCTCTCTCTCTCTCTCTCTCTCTCTCTCTCTCTCTCTCTCTCTCTCTTACTTTCCTGCTGTCCCATGGCTGGCTGAATACTGCCTGGCTTCTGGCCCCCAGCATGTCCCTCTCTTTCTCTTCTTCTCTCTTGAACCTAGATTTCTCCTCCTACTTCTTCTTTGTGCCAGCAACCCTGCCTATCCCTCTCCTGCCTAGCTATTGGCCATTCAGCTTTTTATTAGAGCAATCCAGTGCCTTTGGCAGCCAAGGTAAAACAGCAACACATCTTTACATAATTAAACAAACACAGCATAAACAAATGTAACACATCTTTATACAGTTAAAGTAATAATCCGCAACACCTGTGTCTGTCTGGTCCTGCTGCCTGCTGATCTGGGTGTAGAGCTCTTAGCCACCATGCTTCCTGCCATGGTGATCATGGACTAAACCTCTGAACTGCAAGTCAGGCCCAGTTAAATGTTTCTTTTTATAACAGTTACCATGGTCATGGTTTCTCTTCACAGCAATAGGAACCCTACGGCAGTTGTCTTCTCTAGAATCAATGGCCTGCCTGCATCTTGGAGACTCCTTCCTGGACTAGGGGTTACTGTCAGAGCTGGTCTCCCGAGACTTGGTTTTCACCATAGACCATAGCCTCCCCTTTGCACTTAGCTGGACCCCTGGAATAGGCCACAAGCCACACTGGAAAGAAGGGGACTCCAACCCCTGGTGAGCTGCACCTGCCTTGCTTGGTGTCACTGCCCTGCTCCTGGTTCCCTTAGCTTGGATTCCTGCTCCCTTACAGGGTGTTCATCTTCTGCTCCCCTTCCTTTCATCTTGGGGACCTATAAGTCCTCTTCACTTCCTGGATTTTTGTGCTCTTCTCAGACCTTGCCTTTTGGTCCTATCCCAATAACCATAAACATCCAGTGAAAGCCATCTTGACAGCCCTCATCGGCCTACAGACTCTGCTCCTCCTCTGAGGATGGGGACCAGAGCAAGAAGAGCTGCTCCTTCAGGGTCATCTCCGGCAGGGATGTGATGGCTAGAGCCATTTCTGGCAGGGATATCATGGCTAGAGGAAGGCTTGGATCCCAGAGAAAGGCCTCAGAGTCCAGAGGCTCTGGCCTAGGAGCAGGAAGTAGGCTAAGTTCCTCCTGCCCTGGGCCCAGTTGGCATCTGACACTTTTCTACAACCGTGGCTCTTTCTTCTTCCTGTCTCTCAGGCCTTTAGGGTTCTCCATACTGTGCACCTTCTCAGCAGCTGATGCAAACCCCTCCTTTGTGCTGTCCTTTAGGGAGCACAAGAGCTTGCAGAGCACGGCATGCCCTGCCCCCCTGCTCCCTCCTTTATCTTCCTCTAACACCTCCTTGGCCCTAGTCCTTCCCCTCTCTCCCCTTTGACCTTTTACTTTTTCAAGTGAAAAGGCTGAGGGTGTCCAGAAGCTGGAGGCTGTATGGGCCTTCAGGTCTCCCCTGCAGGTTGGCTCTACAACATAGTCTCTCCTCACCCGACTGTTTGGCAGCCATTAACATTCTTTGGACAGGGTTTTACATGTATGGCAAGCAGTATGGTACAATTTACTAGAAGAAAAAGAGGGAGTGGTAAGGGGGCTCTTGAAGCTGTCCAGGAACAGTAAAGCCCGGTGAACAATGTGGCTTCTAAACAGCCAGACTTAGGTTCAAAATTCTAGCTCTGCTTGTCATGAATGCTGGGGCCAGGAAGTAGCGAAGGTTGGTAATTTAATCTTCTGGAGCCAGACCTCTCCTCTATAAAGCGGTGATGGTAATATTAAAGGCACTGCAGGATAAAATGGTCCTGCTTAGCTCCAAGCGCACCGCACTCAGTGTGCCACTGCCACCTGGTGGAACAGGAAAAGAAAAGAAAAGAAAAAAATGCTCGTAAACAAAGCAGGTTTTGAAGGAGGCTCGCCTTATAAATTCAACATGATCAACATATTGAACAATAAGAATTATTAAGATGGGAAGAATAGGAACTTCAATAGAGGTGGGGATGTGGAGACGTTCTGTTTGAGGTAAATACCATGGTCAACCACAGGCACGATGACTCAGTGGGTAAAAGCGCTGGTCACACAAGCTTGAGGACCCTAGTTGGGTCCCGGAACCCATGTAACAAAGCCAGATGCAGGGGCAAACGTCTGTCATCCTAGCATTCCTGTGGTGAGACAGGAAGTAGAGATGGGACAGCCACCAGCTAGCCTGGAGTGAGCCACACAGCAGAAAAGAGAGACTTGCTTCATCGAGGGGGAAGGAGAGAACCAACTTCTGAAAGCTACACGTGCGACAGCATGTCCATGCCTACACTCTCGCACACTAGCACACCTACATGCATGCACCATACACATCACACACACATGCTCACACGTACATTGTATATACATACTCAGGCTGACCCTGAACTTGCAACACCCCTCTACTCTGCCTTCTAAGTGCTGATATTTCAGGCATAAGCTACCCTACCTGGCTCATTATTTTAGCTACAGTAAGTGTGTGATTTAATGGCATTTTACAGTCAAGAGTGTTCTGCGGCTGTCACCATTGTTCATTTGCAGAGCCGTTTTGTCTTTCCAAACTGAAACTCTATGCCCACTGGACCCAAACTCTCCATCTTTCTCTCCCAGCTCCTGACTAACACCAGTCTTCTTCTGTGTCTACAAATTTGTCTATTCTAGGATATACATATAATATGTATATTTTATAATTGTATGCTATATTATATATAAATTATATGTCTTTTCTCTCTTTTTTAAAAAAATACTTATTTACTTATTATGTATACAATATTCTGTCTGTGTGTGTGTGTGCAGACGGGAAGAGGGCACCAGACCTCATTATAGATGGTTGTGAGCCACCATGTGGTTGCTGGGAATTGAACTCATGACCTTTGGAAGAGCAGGCAATGCTCTTAACCACTGAGCCATCTCTCCAGCCCTAAATTATATGTCTTTATAAAATATAAAATATTTGTCTTTTGTGATTAATTTATTTCACACAGTCCTTTCAAATTTCATCCATGTTGTAGCATGTGCTATAATTTGTAACTAAAGCATTGTGATTTGAATAGGTATGCCCCCATAGACTCATGTGTTTGAATGCTTGGCCCATAGCGAGTAGCAATATTAGGAGGCATGGCCTTGTTGGAGGAAGTGTGTCACTGTGCGAGAGATCTCATATACTCAAGCTATGCCCAGTGTGGCGGATAGGCTGCTTCTGCTGCCTGCAGATCAAGATGTAGGACTCTCAGCAACCTCTCCAGCACCGTGTCTGCGTGCATACTGCCATGTTGATAATAGACTGAAACCTCTGAAACTGTAAGCCAGCCCCAAATAAATGTTTTCCTGATAAGTGCTGCCGTGGTCATAGTGTCTCTTCGCAATAATAGGAACCCTGACTACGACAAGCCTGTGTTTGTGTATGTGTATATATGTATCTTCTGGCTCAGGACGAACAGTGCTGCTGGGAGCATCCTGACATCTTTTCGAACCCTTGCATTCTGTTCTTTGGGGGTAGAAACCAGATTTCTGGATCTCTTGGTACTTCTGTGTGACTCTGTAAGGAACTTGTACATTCTTTGCCACAGAGGATACTACGGGCCATTCCTATCAGGAGGGGCTTCTCTGCATCCTCACCAACACTTACTTGGTTGTGTTGTGTTTGGTTTGGTCATAGCCATCTCGGTGAGTGTGAGGTTTATGATGTTTTGTCCTTTCTTTTCACCCTTCTCTATGTCTCACGCTCAAGTAGAATTGTGGGTAATATAAGGAGTTTGAGTACTGACACGTGATTGTTGTCCTCTTAGGTAAAACCCATAAACTGTGGGTTATGGACACTACGAACTGGATATTTCTTCATGTCACTAGATGTCAATAGCAGTCTTTCCTATCAGAACAACCCAAAATGTCTCCAGCCATTGCCAAACATGCCTTGAGATATGTAACTGGCCTTTGCGGGAAACTATCGTCCTAAATCACCAGTAGCTAAAGTCAGCCTGGCACCTCACAGAAGCTGGGAGTTCCCCAAGTTCCTGGGTGCAAGGTCACATGGGCTCCAGTTCCAATTTGGGTGCCAGTTCAGTGTTTGTGTTTGTCCTATCATCTGAAAGTGGAGCTCCAGCAGCTATGGAAAACTGTAATTTTGGGCTGTACCACTAGAGAACCCTGTCGATAAAAAAGGCTGAGGATGGCCCAGGAGCACTCGGAAGCATTCGGGAGGCAGTGGCAGATGGATCTCTGTGAGTTCGAGGCCAGCCTGGTGTATAGAAATAGTTCCAGGACAGCCAGGTTTACACAGAGAAACCCTGCCTCAGAGAAAAAGGGGTGGTGGTGGGGAAATGGGGCGATTTAAAGAAGTGATTTTAATGAGCCATTACTACTTAAAAGACTGAGGTTCACACACCCAAAAAATACCTCAGTGCCATCTTAACCCACAGCCACATTGCCACCAAGGGAGACTACCTCCATACACTGTTTTCATAGCACAGATAGTCTTTATGGGACACCTGCTTCCCTTCAAGTGTGAGTTCGAGATCCAGTATCAACTTTAACCAACAGGAATACAGATGCTCCATGTAAAATCCCTTGGGCTTCCCCTCCATCTTGCTGAGCTTCCCGATGCTCCAAATACACGGAGCCAGGACTGCACTTCCGTGTGCACAATGATGGCAGCCCACACAAGTTCTGCGCGTGCGCCCAGCCGTGCTCTGCCCAACTCTGCTGCACTGGGAATTCACCTTCACTTCTTACCGGGCTTCTTTCATGCTGCAGGGGCAGAGAGGCTCCCAAACCTTTTTTTCCCCCGTAGTTCGTCAGAGCTGTGATTCCAGATGCAAGGCAGATGTGCTGGTGAGCTAAACCTGCCCGTGGAGAGGAGAAGGAGGTGGTAGCCAGCGGCCTGCCGTGCAGTTCTCGGGGAATGCACGTTGTGGTTTAATTCCATGTCTCGATGATGGGTAATCATGTCAGAGGTGAGCCGTGATTATGCGATTTCGTAATCGTGTCTTTGCAACGTATCAATCATGACTAGGGTGATTTGATTTGAAATCAGTCTAAAGGTGGCCCCTTGCGCCTGCCCACCCGGTGATTTACAGCGAACCTGATTTTCTCTCTAGTTTCATTTCTCAGCAAATGCGGTCCTGCTGCTTGGGTTGGGCCCTAGCTGACGCTGTGTGCGCGCTCCCGTGAACACATATACACATCCTACACAGCCTGACAAATGCTTTACTATGCTACTTCTTTAAATTTAGAAAGTACATATTGATCGTCTGCCGAGTGGTAGAACGCGCTAAGCCCTGTCAGACATCAGCATAAAAAAAAAAAGGTTTCTCTATTGATCCTTAGGAAAATAGACTCTGAAGCTCAGGAAGCGCCACCCACTCATGGCACTGTACAAAACCAATACAGAAACGGTTGCTGTGTTGTGTGGTACTGAATTCCATAGTGGGCTCCAGGCAGCCAGAGGGACTGAGGCAGAGTGGAGGGGCTTTCTTTCTTCATCCAGATTTGAACTAAGTCAGCCCCAGGTTGGGGGAGGGGTGAGGAAGCAGGATGAACATCCCTCAGGGCCAAATCAGGGCGGGCACCTTCTTCCTGCCTCATTTTGGAGTAAGGTCGGTGGCCTGACTTCTGCCAGCCCCAGGTGCCCTTTTAGAATAAGGTAAAAACTCAGAAGGGTTGTGGTAAAAAGCAAACGAGATCAAAAATCTGTCTGCTTCTGCCCGCCTCCGTCTCTATTGATGGGAGCACGTGCCGGTTCTCTAGGTCATCTCTGTGTCTCCCGTTGCAAGGCCTCACTTTCTCCCTCTGGTTCTGACCCTGGAACCTGGTGCACACGGACTGCACCCGTGGGTGCCTCTGCCCTTTAGCTTCTGGATGGGTTCGGTCAATGGGAGAACGCTGCAAGAGTCATTGGAGAGAGTGGAGAGAGAGGGCAGGGCTGGTATTCTGGCTTCTTTTGTTTCTGCCGCAGTGCGTTCCTCTGCTAAGGCCGCAGTTCCTGGCTAGCAGCCCATCTACCCGGGTGCTCCAGCTAGGGCTCCATCTGTCACCGGAGCCGCCTCAGCTCGAGGTATTAACGGCTCCACATCACTGAGGTCCTATGGCTTCCTTGCTGGTTTCCTGGTACTTTGGTCTCACCCATCCCCAGAGGAGTTCTCTGTGGACACCACTTTAGAGTGTGCCTCGTGTGCCCCGTGTGCCTTGCCGTGATTCTGATTGACAGCAACTGTAAGCTGCTATATTCAAATTTCCTCTGTGAAGAACCTGTAACGGCTCCCTGTTGTTTAATAAAGGCCAAGTTCAAATTCATTTCAATAACGTATAAAAAATCTCAATTGAGAAAATAAATCCACATGATGTGATTTATAGATTATCAAGCTGCTGCTCCCAGCAACCATGCGTGCACTGGGAATGCGAAGCCTGGGGTTGGACATCGGGCTCCTTCAGAGAGGCACATGGATAGTCTTTCTCTGGTTTCATTTCCATCATCTGCTTCCAGCCAGCTAATTCCAGAGCACGCTTTCTGCTGGGCTCTTCCGTCTCGTTTCTGTCCCCCCCTTTCCCGTTTCTCTCTTGAAACCCTTAGGTGGACACAGAAGGGAGAAGCCCAGCCTTGCATGAAAAATGAGCAGGGAAAAGGACCACAACGTTTTTGAACTATTGACTGGGCCTTCACAGATGACTCATGTGGAGCTCAGGAAGCCGGAGCGGAGCGGGGAGGACGGTGGGAGAGCGGCACGGCCCAGAGTCCACCTTTCCAAGTTTGGAGTCCGCCTGGCTTTCGTGCCTTTTCCCGTCACTTCCAAATGAACGCTCGGTAATTACATGTCCATTCTATGTAAGCTAATGGCAAAGAATAGATGTGCCACACTGTGTTGGTAGCTTTCTCGTCACTGTGACAAAATGCCAGACAGAGGCATTCAAGAGAGGAATGACTTATAGTTGAAAAGAATCCTTCACTGTTATACACGCAAGGCATGGCGGGATCCACTGCGGTAGAGTGTGGAGCTGGATACATTGTGTTTTCCGACTGGGAGGCTCCAGAAGTAGTGGGGGCTCTCAACTCTCCAGGCCCATTCTAATAACCTGCAGTCGCAAGCCAGGCTTTCTGCCCCAGAGACTCCAGGCTTTCCCCAAACAACAGCAACTGGGGACTGAGAGTCCAAATGCATGAGCCTTTGGGGGACATTTTACAGCTAACCCATAATACATACCCATGGGGAGTTAACGTGGGTTTTAGAAGATTGCTACTTGTGGCGTCACAGAAAATGGCACCAGTAGACTTAGTTTTCAAATGACAAACTGCAGCCAAGGATGGTAGCAAAGGAAAGAATGGGCACAAATGCAATCTACCCTGCTCCTCCCCCTGTCTCCCTCAACAGCTCCGCTGAGTGCCAGCTCCTCTAGGGAATGGGCTGAGAAGCAAATTTTATTGCCCAAAGCTGCTTGGGCTGCAGCTCACAGCAGGAACTATTGTTTTCTTTTCTTTTTTAAAAGGCCCAGACTGTTGTTCATTTTTCATTTAAAGGTTTCAAGAGAAGCCACATAAAATTACCTGATAACAAAGAAAGATTATTAGGATGTATTATCATGGTTTTATATTTTTCATTAATTTATTTATATATATATTCAACAAACCATCCAGCCCTTTCTTACCCTCCTTCCATCCCCATTCCCTCCCCTCCTCCCCACAAGCTCCCCTCCGACCAGCATACATTTCTGTTTTGACTCTGCTTTGTAATCAATTAAGGACCATTCTTCCCGAGGCCTTTGCTAGATGCTCTGCTTCAAGGACAACTTGAAATCTCACCCTTCCCCTGATACATTTCCCTTAGCAATGACTAAATATGGATGAAACCCTTTATCTGACATTTGTCCACATGGAGGAGTGAGCAGCCTATTTCTTCTTGTCTTCTCCCCTGCACAAATGTGCCGATGCCTACGGTGATGTTTGTATTCCAACAGTTTGCTTTTCAGGCCAACAAGCTGGCTTGGCAGGCAAGGGCATTTGCTGTGCGAGCCTGACTACTTGAGGACCACCCTGGAACCCAAGCCGAGGTGGGGGCGGGCCCACTCCACGGAGTTGTCCTTCAACCTCTGCCAGCCTGCTGTGGCACACATGTGTCCCCCCATCCCCATAAGTAACAACCCAGTTCTAAGAATTTTTCATGAGTAGAATTAGAGACGTGTGAGTTGCAGAGGAGCTCAGAGATGTCTCAGACCAAACACCTCAATTTCCATATGAAAAGCCGACCCAGCAAGAGAGAGACACAATCATGTATATCATATAAAGCCTGCCCTAGAATCCAAGCTATTTGGCGTCCAGTTTTGTAATGTTCCACTAGACTGTAGCTCTAGAGCTGACTGGCCCTGAGGTATTTTTTTTTAACCACATATTAGCTCAGAGGGGAACACGTGACATGAACAGATCATGGAGAGATGAGTCACCCTGGGTCAGTCTCTGAAGATTCCAGAATATGCTAAGATTTGGGAGTTCTGCCTCTGGGAAGATAAAAAGACTAAGGACTAAGGAGGATACTGATTCACCAGTGTGGATAAACACATAGATACGTTTCCTTTAGTATCTGGAGTGGAAGTTTGAAAGTGGCCAGGATCATTGAATCCATATAGGCACTGCTAACCCACAAACATGGGGATGTCCCCTTTAAACCTAGCCCAAACCTGCTCTTTGAATGACTTTGATGAGGGCTGTGTCTCCTCTTCTCCCCAGGGTTCCCACTAACCAGAGTCTCCCATGTGTGGCTTTGACATTCTTGACATCTCTATGAGTTATATCATTAAATTTTAGTCAGAAAAAGTTCTCTAAGAAAATGAAAACTTCTCATAGGTCAATGAACGAGTACCTTTTGGGTACACAGCTGCTTTGTGCTCATTCAGCACATCTCTACTGATTGTTTGCCATATGCCAGGCCTGAGTCAGTGTGAATGCAGTCAGACCTGCATCACAGGGGATGCAGTCAGAAGCCAGGCCTGTATCACTGGGAATGCAGGCAGACCTGAATTACAGGGGGTGCAGTCAGAAGCCAGACCTGCATCACTGGGGATGCATTCAGAAGCCAGACCTGCACCACTGGGGATACAGGCAGACCTGCATCACTGGGGATGCAGTCAGAAGTCAGACCTGCATTGCAGGGGATGCAATCAGAAGCCAGACCCGCATTGCAGGGATGCCATCAGAATAATACAGTTACACTGACAAGATGCTCCATAGCTAGTGAGAAGAGAGCCTGAGACACCGAGCGTAGAAGGGCACAAGTCATAGAGTACAGTGTGGGCATCTGGAGGACAAGTAGTCCATTCTTGAGGTAAGCAAAGAACGGACAATGGGCAGACTCTGATGAACTCCCTCAAAAAAATACTATCAGAGCAGAAACTGTGGGCGTTAACAATTAGATGTTAACTGTGGGACATAGTGATGAAGGTAGTTCAAAGAGCCAAATACAAAGAAAGATGTTTTATGATATAAGCGTTTTGTTATTTTACATTTGATACCTTGTAATTTTGTATGATGAGTGTGTCTTTATATTGTCATCAAAGATTTTATTTGAAATAAAAATGTTATGATAATGATGATTTATACCAGTAGGATTGTGCATCATATTTTCTGCTGGGTCCCTTCTGATTGCCCATTTGTCTATCATATAATAGTTAAATATTTTGACTGTCATCCCTGGTAAATAATTTGTATTACCAGAAGTTTCATTTCCAAATGGGTATCTTCCTGTACTTCCAATTGAAAAGTCATAGGCTCTAAATGCTGATTGGGTGACATTATTTTCACCTTTTGAAGACTCATTTATGAAATTAGAGCTAAAAAGAACCTAACCCAGAACTCATGCAGGGTGCTTGTGGGAACAAAAAAAGGCCAATCCTGTGGCCCTCATGAGCAGCGTGTCCTCACCTTTTTCTACAGGTAGCCCAGAGGTGTCTAGTTGTCATCGGATCTCCAAGGAGACCCCAACTTAATGAATTTATATCATTCATTGATGTATGTCTGGTAAGACTATACATTTCAGGTTTCCAGTATTTCTGATGAACGTTTCCCTAAAAATGGCTGGATTCCCCATTGTTTTCCATGGATTACGACATCCTGGTGTAGGGTTTTCTTCAGCTGACGTCACTTGGCTGCAGGAACTGCCCACTAACATCCTGACCGGCACATCTTTGGGCATGACCATCTCCCATTGTTTCTAACGGGGCACCTGTCACATCTGGAAAATTCATGAAAAGGGAACTTTCCATGGAAGTATAACCAAAGTTGTTCTTGGTTCTTTCCCGACAAAGCAAACTTGCCTAGTGAGGGATTTATACTGGCAAAGACATGTGCACATGGAGTCTTGTGATGACCAAGTCCACCATCACTGAGAATCAGTAATCACTAATGTTCTAGCTCAAATCTACACAGAACAGTTTTTCTACATGGCAATTTGTATTCCCATATTTCACCCGTAGAAAAGAAGGAGGTGGTCATCATTTTTTCAAATGAATTTCTTGTTTATTTAGAGAAATGAGCGTGTGAACCTCGATGCTATTGAATCAAAGCCACAACACAGGCTTGCACACAGTTTCCACAGTGGACACAAGATGGGAATTAGAAGATGCTTGAAAAAGAAGACATTTTCTGGCCATGAGGAAGGATGCTCATGGACCTCTGGGTAGAGAGAGTGGGTGTTGTGTAAGATATTTCTGAATTCTCAGGGTCAGAGTTCTCTTTCTCCAGTTCCAGAAACATGGGAAACCAAGATGAGGAGTGGAGATGCATGAGTCACAGCGGTGTAACACAAAGTTCCGTGCTAACTCGGGGGCCCATAAATTCCATTCTCCGCATCGCTAAACATTGACCAGACGTGACCTAGATATGCCCAACACCCTGCATACACAGGGATGCTGGTCTCCTGCACCTGACCGGCCTCAGCGATCTCTGAGTGCTGGTTATTTCCACCATGAAGAGGCTGCACAATGAAGGCACTCGGTGCCTTCCACGTCTCAAACCGAATCACTTCCGGAGTATTAGATTCCTAGCCCGCTTGGTTGTAACTTGGAAACTGGGAAAGGGTTTGTCACGAGGAAGGGGGAGGCATTTGAAATGTGCACCTTGGGAGCAAGCGGAAGATCTAGCTACCCTTCTCACAATGGAGGAAGAAGGCAGATAAACTGATCTCAGTTTGGGAATGTAACTTCACAGTGCAGTCATGGAGATTCTCCTGTTCCCCCAGTCCTGGAAGAGGGACTAGAATTCATTCCATGCTTCAGAAAGATGTGGGCATTCTCGTCAATAACAAGGGAAAAAAGTCATTTTTCTATTTTTACACACCTAGCAATTATCAGGACCAGGGAGAGGTATGAGGCAGGGTGTCTTCCTGGGGAAGCGGGGCTTTTGCAGGTAGAAAAAGGGAATTTAAAATGCAAGATGGATTCTGCACAGTGCCAAATAAATGATTTAAGGGGTAATTGCCTTGGAATTGAAAGAAAGGGAAATAATCAAGGCTCCTCTAACCACCCACTCCCAACATCGTATGACCAACTTCCTGTGGAGGAGAAGATATTTATTACAAACATGATAGAGCTGTCAGAAATCTAAGAAATCAATTACATAAATTGTGAAGTGTAAGGCACAATTGTATTTGTTCTGCAAGAGCATAAAACCTACCATTTTTCATTAAAATAGAAAACATGAACTCGTCGTGACTTTCTGCAGAGCCCCCACCCTGCCCCCATCACTTGCCCATCTGAATTGTGTTGCCTCTGTGGCATTGGCATTTGGGGCATCTGTGAAGTTCCTGGTCATCCCTGGTCAGCTGGAGGTGGATTTTATTTCTGCATCTTCTGGTAAGATCATTGACCTGGTCATTTGTTTAGTGAGGCAGTTCAGTAGGAAGAATGGCCAAGAAATGCGGGGGAAAGCAGATGCCATGACACTGCCAGGTTTGCAAACACTTTGTCCTTGCATCCCGAAGGCTCTAGGCAGGGAGCAAGGCTAGATCATTCTTGCTGGAGTGGGAGGCTGTTATAAAAGATACGGCAATAGGGTCAGGCAGAACATCTGGGAAAAACGAGGGGAGGAGTGGGGCTTAGGCAGAGATTTCTCTGTAAGGGCCATGGATAAATTGATTTAGGGTGCTGAAATACATTGTTATTTCAAGCGTTGTGACAATTTCAAAAGTCACGCTGTCTTGGTCCGAATGTTCTCAGAAGCAAACCTCGAGTGTTGAATCGGGTATGTGTTGATTACAGGAAGGATGCTTAGTAAAGGGGAGGATGAAATGGAAACAAGAAGGCCAACAAAGGTGGTGAATGTGGGGGTTGTTGCTAGGTAACGAGGACTCAATCCCACTGGGGTTATCTGAGAGATATGAGGGTAGAGGAAGTAGACATTTGAACTCACCCAACTTGATCTCCTATGGGCCTGTAGGTTTCTCATGAGGGTTTAACTCCCCGGCACTTGGTCTCCCCACCGATTACCTAAGTATGAGTGGCTAGGGGCAGCTGCCATCACCCCTATGGTAACTGCCCATTATGCCTTGGGGATGTCAGATGGGACAGAGGATAGATAGGTGGGTTACGTCATCTTCTGTTCTATAACCTCTTGCTTTCAAAGAAGAGCCTAAAGTAGTTTTTCTGTCCTCAACTGCCTCCCTCTCTATCTCTTTGAGCCTTCCTAGCCCACGCTAGTCCTTGTAGGAATTGGATGAAAATTGGGCTCACAGGCAGCTTTTGTCTTTCAGCCGCTTACTAAGCAAGGAATAGCCAATTAAGGAATTTCTACTGATTGAAGAATATATTTTGGAAGTGATGGTCTTTAACCCCGTGCCCTAGATAGCAAGTTTCTTCTAAAACTTGGACAGCAGATAGGTTACTCAGCACGGCAAAACTGGGATTTTTGTCTCTGAGCACACACGGCTGCTTTGTTTTCTACAAGACTGAAACAGGAGTTTTCCTCCTGTTGTCATTTGTAATTTTCATACATGTAACGTGACAACAACCTTGGTTATTGTGTTAGTGTTGCCACCACATTGTCCCGACACACCTTACAGGACAAAATATTTATTTTTGACTCTTAGCCTTAGTGATTTCAGACCAAAATCCTGGCTCTATTGATTGTGGGCCAATGGTAAAACATCGACGTGACAAGGGACTGAGTGGTGCAGCTTCTTCATGTCATGGCGGACAGGAAGCATAGAGAAAAGAAGGGACTAGAATCCATATACAACCTTCGAGTCCTACCCCACTGACATACTTCCTCCAATGAGTCCTCACCTCCAGAAGTTTCTAGAAACTTCCTAGAATAACTTACGAAAACCAAGCCCAGGACACATGAGTTTGCGGGGGGGAGGGGACAGTTCATATTCTAACTGCAGCAAACCACATTGACACATAGATGGTAAGAAAAAGATTTTAAAAATATGAATCTGAAGGATTCTCCTCAATAAACCACACTTTCTCTGGCAAGGGCTGCCAAAGAGCCCAGATGAGCACAGAAGCTACCAGCGTGGCACAGAGAAGTCCGCTTACATCCCAAATTATGAGACTGTGTTCATCTCTACAGGCTGTCACAGCACAGAGCAGATGAGAGGAAAACCCAAGGGGGAATGGCCTGAGGGTGTGGCCCGTGATTCTTGTCCTACAAGTATTCAGATCTGAAGAACAGAAGTAAGAGCTCTCTTGGGAAATAGGAGTCTCTAGGAACTGATTTTCTTTCCCTCGGACAACGTTTCTTTTCCCATAGATTATTTTTGTGCTGACTTTGGGGTCTCTGAGGGAACCAACCTTGTAGGGACCAGACTAGAATTAACCACAAACCTGGAAGGAGTCAACGGGTCATCTTGCTCAGCCTCAAGTTGCTAGGCAGCGATGCACAGTTACCATGGCTGAAAGAGCCTGTAAAAGCAATGATTCTGTGGACTTTTCTGATATCCCAGCTCACACATTTTAACCCCTCCAACACGGCAGCCCTTTCTATCAGTTGTGCATCTCCATGCTGAATTTTAAGTTTGTGTTTTGTGTTCTGTGCTCAATGGCTCACTGAGAACAGCTGGGTACCATGAAGGCTGCACTCTGTGGTCGTGAATCATCTATCTGCTCAACACCATGTGGTTCTAACCCTTCCTGAACCACAGCAGAGCCCAGCCATGAAGTAACCAAGATGGAAAGAGGGTATCTTTATTGTGGGAAGGGCAGGTCGCAAGTTGTCCCTCTCTATTTTTTTTTTTATTCATGTTTATCACAGAGACGTGTTCCCGAATCTCTGCAAGCTAGATTGTGGATGTGGCAACACTACGGCTTGGATGTGGCCCAGGCTTTGGAAGTTCAAGTGCTTGTGGCTTTGTCCATAGTGTAGCAGTGTGGAGATGGTGGAATCTTTAAAATCATGTCTAAAGCTGAGTAGGGGTGGCACATGCCCACAATTCTAGCATCCGTGTAACTGTGGTAAGAGAGTTGCAAGTTTGAGGCCAGCCTGAGCTACATAGTGAATTCAAGGCAAACAAGCTACATAGAAGACACTGTCTCAGAAGGGGAAGGCACACACGCACTCACAGAGAGAGACAGAGACAGAAAATGGGAGTCTAGGGGACAATAACTCGGCAATGGGGTCTGCCCTCCTGAATAGGTTAATGTTGCTCCTCTGGGGTGACTCAGGAATGGAAGGAAGAGATTAATCCATCCGTTGGGTTGGTACAAAGCCAGGACTCTCTTCCCTTCTGCACACAGTTGGTCCCTTTCTGCTTTTCTTCTATGTTATGACACACTCAAGAATGCTGGTCCATGGATCTTCCAGCCACCAGATTTGTGAGCCAAATAAAGCTCTCGACTTTTAGCTGCCAAGCATCAAGCATTTTGTCATGTTATCTCAAAATGGACGAAGACTGTGACTCACCTTCAGCAACCTAAACCCGGCATTGCAAGGGAAGTGAAGCCATGAGACAGAAGAAAGCGTGTGAAACAGCTGTTCCTTCACAGTGATCCTGGCTCAGAGGGAGAGGCACACTTTCTCAGATTCATGCCTGCTTCACCCAACGACCCGCCCAGCAGGTCCTAAGTTATTCCAGGGTCTGAAGAGGCACTATCTGAAAGACATGGGCGCGAGAGAGAGACGGACGCCAAGCAGTATTCTTTTTTGTCAAAGCATCCCGTTTATTGAAGCAAGTTTTATGTCTTATATACCTCTCAGTGAGGAGCTTGGGCAGAGGGAACTGGGGAAGGGGGAAAAGGGGAAGGAAAGGAGGGGCTCGGTGGCTAGGCAGCTAAGCTGGGCAGTTGCAAGGTCAGTGGCTAGAACACCTGCTGTTAGTGATAAGCAGCAAACAAAGAAGACACTCTGAGGTGCCTTCTGAAGCTTGAATCTCCAAGGTCAGCACACAATGTCTTAGTTAACTTTAAGTTTTCTGTCTCAAGATTTTCACCTCAAGGCGCTATGAGAAGTGAGAAGGAGAAGCCTGAAATGGCTCCTGACAACACGAGGCTTCCTGAGTCTTCACACAGTGGCATCGCTGCTGGTGCCCAACCTGATTAGATGGGAGATTCCATGTTGAAGGGCTTTTCCAGTCCAGATGTCTTCCCTTTTTCTTCCCTCAAAGTAGGCATGATGAATGAGTACCATTCCCACCTATGCTTCTTCATGGCAGACTCAGATTTTTAAAAACACCTTCCCTGGGTTTGATGGTAAAATAAGGCCCAGTTTCCCTCAGCTCTAGCGTCCATTCATTGGTGCCCTTGGTTGGAAGCCAGGGTAATCTGGGATGGGGATTATCCACACTACTTAGCCACAAGGCCAAAGCACCCATGTTCTCTTCTACATTAGAAGTCAGTGATGGGAAGAGAGAGAACTCTACAACTAGGCATTGAGAAGAGTGAATCGGGATGGAGAGGGAGCTTAGTCAGGTAATCGCTCACCATATAAACACCAGGACCTGCGTCCAGTGCCTGCACCCACATGAGAGCTGAATGTCACAGCTATAATTCCAGCACTGGAGAAGTGGAGATAGGAAGACCCCAGAGGCACAGTGGCCACCCAACCTAACCAAAGTGGAGAGCTCCAGGTTCAGTGAGAGAGTCTGTCTCATAAAATAAGATGAAGAGCCATTGAGGAAGGCACCTGACATGAACACTCATACATGCATACACGTGTACACACACATGAACATAGTGGGTTATTCACCACTGTGTGTCCATTGAGTCCATATTTTCCCCTGACAGATTTGCCTCCTGAAGAGCCTTGAGTGGAACTCTTAAGAGAGAGAGAGGAAGGCACCAGGGAGTAAGGCCTGACTGCCCCGCTCTCTACCAAATTCTCATTTGGGCTCGACAGTGCTTTTTCCCCCCAACATGACAGGCTAGTGTACATAGAATCTGACTTCATTCCCACTGTTAGTTTCCTGGAGAAAGACAAGGACATGCAGCTCCAGCTCCTAAGCTCCCAGCTTCTCTTGTGCCTCTCCCTTTCAGGGAACACATGCCTGGGACACACGTTTGATGTAACTCTCCTCTCCATGAAGTCCTCCTCCTTGGTGAGTTGACTGCAGATGGACCCATTTATTCTCTGAGATTCAGGCCTAATGTGGAGGTGAGTGAAGGGTTTTTTCCCTTTCTAAGGCACGTAGCAAGGCGAATCTTATCTTGTGGCACCCATAGCCTTTCCTGGGGACTGGAGTGTTTATGGTTCCAGCTGTTCATTTGCTGCCTCTCTTCTGTGGGACATTAACTACCAAAGACAGGATCCTTCTGAGAGCCAGGAGCCCAAAATCTCACTGCATTAAACATATAAGAAAAGGAAGATATCTCTTAAAAAGAATAACAAAATCCAAGGTGAGCCAGGTGGTGGTGGTACACACCTTTAATCCCAACAGTTGGAAGGCGGAGGCAGGCGGTTCTCTGTGAGTTCAAGACCAGCCTGGTCTACAGAGTGAGTTCCAGCACAATCTCTAAATCTACACAGAGAAACCCTGTCTCGAAAAACAAGCAAATAACAAAACGAAACCCAAGGTGAGACCGAATCATCAAGATAATCCTAAGGAGAAGCCCACTTCCTTCTTAGAAAGTGAGGATTTAGCCTCTTACATTTCCTAAGCCCTTCTTCCTCCAAGTTGGGACTCAGGAGTGAGCCTTCAAACTAATCAGTTATTCCCTTGAAAGGTGGGTGGGGCACATTTTGGAAAGAGAAGATGTTGAGCCCCTGAGAGGGATTAAATAATGACTGGATGAGCATAGCAGCCTTGGTAGGCAGCAGTGATGATTGTTTCTTGTTTTACAGTTGAGGAAACCAAGCAGCAGTTTGCCGAAGAGGACGTGGTCATTCAGGGAAAACCATATCTCCATGGGAATGACTCCTGGCCATGCTCATTACTACCCAAGGACAGTTTGCAGCATCTTCTTCTCCCTTCCCAAATGTTCTGATTCCAGAAAGTTTGATGTTCATGTATGTAAACATCTTGTCATTTACCAAAGCATAAAGACATTGTTCCCCTGGAAGCGGAGCTGCATGTGACTTCAGTGTGAATTGTCTTTGGGGCGATCCTTCCTGGGAGAAGATCCCTGGGAGAATGGGTATGGAGGGAGGAAAGGAAACAAGGGTGCATCATGGAGTTGGTTATGTCTATGGGAAGTTGGGACTCCATCTTTTTTGGCATCCTATGGAGTTGGTTATGTCTATGGGAAGCTGGGATTCCATCTCTCTTGGCATCCTATGGAGTTGGTTATGTCTGTGGGAAGCTGGGACTCTATCCCTCTTGGCACTCTCTAGGGACCTATGGAGAATATTTCTGACACACACCGGAAATGACATCCTGAGAACATATCCTCTAACTTGTGCCCGTCTTTGGTTAAGGACCACCCACAAGAACATTGAACCTCTCCAGTGCTCTTTCAGGCTCTTCCTTGTCCCAAGGAAGGAAACTGAAGTCAAGAGGCAGGTACTTGCAATGGGAACTACAGAGGCAATATATGTCAGGACAGTTCAGTGTAGCTGTGCCTGAAATCAGAAGCAGGCTAAGGGAATGGCACCTGAGTACCAAAACTCTGGTCTCTATTAGTTACTGCTCACTGCTGTGGGGAAGGCAGGACAATGGGAGTATAAGACATCTGATCACATGTGTTCACAATCAGGAAGCACAAAGAGATGGATGCTGGCGCTCAGCTCACTTCTTTCTAATTCAGTCTCTGGACTCCAACCCATGAGACAGTGTGCCCACATCCAGGGTGGTCTTTCCTTCCTCAGCTAAACCTCTCTAGAAACATCTTAGACATGCCCAATGGTGCATCTCCAAGAAGATTAAATTCTGTCAGGTTGCCAGTCAAAATTAATCCTCACAGGGTCTGTCTTGCAATCCTTGGAAGAGTTGGAGTCATGAAAATAATGACGCAAGAAGGAGGAATGACAGTGAGTGAGTTTAGGGGGTGGAATTTCAGTGGTGGGTGGTGGCAGGACTCTTTGGCTTTCATCTGGGGTTCTCATCCAAGAAAGAGCCCCAGATTTGGAGTGGGGAGATTGAGTCACAAGCCCCAGCTCTGAAGGAGCTAGCTTCAGCACCTAGGACAGTTCCTTGACCCTTCTATTAGCTGGGCCAGTAACTATTTCCTGCTAGTGCGTCATGTGGTGTACTGGAGCTCACCTGAGCTCAGGTGCGCAAAGGGCTCTGTAAACTGTAATATGCTAAGCACAGATGAATTGCTGTTGTTATTGGAAATGGTGTTATAAGTCCTGCTTGAACTATAAATCTCATATCTCTCCCTTCAATAAAACCAACACAGAACTTCCATTTCTAATAAATAATCCAATTTTAACCTACACCATGACAGTGCCCTTTATGCATGGTTCAGCTTACTTTCGCTATTTACTTTCACTTATCCTGTGTTAAACTGCTTTAAACAGGCCTGTTTCACCCTCTCAGACATTGCTCCTGGGAGCAGAGGATGGTAGGATTCATATGAAGACCAAGTTGGCAATAATTATCAGAATGATAAGCACATTTACCCGTTAGACCAGCAATACTGCTTCTGAGAGTTCATCCTTCTGATTGTCTGAACACGTAAAATGCTTAAGTGTGAAGTTATTTATTGCAGTGTTGTTTGTAATGACGGCGGGGAGGGAAAAGCATAAATGTTTACAATAAGGTTTTGGCTGAATAGACCTTAGTACAGTGTACACAGCGCAACCCCATACAGTTGTTATAACAATAAAAATCCAGCCAGACTATTCATGTTCTAACGTAGAAGGAGCCCTAGATGTATTATTAGATAATAAAAAGCATGGTTTCTAACACTATATAGAAAGTGTTATCTTCTGTATTTGGAAAAAGGCATGGACATGTAAGAAAATGGTAAGGATAGTTATCAGTAAGAGCTGGTGCTGAGGAATGAGGTAAGAAGGGGAGACAGGGCAAGATTGAGTCTGTTCAATCTATGACTTTTTTGTTCATTTTAATATTTCCTCACTATACTGCCTATCCCAAAATACTAATAAATAATGGGGAAAAAACAAAAACAATTTTGTTCCTAGGATTCTTTTTGCCAAATGAAAACTGGACACCAGGGCTAGGAGGAAGCTGTCTAAGCTGCTGTGATGAAACCCCATCAGGGAGGAAAGGGTTATTTCAGCTCATAACTCTCAAGTCACACTCCATAACAAAGGGAAGCCAGGACAGGAATGTGGAGTCAGGAACGGAAGCAGAGGCCACAGAGGAACACTGCTTACTGGCTTGCTCCTCATAGCTTGCTCAGCCTGCCATTTTTACACAACACGGGATCACCTGCCACAAGGTGGCGTCACCCACATGGGCTGGGCACTTCCACAGCAATCACTAATCAAGAAAATGCCTCACATGCTCACCTACAGGTCAATCTTAGGGAGACATGTCCTCAACTGAGTGTGGCCCTTCTTAGATAACGCTAGCCGGTGTCAATCTGACCGAAAAGCAGCCCACACAGTAGCTGACCTGGTTTACCAGATGGCAGAACTGAAAGTCTAGCAACAACAGGCTTGGAAAAACTACTAACTACCACATGACTCCAGTGTCCTGCTGTAACTAGGAACCTAGAAACTAGTAACTCCAAAGCGACTAGTCCCACATACACAGATTGACAAGAGGGATGTTATTGTCACAGTATTATGATTTCTTACCAGGAAACTTTATGCATCAGCATTCCTTCCTTACCCAGTTTCTGGAGGGATATCCAACACTGTGGATAGATTGTATCTAGTCTGGGTTTTTTTTCTGTACAAAAAAACATATGAATATTTATTTTATTAGTAATTATATATAAATATATATAAATAAGTTATTAATTAAGCACAACAAATTGATAATACTTAATAATAATATGCTATAATAGAAGTTACATGATGTTGTCTATCTCTCTCATCTCAAATCTCTTATTACACTGTTCCTACTCTTCTTGTGACCGTGGGAGATGACACAATGCCTATGTGATGTAACAAGTGAGACAAATGGCACAGACATTGTGACAGAGCCCACGCTCCCGAGTAAGGTTACTTGACAGTAAGCACCACAGTATTGCAGCAGTCTGTTAAGTGAGGAAACTGCTAAGGGCTAACATGAGAAGAGTTTGTAAAGAATTGACAAAGGAATGATCCATGTCCCTGGTAGGGCACAGAAAGATGGAACAGAATTCCATGGCATATAATTTAAAACTTATGAGTGACTGATTTTAATCATTTAACAGTTTGGGGCCTTGGTAAAGTGGGAGGACTTAAACCTATGGAAAGCTAAGCCCAGCAAAAAGAGGAATTCCTGAGCTAGAGAGACATCTCAGAGGCTAAGAGTGTGTGTTGCTCTTGCAGAGGACCTGAGTTTGAGTCCCAGCCCCTGTCCAGCAGCAGCTCACAAGTACCCATAACTTTAGCCACAGGGGATCCAGTGCCTTCTTTTGGCCTTGAAGGTCACGGTACTTATGTGTGTATACACACACATATATACACATAATTTTTAAAATTTTAATGAGTGATTCCTATGATTTATCTAATTAAATCATCCTAGAAAGAGCTTAAATGTTTTAATATTGTCTATATTTTATAGATGAAAGAACTAATCTTCATGAGACAAAATGACTTGCTCAAGAATGCTAGGCAAGTTGACAGTGTTTCTGAGATTCAAAACCAAGTTGATTTGTATTGAGAGAGAAAAATAAAAAATAAAAAGATCAGATACAAATTTTAGTGAACACCCACTAGGCTGTGTATCAGAAGCATACAACATCCAGAAGATTGAGTTTTTCTAAATGTAGACTGGATGGCTTTTTGAGTCTATTCCAGTTCTTTGCTGGTATTCCATCAAAGCTGTGGCACATCTAGAAGCTCACAGCACTAGAGGAGATTGAGGTGAGCCCCTAGCTTCCCTCTTTATTTGCCAATAATGCTGAGTCCCTCGACAATAATCAAGAAAGAAAGTGGAGCCCAGGTTACTGAACATGAGATCCTGTGTGCTGTAGGTGCTGATCTGTCAAGCTTGTAGATGTGGGAGCAAAAGGAGCTCAGAGACGGAACTGCAGAGAAGCCAGAGGAATCATCACCTTCCCCATGTCTCCTGTTCAGAGGCATATCTAAGCAACTTTCCTTTGGAAAAGTTGGAGAATTCGTGGAGGAGAGGTACAGAAGATGAAATCATGCAAAGCTCAGTGAAAGAACTGGTTCATTTTTCATTTTCATTCACAATGCAGATGAAATAATGCCAGGGGGTAAATCTTTTGGTAAAATACGAGATGGTTAACCAAATCTAAATAATTTAGGACTTTGTACAGTCTAGGTGAGCCCTCTACGACTAAGTGACATTCCCATCCTGGATCTAAATGACTTTTGAAAAAAAATCTCAGGCTTAGGTTTGGTCAGTTTGGTATAGAAACATTGCTGCTTGTTGGAGTCCACAGAATTAGATGGCGATTTTTCTGACATCTGTTCTGTGCCAAAAAGAAAAGAAATATTGAAAACAAAGAGGGAAATACATGCTGAAAACACATGTCTGAGCAGTCCCTGTCTCTCTAGGACTCCCCTACTTCCTCCCCAACACAAACACCTGTATCTAGCCTTTCCAGATCTGCTATGTTATTTCCGATTCTCCTCCACTCAAGCTAGATCAATTCCATTGCCTCTTAAATGTTATTCTTATTCTACACCCACTACAAGGCACTGAGCTCGGGGAACTGACTGCCACAGAAAAGACCATGGTCGGTGTAAATGGTTGCCCAAACTAGGACCCACAGCGGATAGTCAAAGGCAGCTCTGTGAAAATTCCCAGGAGCTGGAGGAACGGCTCAGCAGCTGAGGGCACTGACTGCTCTTCCAAAGGACCTTGGGTTTGGTCAACCTGATATAGAAATTCTCCCGCTGTGTGAAGCTCACAGAGTGACTTTTCCTGAGATCTACTCTGTGCTGGGAGATGGAAGGAACAGCTTACTTAGCTCATAGCTCTCTGGAACTGCAGTTCCAGAGTGTGTAATGCTGTCTTATGGCTTCCCCTGGGACTGCATGCTGATGGTGCCCAGACACAAAGGCAAGCAAAATACCCACATTCGTTTTCTTTGGTTGTTTTGTTTTGTTTCAAGTTTACCAAAACATGAGTCATTGTTGATCAAATTGAAGACTTGGTTCATATCCACTTTATTAAAGATAATATACTTTCCTTCAAATTCTAACCAGCGAGAATAGCCACATCCTTCTAAGCATTTGGGGGACTCACAAGTCAGGAAATTGAGCAGAGAGCTCAGTCTGCCTTTGTTTTGGAAGGGTTACATAGCCTATTAGCCTTACAGTCAGACCATGTGATCACCGCTGGCCAATGGACTGAGAGTATGCCTGTTGGTGGGTCATACTGAGAACGCACATTACTTTACCAGGTGAGGAGTACCCACTGGTCCTCATGTATATAGGTAACTATGGAAACCTGTGTTAAGGGAGACACAGGATAGTGGCCTACTGAGATCTCTGCTCCTCACATGTAGGACAGCTTCCTGGAGTTCAAAGTGGACCTGGACAGTAAGAGGAAAATGCTCAGCCTAAGCCCTTGTGATGCTCATGCTGTTACTGCAGTCGCATTTAGTCTGTCCCAGCTGGTCCACTGTGTGCATTTAGCTTGCTTGCCTGCCTCCACCCTTTGCAGGAGAGTGACTTCCTTGTTACTCCTGCTGCCATCCTTGGCTGTCATCAGAACCCAGCCTTTCCAGCCTTCCAGTGTGTACTGCGGACCAACAACTCTCCAGGAATCCTCCATGCCTTCAGTGCCAGGTTGGAATTACTGAGACATCCAGCCTCGCATACTGAGCAGCTACTGGGCTTTCAACCTCTCCAGTGTGCAGACAGCTGTTGCTGGGTGACCAGACTGTATTGTGTGAGTCAATCTAGCAAAGCCCCTATGCAAGACATGCTCATTATGTCCCTTAAATATTGATCTCAAATGAGTCCTTTTCATAAATTCTTTCTAACTCCAGCTAATTCTGGTCTTTCACCTCACTGAGTTCTTCCTTCCCATTAAAGCCTGTTTTGCAACTGTGGTCCTTACCTGTGCTAAGCTATTCTTTTCAAATGAGAGAGAGTCCTAAGAGAAGAAGATGTGACTGATGCTTCATTTCTGTCCCATGGCATCCTTTCCCAGTATTTGACACACTTTATAGATCTAATAGCCAGTCAGCAAGGACTAGGTCCCATACTTTACAGTAGTACTATGGCCTCAGCACAGATGGAGCTAAACATTTTGACCCTTCTGAAACGTCTGGCAGTATGTGTTTATTTTCACACTCATGAGAGTGAGAAAAGTCACCCAGGAGTGAGCTCCACTAAGAAAAAGGACTCAGAGTTGAATTTTGCAACAGGCTATTAGTTGGCTTCTCATCATTCAAGTCTGTTTACCTGTTGAGAAGATCATCGTATTGGTTGTTTCTGTTGCTGTGATGAACCCCATGACCAGAAGCAACTTGAGGGAGAAAGGGCTGATTCTGATTTACAGTTCCAGAGCAATAGTCAATAATGGTAGGAGGCGTGGTTGCAAATGGTCCAAATAGGAAGCTGGCTGATCGCATTTTCATCCACACAGAAAGGAGAGAGAGAGAGAGAGCAGGGAATGGGGCTTATAAACTCTTGAAGCCCACCCAGTGATGCACTTTCTCCTGCAAGGCTCCATGATCTAAAGGTTCCATAATGGCCCCAGTGTTATCAGCTGGGGACCAAGTGTTCAAATGCGTCAAGGCATGGGGATGCTTCTTATTCAAACCACTGCAGCAGTGTTCTTAGAGATGCATTCCAGAATGCATGTTGTAGGTGAAAAACATTTGTTTGGCGTCTTGAGCAATAGTGTTTTCAATGCATATGCTCTTAGGGAAGTATCACCATACACAGTGTGTGTGTGTGTGTGTGTGTGTGTGTGTGTATGCACACATGCACACATGTGCATTGGACTTTTTTTTAAAATATGGAAGAGACATTCATGTTCATACGCCTGCTTCTCTTCATGGTCAGTAAAATGCATTTGCTGACCAGTCAGTCTTAACAACATCTGGGGGCAAGCACCATTGGACAGAGAGAGAAGGAAGGTGGCCTCTAGGGGAATCAAGAGGGTGACCCTGCACTTTATGCCCCAGGTCCTAGACAACCCTCTGGGCGCTGTCTGCTTCTGCGGTGTGTAGGTGTGTGACGGGAATTAACACATAATTCTGTGTCCCAGCTTTATTGCTGAGGTCCATAATGAGTCAGTATAATTAAGCACCATTTGCCTGGTTAGTTAGTTCAGGTGTCTAAATCTGTCACAATAAAGTATGTGATGTTAAACATGTTTGGATTAGAACCTTCTGGAGCCAATGCCAATGCAGACAGCTATATTAATCACATGGGAGGTTATCTTATTTGAGATTTTCTATGCACCTCTGAGTTACAGTGTTTCATCCATCAAGGGCTTGCTGAAGACATCTGTAAACTTTGATTTATTGCACTGTTCCTGGTGCAGAATTAAATAGCATTATACTCAAATATATTGGCTTAATTGACAGGTAGAGATTTAATCCTGTTAATTATCTAGCCTGCTTGAAAGTTTCTATTAACCCTTGCTGAATTGGTAGCATCCAGAAGGAGTATCTCAGGGCCTATTTGGGGTCTAGGTAAATCCATCCTTCTTTGGGAAGTGCATTCTCATTGTGCCCATGCCCTGTGTGAGTGTGAACATCCCAGGGACATGCCCACCATCTGGAGAGGTCTCCCCTCTGATTCTCCCTATCTCACTTCTTAGTCAATGACCTCAGGAGCTTTGGAGTTAGACACGCTCTCTGCGCTCTCTGTTTAGGGTTTAGTTGTGGTTGTTTTCTGTACTATACTAGCATGTGTGAGAGTTGTTGATTGACTTAGCTCATTTTAAAATTTTAAATACAGGAACTTCCTAGGCTGCAAAAAATGTGCAAAGGCAGTTAAGATTCTTAAGGACCTTCTATCAGTTCTATCCATGAAGGTTTTCCCAAGTCTTTAGGATGCTTATAGTGATTGTCTGTCCTAATTATACAGAAAATATTAGGCAGTTAAACTTTCTTATCCTAGGACCAGTGCCTTAGGCAAAAGACACCAATGTGGATATTTTAAACATGGTGGGAACGGACTGTAAGAAATATATGTGAAGAGATAAAATCTTCTGAAGGTTTTCAATTCACCCTCAAAAAGCAGTCATATTTTCCATCCACATAACACAGAAGAATCCAACCCACAGAGCCATCTTCGAAGCTTCTCAACTCCATGGGTCAACAGTGTTCTTCTCTGTGCCCAGTCACTCTGCTAGATGCTGAAAATATAGAGACACAGGGCAATCTGCCTGCTCCCTTGAGCTTCCTGTGATGGGTAGCAATCACAGAAGGTCTTGCAGAGGGATATGGTAACCCCGTGTGGACATAATCATCTGGTAAGACTTGGGGAAGAAGAAACCATAGAGTTTAGTTTCCATAAGTTACTAACAATTCTCATACAAAATGATTACAATGACCAAAGCCACAAAAGAAGCACAGGAAGCCATAGTAGTTGTCTGTGTTGTTAGATGAAAGGCAAGGGGTAACTGACTGGGCTTGGCTGAGGGTTATGCTTAAGAAGAAGACCTTTTAGGCAAGACTGGGTGCTTTGGATGGTATTTAGGAACCAGCAGGAAATTCTGGAGCATTGAGATAGCACATGAAGGTACTCGGCTGCTGAACTTATTGACCTGAGTTCATTCCCCTGACCCTAATTGGTGGAAGGAGAGCACCAACTCTCACATGTTGTCCTCTGTCCTACACACACACACACACACACACCATTGCCCACTGGTCCATGTTTGCACACGTGCATGTACACAGACACAAATACATAAATAACATGCAATAAAGAGTAAAATGGCTGGGTTTTCCGTAATAAGCCCACCCATGGGTACATCCATAGAAGACTCGCTGATGTGTTTCTAAACTGAAACAACTTTAAATGAAAAAAATCTTTTTCTCACACTTGGAGAATACTTTGGAGACCATGAAAATCATGACATTTATAAACCCTTTCTATTTTATATGATTTCATGCTTTCAAAGAAGATGCAAGAAATATGAAGGCCTTCCGCATAACCATCGCCCAGATTCACCAATTTTTAACAGTTACTGACATTTTGTTCCATTTTCTCAACTCTACCTGTTTATCTACACACACACACACATATACACACACACAACACACACACCACACACACACACACAACACACACTTATTGAACTGCTTAGGAATAATGCACAGTACAGACATGATATCTTTATTCATATGCATAAATATTCTAGCACCTACTTCCTAAGAACGAGAACTTTCTTGTACATAACAGTAAATGCTGGCACAACACCGTTATCTAATCTAGTTCTGCTAATTGGGCTAATCATTAATTGTGATAGCTCTAAGAACCTTGACCTAAAAACCACTGAATCGGATTCTGCGTAAACATCTTCAGTAGCACATTATCCCTGTGGCCAAGATTAACTTTCATAGCGATCCCCCCCCCATTTCTTTTTAACCAAAAAGGAGAGTACAGAAATTTTAAAGTTCTGAAATGCTGTGCAGTACTTGATCTACATTTGAGGAAAGTTGTTGAAAGCTCATGGAGATGAGAAGATGTGGGAGAACAGATTGTCTTTTACTGGCCATGCTAATGGTGACCCCAGGACACCAGGCAGTAGTGGAGACAAGGTCTCCTCTGCCCAGAAAAGTCAAGCGTAAAAGGCTCCATTGAAATATAGGAGCCTTACACCCACTGACCTGCAATCCAAATTCAGAACCCAGAAAGGACCCTGCCCAGCACCAACTGGCCAAGGAATAAGACCAACTTACCCTTACATCCTGTATTCTAAGAGCTATCATGGTTCAAATGAGCAGAGAGAAATTCTCAGAGAAAGGGCATTATTGCCACGGCGTAGTGAGCTGCAGCTCTCAGAAGTGAGGGGACAGATTTGAAGGGTAATTTGACGTTGTTACTGGGTTGCAGGGAGTCAAGTTATCCACATGAAATCGGAAAAGGCCGCGCGATGGTGAGGACAGGAGGCGCTGTCCAAGAAATAAAAGGCCAGGGAGTTTTTAGAGACTCACTTTGGTGGCGGGGATAATCGAAAGGAGGCTGTGGGGACAGGCTCAGTGATGGGGCAGATTTCTGCCAAATGTAACAGGCTGCTTTGTGCAGACACAATCAATAGAAATTGAGAGCAGCGCAATCACCGAGACGCAGACAACCCTCTCGGGCTTTGATGAAGCAGACAACACAAATGAGAGCAGGGAGGGCGTTAATGAACAGACCGCTCCAGAGCTGGTCACTGGGAGCAGCTCTCATCACGCCTCTGTGGAGCAATATGGAGAGGCCCAGGGAGAGCCTCAATCAAGGCAGTTGATGGGAAGGGCGATAAGGACTGAAAAACAATGCACAGAATCCTGACTTTCAAACAGAATCCGGATTTTTCCATCTGTGAAGTGAGTGTTGACACAACTGTCTCCTACGGGTATTGCAAGTGAGTACTGGCGGAGCTTCTCAGAGTGGCTGGTGCACAAACACTCACGTCTGGCTAGCTGTTTGGGTTAGCATGGTGCCTCCTATTCTGGTTACATTTTCTGTCGCCTTTCCAACCCAGAATGCAAAAGTCAAAAGAAATACATATAAACACTCAATACGTAAATAAGAACAAAGCATCCTAAACGATGAACCAAACTGAACGCTATGACAGCAATTATACAATGAGCGGGAAATGGTTAAGCAAACGACCACAGGCGGCGGGTAATAAAAGGCAGCCAAAACTGTGTTAATAGGTAAACTCATAGAGGCAAGCACTCTTTGGGGTGGGGGAGAATATAAGGATAATAGAAGTCTCAGGAAAGTAGAAGCAATAAAATGGCAGAGGCAACAGCAGAAATAAATGTTTTAAAGGAAGCAAAAAACCCACACAATTTGGTAGGAAAAGACATGCAATACCTTCTCTGCCTTTAAAGTGATATTTTAAAAAGCTCTAGACCACGGTCACAGTTCTAGCGTGTAAGACTGGACACTGTAGAAAACTATTAATTCTTCCCAAAGCAGTTTGTTCTGTTTTCAAGCCTAATCAGTATTCTGATGGGACAACATTTGGTGGGGAGGGGGAGGGCTTAGCAATATAATTATAAGGTTCATCTGGAAAGCAAGTGAGACTACCTAAGAACTCTGGGAATATTCTAATAATATTAAATTTGTCTGAACAGTCTAGATGAGGAAGAAAAGTTATTTTGAGAGCAGACTGACATCAATATCAAAAGAACCTTATGCACCCTGATACCTTACAAAAACACTAATTGCCATCAGCCTGGGAGTCACACCTACCCACTCTCAGCTTGAGATATTTTTACCTCTTTAATGCGCGGTCCTGTAAATCAAATAACAGAAATACATGTTGCGAATAAATGACTCTCGTGGCCCACCATCTGAGCTCAGGAGAACAGCGAAACTCGACACCGAAAATAAACTTGACTCTTACCTAAGTAGGATCATGTGCGTTTATTGAACTTTGTTACTTATTTAAAAACATCTCTGTTAGCCATCAAGGTGAGTGGGCTTATATTCATCATACTCTACACATCCTTTCTAGAATTTCCAGGCCCCAGGTTTTTGTCATTTTCAGGATTGGATGTGGAAAAGGTCTTGTTTGAATTTTAACTTTGGTCAAGGACAAAGTCCAATATCATCTTCTAAACAGCTTCTAAAGTAGCTGCTAGAATTTATAAATATGAGTTCATTTTGTAAATGAGATATAAAAATAAATAGCTTGCCTCCCTTTAAAGTCTGAAGTTTGGATGATGGGAATTTGGGCTCAAAGGAACAGTGGTTGGGAATGATTGTGGCCAATATTCCCGAGGTGGAACACAGGATTCAAAACTCCCATGGACAATGTAGTGGACCAGTGGAAGAGAAGAAGAACAAGATGGTGGGTGTGGGTGTTTGGATAGGAGTGACCCACATAGGCTTGTAGGGAGCAGCATTATTGACAGGAAGTAGGAGGAGTGGCCTTGTTGGAAGAAGTATATCACTGGCTTTGGGATTTCAAAATTCTTAAACCAGACCGAGTGTCTCCCTCTTCAGGCTACCTGCCAATTCAGATGTAGAACTCTCAGCTACCTCTCCAGCTCTATCTGCCTGCATGTCACCATACTTCCCACCATGACGATAATAGTGTAAACTCTGAAACTGTAAGCCAGCCCTAGTTAAACGTTTTCCTTTAGAAGAGTTACTGTGGTCATGGTGTCTCTTCACAGCTATAGAGCACTGACTAAGACAGAGGAGGAAGAAGAGGAAGAGAGAAGTGTCAAGACCTACTACAGAAACTCATACTGTAACCAGGCTGTGGATTAAGGAAACAATGCTTTTAACTCAAAAGGAGAAGGCACATAGTCCCTTCTGCACTCCTTAACAGAAGCCCAATGTTCCTTGGACATTAAGGTTCCCACAGTCTTCATCTCAATATTAGAGACTATGCAGATCTTTAGTAGCTATTACTTTGAATAATAAAGAGTAGTCACTATGGTTCTCATGAGATAGCTAGCCATCAGGGGATTTGTGTAAGTAAAGGAACCCTAGTATTTGGTAGAGACAGTTTTATTCTATATGCTTATAAAAGAGAAACAATGTAAGAATTACAAGCTTTAAGATTTCTGGGGCTGGAAAGATGGCTCGGTGATTAAGAATGCATAGGATCCAGATTCAATTTCCAGCGCCCACATGGTAGCTCACAACCATCTTTAACTCAACTTCCAGGGGATTCAATGCTTTCTCTGGCTTCTGAGAGCACATCATACACATATGCACATGCATGCACTCAGTCAAACAATAACACACATAAAATAAAATAGTGAGATCTTTAAAAAATGCAAATTTTATGGTATGTAGTATGAAGGAAAGTGGCAGATACTGACGGCAGTGAACAGCGAAGAGTTCAAAGAGGAAGAAACCCCCAGAAGCCTTGTGTTGAGAAGTGTAGAATGGATGACCCAGGAAAATGCTTGTGTTTTAGTCTGGAGAGAAAGAAAAGATGCTGGAGCCAAAGCCCCTGGCCGGAAGCATTGAGAAGCTGACCGCATGCCCAGTTCCCACAGGCTAACGAAGAAGCAGTAGCTATTGGGATGGGAGAGCAAGCCTGGGATCACGGATCTTTTCACCTCATTGGATGTAAGGCGGGATATAGGATTCTTACACAACCCTGGGTCCTGGAGAGAGGCTGACATGCGCAGGGGTTTCCATGGAAGCTGCTGGAACCCAAGAACTCAAGTACAAGAATTATCACCATTCACACAAAATTCCCCTCCCTCTTTATGTTTATTTCCACGAAGAGCATTACAGGAAACAAATTAGTATTGATACCCAGCAAAGCTTACGACAGCACAGAACTCTCAATGCTCTGTCACTAGGCTTTTTATCTTATCAATTTGTGGCTCATCTATTTACAACTTAAGGAGTATTGATGGCAACACAATGACTGTGGTCAGTAGCTCCCGTGTTATAAAAATGATTAAATGATTTAGCAGGCCATGGAGGAGCTGGCTTGCTCTGAGATTTATAGGAACTGGACTTTTAACCTTTCTGAAGCTTCTAGTACGACTGACCCAGGGAACTGAGTGCTTAGTGTAAGTGGAGTTGCTTACAAGGTCAGAGGATGATGGAGCAAAGTTGCTATGGCAGTTTGGGAGTGTCCTGACCTGTTTCTGCCCTTTCTGGATTTGCAAAAGGATCCTTTGTAACACTGTCTCCATATCCTCTTCTAGGTGGAGAAGAAGGGGACAGGAAGAACAATCCAGAAGGAAAGAGAAGGCCAGGTTAGCTAAGTTCTCGTTCCTGCATACTTTGAAGTTGATTCTTAAATAACCTTGAGCAAGACCAGCCACCCGCTGGGTGCTATGGAAGACGTATTGACAAAGCGCATGCATGGATGGCTTCTCATTAGTTAGAGAAAACTGACACAGATCCCCTGCAGGTCACCCTGCTATGCCCCTTGCTGAGAAAGTAAGGGGCTCTTCATCTCCTATAATGCTAAATTCCCTCTACTATGCTAAGGTACCCAGGAGGCTAGGGCTCTCATGGGAACTCACATAGCAGTCCTCTTGGCTAGTTGGTTGGGTAGTGGCAGATAGGGCTGAATCCAAAGGCATCATGCAAGCTTGGTCCCTTTACCTGGGTCACCACTGTGGCTGACACCAGCTGATGTCTGACTGGAAGATGGAGGTACCTGAGCAAGAGAGCAGACACGTGACACGTCTGAACCCTCTGGCAGTCTCTCCCACCACGGCACAGTTGCGGGGATAAGGCGGTGGGTGCTTGTGTTCTCGGAGCCCTGCAGAGACAATGATGAAAACCTCTCTGAGGTTTGTCGGGCTCCTTTATTGAGCAGTTCAGCCATGAGGTCTGGGCCAGGAGCTGTCTCTGTGACAGTCACCTTAGTGTACTCAGCTGCAGTTCCCAGGTACAATGAGATGAAAAGGAAGAATGCATCCTCTTAGGAACTGGTACAGGCATTTATCTTATGAAGAGATGTATCATTTTTTTTCTTTTTGAGGAAAAAGCCTCATAGGTGTCAAGTCCTTTGAAGGATGGCAATTCTGTGTTGCCAACACTTCTGAGGAAGAGCCAAGGTTTTTCTGTGTATGAGTAGAATAAACTTTATTTATTTATGCCTTTGTTTCATCTCAGAGCACAGACGAAGATGCTAGCAAGCTGGTGGGGGGATCACATGTCATATTTTTCATCCCCACAGATATCAGTTAATGCTTGACTTGACTGGATATATTTTAATACAGAAATCTGTTAGCAACCCAGGCTAGCCTTAAACTTGAGGTCTTCCGGCTTCAGCCTCCTGAGAGCTGAAATTACAGGGCTGCAATAGCACCCCCAGCTTAACTGGATTTCTCATAGGAATTAGTGATTGAGAAGACTGTGCTTAAGTCGACCATGGGAAAAATGGGTGTGGTAGACACAAAAAAGAAATATAGAGACACACTAACATCAGGACAGTAGATCAGGTGCTTGTGAACCTGCCTGCATGATGTCCTTGGTTTTTGGTTTTATGTGGAGCTTAGGATGAGCTTGGACAGGTCTGCGTCCAGCTGGAAAATGTTGGACTTACTCAGAAACAATTGTGAATTGGAGGGACAGTGGCCTTTAGGGTCTTTCTGTGATCTCTGTGACACTGCTATGCTTTCTCTTCAACAAGGACCCCTCTGGGCTCATGAGAAGGGGGTGCTAGAATTTTTTGTGAAACCTCTCTGATGTGGGAGTGTCATACATCAATCTGTTGATTTAATTGGTTAAGTAATAAAGGAACTGCTTGGCCCTCATAGGTTAAAACATAGGTGGGAGGAGTAAACAGAATAGAATGTCGGGAGGAAGAGGAAGTGAGCTCAGACTCGACAAGCTCTGCTCTCTGGAGCAGAGAAGCCATGCTCCGCTCTCCTGCAGAGATGCCATAGCTCAGCTCTCGGGGAGACACGCGATGAAGCTCCGACCCGGGATGGACGTAGGCTAGAATCTTCCCGGTAAGCGCACCTAGCGGTGCTACACAGATGATTAAAAGTGGGCTAAATTAATATGTGAGAATTAGCCTAAAGAGGCTAGATAGAAATGGGCCAAGCAGTGTTTAAATGAATACAGTTTGTGTGTAATTATTTCAGGTAAAGCTAGCCGGCGGCCAGGAGCCAGGGTGCTGGGGATTACAACATCTCTCCAACTACTTCTTAAAGTTTCCTGGCAAGTTTCCCCGTGGGTAAGTCTCACGGCATCTCTGTTGGCTGTGGGCACTTACCTATTCATTTCTAAAGAAAATGTCAGTTCCGGGGGCTGGCAGGGTGGCTCAGCTGGAAAAGGTGCTTGTCACCAAGCTTAAGGACCTGAGTTTGATCAATCCCTGGGACCCACATGGTGGAACGAGGGAACTAGGTATCACAAGTTGTTCTTTGATCTTCACACACGTTCCACAACATACATGGGATGGTAGTGGGATCCTGAAAGCCTGGGTGCTCAGATCCTTGCAATTGTCCCAGCGGGCTTTGTTCCTGGAGACTCTCCACCTGCTCACTGGCTACCTTTCCCACTGCTGAGTAGAACATCCCTCTTCAGGTCACGTGGACTTGCTAGACTCTGTTAAGGAGGATCCTCTATTCAAGGTAGCTAAACTGGTAGTGGCTGCCCATCAGATCTCCTGATGGGTAAGACATCCCTTCTGGGATCAATCATAGGCATGTCTATGGGTAGTTAACTAGGGGAGCTGAAGACTCCTGATGCAGAAGTGCTGGCCCATTATGCACTGCATGGTCGTGACAGGGGTTGGGTAGGCAAGGAGACGTCTAATGCTTTCTGCCACTGGTGAGTCTTGAAGGCCGTTTTAATTAGCTTTCCCACAGCTTCTGGACCTTTAGTCTCTGAGTTTATCCTTATGACTACACCCACTCACCCACACATAATCTCATTTTAATGAAATCATGAGACATCAAAGTTACCCACTGTATCAATGCCCCATTAAGATGGACAGCTCTTGCTGTCACAGGACAGAAGGGTCACGTTGTCATTTCTTCATGCTCTTAATTACTTAAGGCACAGTTTCCCCAGTGTTGAGGTGGCTGGTGAACAGAAGTCAAGGTTTTGTTTTTCAAACAAGAAGGGATATTTTCCAGCTTCCAGAATAAGCCACTAAAGTAGAGAAGGCTGTGACAGGTTTTGAATGTAATCTCAGGTTCCTGTTAAATTAGACACGTCTTTCCAAACATATTGCTGGTATTTGGATAGCATTTATAAATATTTATGGGAGTAATGGGTGGAGGCGATGCCCAATGGGAACAGCAGGGACATGAAAGAACAGCCAGTTAGCCGAAGGTGCAAACCAGTGTTGCAGAAACAGACAGACCTGTGAATTGCATTGAAACCAAAAGCAACAATGGTAATTTAAGCAGCATAGAATCTTTGCATACATACTTGAGGGAAGGTGGGCTAGGGAGGTACAGGGAAGACTGTTGCCCGGTCTGTGGCAACTCCTGAGATGTGGGCAGACATAGATAGGGCTGTACATACATAAAGGAGTTGTTCCCCTCCTATCAAGGTGCAGAGATGGCCAAGTCAGATTTCTGGTATTTGAAGTCTGGACTAGTCCCCTATAAGGGACACCTCTGGAAGAGAATACTGGCATGGACAGGGAGGGATTGTTTGTGGAGCTTCTTAGGCAGAGAACTGGGAACATGACAGCTTGGGGACTCAGGAAAACTGACACCAATGAGCACCTGAAGTTTTCTTCCTGTCATTCCTGGTGGCTAGGTTGACTCTACCTACCACAGGTTCTGTTAAATGGCTTCCTCTAGATCTATAGAGTGTCATCTGGAGGAAAAGAGGTGCTGCTTGAATTGGGTAATTGAGGAGATCATAAAGAAGGAAAAGATCTCAAGTAGCTGTGCTCAGGGCTGGGACCCTCACTGTGCCATTGCTGAGCACAGGGGAGGATGCTGATGGGGTCTGGGTAGGGAGAGGACCACTCTGAAGAGAAGCCATGGAAATGGACATTCACCTCTGCCCCTCCCCCCTCCGTTGCGTGTTGGTTCTCTTTGGCCAACTCTAACCAGCAGCCACACACTTCAGGGTCTATCAAGACTCACAGCATTAAAGTAGACAGCAGCCTTGGGGATGCAGGAAGCTGACTTTGCTGTCTTGATTACAAAGGCTGGACATAAGGATGAGATCCATAACTCATTAGTTCTTGGGCTCAAACCCAGGATCTTGTGTGTTCTAGGCAAACACTCCACCATTGAGCTACCTCTCTTTGCACTTTATTTTCCAGGACAGCCTGTCAATACCTCTGTAGCCCAGATAGGCTTTGTCCTTGGGATCCTTCTGCCTCAGCCTCCCAAGTACTGGGATTACAGGTCCACACTGTCAGGCCTGACTTTCCGGCAGCATTTTTTTTCCCCTTTGGGAATCTGTCTTTTCTCTGAAGATTTTCAACTGTGTGGATCAGGCTCACCCTGCTCACAAAGGAGAAATCTGTTTTTTCTTAGCATCAACTGCTGGCAACTATGAGCCACACCTAACAGATACCTTTGTGCCAGCATTTGGACTGGTGTGTGATTAAACAACGGTCACCCCAGTGTAGCCAGCCTGACCCCTATGACGAATCATTACAGCCCCTGGGGAGGACAAGCCATCAGTAGGACTAGACTGAGGTTCAATGTCACCCCTGCAGGTGTTGTCTGAGCTGATCCTCCAAACCATGAGGTGAAATCACTGTCATCTATAATTTATGCACACTGCAGCTGAGGCTTAAAGAGGCGGTTGCTCAAGGGCACGGGGCTGGAAAATTGTAGAAGCTAGACTCAGATTCCAAACTTCTGATCTCAGCTCTAGAGAGTGCTTCGGTGGGTAGCACAACACTTTAAAATGCCATCGTGAAATCACACAATACCAGAGGTTTACATAAAAAGAAGAAAGGCAGTGGAGTGGATGATAATATGGCGAAAAGGACCAGCCATGCCTGCATGGGTGCTATGCAAGGTTCCTGTTTTCTCTATGAGTGTGTGTATGCAGGTACACATGATGAGATGGGTCCCCAGTCTCACGGCCTGGTAGGCAGTGGGCTGTTTCCAAAGCAGGAGTTTCTTCCACTGCACCTTCACCCACCCAAGCTCTTTGATGAAAACTGTAGGCCCTGACTTACTCTGCTTTCAAAGGGCACAATTTGCCAGGGAGAGAGGGGAAGTTACATCGGGGGGGGGGGTGCTTTATGTGGGCCAACACTGAGCATCTTCTGATGACACAAACCCCTCAGGCACTGAGGGAACTGACATTCAACAGGACTCACTAATGTGAAATGGTTGAGCACTGACGCTGAGGGAGTTTTCTGGCTTTGACCTCTTCTCTGCTGTTTCCCAGCCTTGTGGTTTATCAAGTCGATTAGCTGTGTCCACCTCCACCATTAACAGTGCCAAGGCGCCCATCCCCACCATCTCTGGAGGGCTGACTAGACAATGAAGGCACCCAGAACTTTGTAAGCGTTAGTGGAGGGATGGCCTCACAGCTCTCCGCATATGACAGAGAGAGCACTTCTAGCTGCACAAGGTTTCATTTCTTTGTCTTTCTTTGTCTTAAAATGCCAGAGGAGAAAGTAATAAACAAATCCTTGTTCTTTCAATCAGTCACCAATTCCCAAATCTCAATTTCACAGTTGTTATGTTGATGATCAAAAACTGAGAGCTTTATGTGGTTGAAGAGATGGCTCAACAGTTAAAAGCATTGCTGCTCCAGTAGAGGACCAGTCTGATTCCCAGTGCCCATATCTGGCAGCTCACACTGTAACTCCTGTTCTAGAGGATCCAACACACTTCTTCTGGCCTCTGAGAACACTCAGACGCATGTACACACACAGAGACACATACACACGTGAATAAAAAATAAAATAAATATATATTTAAAACTGAATACCTTTGACAACAAAGAATTCAGCTATCTTGGGAGAGCTGGATTTTAAGAAAACCAGCAGCTCTCAACGTTTGCTAAAGCAGAGAGCTTTAAAGACTTGAGGAATGTTATAGCTGTCTCTACAAATACTTGCTGTGGGACAATGGTCTTGTACCCTGTGAAGATTTGTCACTTGTACTGATTTAATAAAATACTGATTGGCCAGTAGCCAGGCAGGAAGTATAGGTGGGGAGACCAGAACAAGAGAACTCTAAGAAGAGCAAAAGCTCAGTCTGCAGTTGTCACCCAGACCAAGAGGAAGCAAGATGAGAATGCCTTACTGATAAAAAGGTACCAAGCCACATGGCTAACACAGACAAGAATTATGGGCTAACTTAAGGTGTAAGAGTTAGTTAATAAGAAGCCTGAGCTAATAGGTCAGCTAGTTTATAATTAATGTAGGCCTCTGTGTGTTTCTTTGGGACTGAACTGCTGTGGGACTGGGCAGGATAGAAACCTCTGTCAACAAATACTGACACACACTGTTTGTCTCTCTCTTGTTCTCTCCCTCTGCTCCCCAACAAACAATTACACAGAGTATGCTAACTTCTACAACAGAGAACACTGTAGCATCTATGGTTCTCTTAGGATCAGTCATGAGCCTTGCCTGACAGGACATGGGGGCTGCTAAGATTGCCAGTGTTGCCAGTGGACTATGTTCTCAGTACTACCCTCTTCTGCTCCCTGTCTCTTAATCTCTATCAGTTATTTAATGTTGTCCATAGTATTGGTCACACATCTCAAAGATAAAACAAATAGACAAAAAATGTAGGGGCTGGAGAGATGGCTCAGTGGTTAAGAGCATTGCCTGCTCTTCCAAAGGACCTGAGTTCGATTCCCAGCAACCACATGGTGGCTCACAACCATCTGTAAAGAGGTCTGGCGCCCTCTTCTGGCCTTCAGGCATACACACAGAAAATTGTATACACAATAAATAAATAAAAAAAATGTATGCTACTAAGTACATACACTTAACCACGTGTTCCAGGATGTCCCTATTTATAGACATGTATTATCACTATCAGTGACACAATGGCATGAGAGGAGTTGTAGTCAGGGCAAGCTCAACATAATAACAGGTTCACATTTCAAAAAAGACTAGGTGACACTTTTGTATTATTTGGGAGATACTCTTGTACGATCTGATTAAAGTCTTATTCTTCTATCATGGCATGGTTGACAAGGAGTGTGTCTGAGGCAGCACCAGTGTCAATATTGAACAAAATAGGTGTCACCTGCACTTCCATCAGGAGTGTGACCTTTATTCCATGACTTCTTTACTGGATTCCCTGTAAGTTATGCCCCTTTTTATGAGGGTCAGTTTTTACTGAAGAATGTAATCCATGAGTTCACATGAAAGAAACAGGAACTTGGCACAAGGACACAGCTAATATTTCTTAGCATCCACTGTGTGATTTGTGAAGCTCCTGACCCTCTACACATACAAACACAGACCCTGTCCTTAGCCTGTTGATTAGATGACAGGAAGGATTGATTCTTTCTATTTAGCCTCAAACCTCAGCACAATCCTCTTCCTTTATCTCTTCTTTCCTCCTCTCCCTCTATCTTCTCTGCTCCTCCTTTTCACCATCTCCTGTTTCCTCCTCTTCCTCTACACTTTCTATCTCCTCTCCCTCCATCTCTTCTGTCTCCTTTCCCTCCCACTGTCTCCTCCTCTTCTCAATCTCCTGTCTCAATCTCTCCCTCCGTCTCCTGTCTCCTCCTCTCCATCTCCTCTGTTTCCTCCTCCTCTCCCTCCATCTTCTTTGATTTTTCTTCTTTCCCACTTTGTCATCTTCTTTCCCTCTCCCTTTCCCTTCCTCCTTCTCCTAGTCTCTCTTTTTAAATCTTCCTATTCTCCTCTGTCTCTTTATCCTCCTTATTTTAAGGAGTTCCATGCCTGGAACTGGTGGCCCTCCTCCCTCAGCTTCCCAAATGCTGGAATTGCATCTGTATGCTACTGTGTGTGCCTGGCTCAATAGATCTGTTTCCTTCCCACTGCATTGTGTGTGTCACCCAGCATGACATGTTCATTTTCCTCTGGAGAGCTTAGCTTGACAGTGTCTCCTGACAGAGTCATCCTACCACAGAAGTGAAGATATAGCAGACAAAAAAGAAGAGAGTTCAAGGGGGAATAGCATATGCAAGGGGCCTATGGCAGAAGAACGTGGGAGTTTCTTGAGCAGCTAAGTTTTTCACAATTCTTCATACAGTACTGGGTTAGGAAAATAGCACATTCACAAGCATAAAGACCCATGTTCAAACTCCCAAATCCATGTTGGGGGGAAAATTACCATAGTGGCACACACTTGCAATTCCAATGGTTAAAAGGTAGAGATACATAGATCCTTGAAGCTCATCAGTCAGCCAGCCTAACTTTCTTAGGAAATTCCAGGCCAATGAGAGACAGGGTCGCTAAATAATTAAGAATTATTAAATGATATTACAGTGTTTAGTTTCTAAAAATTTCTAGCTCTAAAGTTACCCTTGGCTCCACAGGCCCCTGCCCACACATTCACACACAGCTCATCTCTGTAGGAGCTGGCATTGTGCCTGCAGTGCCCACTCTTGAATTGTCCTAGCTCCTTGGTAAGAATCTTGTGAATGAATAAACACAGAGGAAAATCAATAAATCATACCAAAGGTTCAGAGAGCTTTCTCAGAGGAGAGAACACTGAGTAGAGATGCACAGAGCATGGGGATGAAGAGATTCACTATGTGGGAAGCAGGGAGGGAAGTGATGGACCACTGAGAAACTTATGATGAACTGCAATGCCAGGACAGAGAAGGACAAAAATGAAGGTGGCACTAAGGATGAGTTTAGAAAGCTAGGAAGAGCTGTGTCCTCTGGCTGGGGCTCAAGGAGGGTCTAAGCAATGGGAGGCTCTCTACTATAAGTGTGGGGAAGAAGACCAGGCTAAGAAGTACTGGGGAGGGGAAGGGAGCACAGCGGAGGAGGAAAGGGATGACTTGACTGGTTTCATGACTGTGAGGAGCAAGTGATGGGGAGATGATGAGGACCACTGCCAGGTGGATGCACAGTGGTCCCACCCACCAAGACAGGACAAAGAGAGATGTTACATGTGGAATGGGGAGGTGATGCCAGAGAGGCTGTGTTAGTTACTTTTGTTTAGCTCTAACAAAGATCCCAGGGGCTGGAGAGATGGCTCAGTGGTTAAGAGCATTGCCTACTCTTCCAAAGGTCCTGAGTTCAATTCCCACAACCACATGGTGGCTCACAACCATCTGTAATGAGGTCTGATGCCCTCTTCTGGCCTGCAGGCATACACACAGACAGAATATTGTATATGTAATAAATAAATAAATAAATATTTAAAAAAAAAACAAAGATCCCAAACAGAAATCACTCAAGGGAGGAAATATTTATTTTGGCTCACAGTTTCAGAGAGTCCTCAGTCCAACATGGAGGGTAGGGCATAGCCAAGCTCATAGGTGGGAGTGCGTGATTCAGGCTTCACATGTCACAGTGAGCCAGGAAGCAGACAAAGTAGGGCTGGGCTATTAGCACTGACCTGCTTCCACCAACTAGACTTCACCTCCTAAAAGCTCCACAGCCAAGCTAGCATCAGCATCAGCTGGAACCAGCAATCAGGATGTGAGCTGGCGAGGCAACAGCTCAGATTCAAAGCATCATGGAGCCATGATGAGCTCAGTGGTTGATAACACGGGTTCTGACAACACAAATCTCCTCTGGGCTAGGGTTAGGGAATCCCACTTAGTAGTATAGGGCAGAATGCAAGAATGGACCCAGTGTTGTCCTGCCTTGGGATAGGTTCCAGTCTATGGGGGTATCCAAAATGCATGCTGAATGTATACTTCAGGGTGGACACAGAACTGGATGGAAATCTGGAGACAGAGAGCGAGGAATCAAATCACTTAAGGGGAGAGAGGAGGTGGATCTCCAGAAGCTGCTCTGCAGGGTCAGTTCCAGAGGTCGTTCCTCGCACTCATCTCTGGTAGCCAGAAAAGGCAACCATCTCCATGGCTTAGCCTCAGAAAGCTGGTCCTTTAAATTCCAAACTCCACAGTGACTTTTAGAAACAGGCTTTCTGCTTGGAGGCTTTCTGAAAGTCTAAATAAATGATACTCGTTGGTCCCCGTTGTCTGCACATTCATCTTCTCCAAGGCTGGAGCATGTTAATCAGCCTGGCTCTCTCTTGAAATTACCTTTTCTCTGGGAAGTCCCGCAAGCCTGACTGCATCCCATTATTCTGTACACCTGTTCCATCCGCTAGCACTGGGAGGTCCACGCATCCTCCTTCTTTCAGGGCCTTACTGTGCACCTGTCTGGTCTGCACCAGCATGGGAAGGTCCATGCCTCTCTCTCTTTGGGGTCTTTTCTACAGTAGGGGAACCCCTATCATTTTTTATCTCTCTAGGTTTGACACATTGACTAAGAATTGCACGATTTCCCTCTATCTTCTCCAAGCCCCTCCAGAAGTATTGCATGAGCCCCATCTTTACCCTGGAACTTGTTTACAGTTAGCTTAATAACCAAGTAGAGAACAGGGTGATTTGATGGTATTTGGTCATCCAGTCTCAAACTGCCTGCTTGGATAATATTCTAGATGTGGTCCAGCCAACATACCTGACCTTCTCTTCCCTCTTCCTCCTAGTGACATTTCCTCATGTGCCTTCAGCTTGCAGGAGCTTTGGTACAAAGAGCATCTTCTCAGTGGCTCTGGAGCTCCCCAAAAGGCACATTGCTTACTGTTCTTGGCCTGACTGATTTCAGCTTGCTCTGACTCCATCACGTTTCTTGAGAGCCCCAAATTTTTCTGGTTGGACCTTATTTCCCCTACAAAGAGCCACAATTCCATGTTTTTGCCTCCACTCCAGGGACTTGGGTACCAGGTTGCAAGGGTCTCTGTCTTATACTATTTCATGTTGATATAGCAGGACTGTGCACATTTAAGTGTATTTGTTTGGACAGCTGTGAAGTTCAAAGCCAAGGAGAGGCATCCAGTGAGGATCCTCTTGATACATCATAGCATGGCAGAGGCCGTCATACAGATGGGACTGGGAATGCAGGCCAAATACCCTATTTCTAGGAGTCCACCATTGTGATAATCAATCCCTTTCCTCATCAACAGTCCCTAATCCAGGACCCCCAGGACCCCATCACCACCTAAAGTTACTGCCCCTTAAGACTGTCATGATAGTAATTAAGTTCCAACATGGGTTTAGCAGGGACTTCACATCAGAGCGGCCTCCTCTGAGTTAGCTGGCTTGTAAGGTATGGTTTCAGGAAAACCACAGCAGGACAGACCCGAGAGTTCCTGGGCAGCACTATGCCTGGTCAGGGGAGGAGCATGCTGGGAGGGTGGTGGCTTTTTAAAGGAGGTCCTGAACTTTGGTTGTGGGTGTGGCTCTGCTTTCATGCCGTTCCACAACATTTTAGCTAAACACAAACCTAGAAAGGGTGTTTTTGTGTCTTAATTGGTAAAAACCCTGCATTATTTCAGCACTAAGAAAAGCCTGGAACCTAATGGTTATTTCTCTTTGCCTAGCCAGGGGACTATCTGCAGTATTAGAGAGACCGGAACTGCTGGGGCGGTGGGGTGGGAGGATGCCGTGAGAATGAGGAAGCTGCTGGGTCTAAGAAAAGCTGGTCATGGCTAAGGAAGTTGTTGCAAGGAAGGCTGCTAGTTAGTTCCTGGCTGCTTAACCCTGAAATAATCACACAGAAACTGTATTATTTAAATCACTGCTTGGCCCATTAGCTCTAACTTCTTAATGGCAAACTCCTACATCTTAATTTAACCCATCTCCATTAATCTGTGCATTACCACGTGATCAGGGCCTACCAGCAAAGTTTCAGCCGTCTGTCTCTGGCAGCTCCATGGCTTCTCTGACTCTGCCTTTTTCCTCCCAGAATTCATTTTAGTTTTTCCCCACCCAGCTCTGTTCTACCCTATCAGGCCAAGCCAGTTTCTTTATTCATTAACCAATAAAAGCAACACATAGACAACAGGACCTCCTACACCAGGAAGTCAAGAATACAGCAGTGTCCCCTTCTCATGCTCTGTCACTTCTTTGCTCCCTGAAAGTGACGGACAGGCTTCATCTACCACACAGCTATTAAAACACTCTGGGAAACAGACCTTGAAGGTACCCCTGGCTTTAGCATTTGGGAGAGATTCTTTGAAATATTCAGCTTTGGGATAGTTCTCCTTTAACATGAGGAAAGGAGGTCTCTGAGTTAGGAGAAAGTGTGGGGTTCTCTCACTGATTCTCTGACTTTACTGTCAGGTCAGGCAAGCCTGAATAGGAGTGACAGATGACATTTGAAGTCCTTTGTCCAGTAGTCTCATGGATGACCTTTCAAGTGAGGAGCATGGTTGAAAGGTCGCTTGCTTTGACAGCAGATCTCGGAGGCAGGGGAAGTGCTGGACTGGAAACAGGTATTGCCAGAGTAGGTTCTAGGAGGCAGAAATCAGTGTGACCTCCAGGCAACACTAAGTCTCTGGGGAGGCACAGTTCATTGTCACTCTCTCCTTAGACTTGTTGAACTCCTTGGAACCAAGGTCCAAATCCAACTGATGCCAGCCTCATAGAATGAGGAGACCAGATGGCACACGGCAAGGGGGTGTTGTTGGAACCAGCCCTGGTGATGTGGTATTAGCTATCAGCTAGACACTCTTCCATTTCTCTTGCCTTGGTATAGGACAGAAAGAGTTGTGCCCAGAAGTTACCAGGCAGGAACTTCATTAAATAATGTGTTCAGGGATGATACCTGTATAGACATGGGTATTGTGAGCTGTATGAAGCGCACAGATCTAGGCAAAGTAAAAACTGGATATGAGATTGTTTTTGTTGACCATTATTTTTTTCTGCACATGCGTGCAAATGCTGTGGTGCATGTGTGGAGGTCAGAAGGCAACTTGCAGCAATCAACTCTCTCCTTCCATCCCGAGGGTTCTAAGGATTAAACTCAGGTCATCAGGTTTGGAGGCAAGCCCTTTTACCCTCTGAGCCATATTGCCAACCCTCTATTGGCTATTAAGGTTAATTTTGTAGAGTGAATTTTAATAATATAAAGGGAGTGCTAGAATCTCTGAGAACACCTGTACAGACAAGAAAGCTAGTAGAATAGCATTCAGGAGCCAGCTTTCCTATCTGTATCTGGATGCAGGCTCCAGGAACCTTAAGTGTGACTTTTTATGCATATAGCACAAGAAAGAAAGAGCTTGGCTGGCCATACACAAGAGAGCTATCAGAAACGAATGCAGAGGCCAAGATTATGCCATCAGCTAGATGGGAATGAAGACCCTCTGTCCACATTGTCCAACAGCAGACATTCTCTGAAGAGTAGATCTGGGCACCTTAGTTTACAGACTAGAGAGCTCTCAAACCACACTGCCAGAGACTGAGACACGCATCCTCAGAATGACAAGACAAGGTCACCGTTGTCACTAAGACTGTTACTCTTTCCTGGTCCCCATTTTCACCGCTTCAACTCAAATTTGTCAAGTGCTCACTTCACCCCTGGGGTGACTGGAAAATGCAGCCTGGTCTACAGAGTTAGTTCCAGGGCAGGTAGGGCTGTTACATAGAAAAATCCAGTCTTGGAAAACCATAAATAATGTAATAAACAAACAAACATCTGGCTTGGAGACATGAACTGACACGGGACCCTTCCAACTTCTGAGGGCTTTGCATGTCAATGTCTCTGCAGACCAGCAACCATTTATCATGTAGTTATTTGATGGGGTCATAGGTTGATCCCCTTAGAGATCAGCACATAGCTTTATTAAGAACAGTTTTTCGGGACAATATCATCTGGAAAGGCAAGATAACACAGGTTCAGGCAAAGGGACAAATTGAGTAGCAATGTGATGGCATCCGTTTATCCTCTGGAGAACTCTGGAGCTTGGGTAAGCCTCAGGGGCATCCCACCTTGAGACCACCCTCCGCACAGCTGACAGTCATTGAGATCTGAGAAGGTGGGACTTGAGGCTTGGGATAGCTTGGGCCGAGGGCAAGGGCAAGGCTCCACTGAGAGCCATGAGTAGGCATCACTCTTAGTACCTTGGTGTGGCAGTTGATATTGATTGCTAATTTGACAGGACCTAGAACCATTTAGGAGACAAATCTTTGGGTATATCTGTGATGGAGCTTCAAGAATGAGTTAATGGAGATGGGAAAACTCATCCTATATTTGGGTGGTACCACGCATGGCCTGGAGTTCTGGGACAAATGGGAGGAGGCAAGGTAAGCCTCAGCATCCATCCCTCTATGCTTCCTAACTACAGCTGCCTCCTCCCTGCCATGGTGCATCATGATAGACTGCTCCCTCAAACTGTGGGCCAAAACAAACCCTTTCTTCTGAAATGTAAACATTTCACAGTAATGAGAAAGTAACCAATACCCTGGGAGAACGAGTCTCTCAGTTGCAAAGAATGAAGGCCAAAGCAGATGTCACACAGTTACTTCCAGAGATGTTGCAAGCTACCCACCAATGCAGACAATAGACACACTCTCCTGTAGGAGGGCCTTGATGGAGGAACCGAAAACTCGGATATATGACGTGAAGAGCTTGTCCAGATGACATTACTCGTGTCCTTATGTGAGTTAGCGCCTTAGCCAGGGATGCATCCCAGAAGCTTGAGGGAGAACTCCGCTTGTCCCCAGCAGCGCTGGAGGGATGACGGATTTATTTCAGGCTGCTGTTTATTTGGATTCTGCCACAGTCTTCTGCAGCGTTTAATTGTCATGGACGTCATGTAGCAAGAGGCAGCTGAGAGAATGGAAATGAGCTCCCTATTTGTCTTTGGAAATTTCCCTCCATTATGAGACTAGAAAGATTAAAGGGATAATAACACCTTATACCCATATCATGCTCTCCTCCCAGCAAAGAGCTTTCGCACGCACATTATCTCATTTGAGCTTCGCGATAGTCCTGTGGGATAGTTATAATTGGAATTATTATTCATTTGATGGATAAAAACCCTATAACTATGGAAACGTATGCCTTCTCCTTATTCATTTTTTATTTGTTATTTTTACTAACCAATATCCTTTCCATTGTATCAAAATCCAAGAAAGGGGCCAGAGAGGTGTCCCAGCAGGTAGGAGTGCATGCTGGGCTTGCAGAGGACCTCAGTTAGGTTCCCAGTGCCAATATCCGGCAGATGAGATCACAATCCCCTTTGACCCCAGCACCAGGGGGACCTCCACCACCTCTGACCACCATGGGCACCCTCACTCACATACACATACCCATACCGAACGCAGACAACAATTTAACAATAAAATAATTTTGAAAAACAACTTGGAGGTTTGATGAGATGCCTCAGCAGTTAAGAGCATAGGCTCTGGGCTCATTCCTAGCGCTCACAAGGTGACTCACAATGTTCTACGACTCAAATTCCAGTGTTTCTGATGCCTTTCCCTGTCTACCTCTGTTGGGCTCTTTCATAAACTCAAACAAGCCCACGGACACAAATAAATAGATAAATAAACATGCATCTTCTTAAAGTCCAAGAAGGGTAAATGAAGCATAACGGCCACTAGAGAATTCCCATTTCATATCCAGCTCTGTCATATAGCATCTTTTTCCCATCTCTGAATTCACAATGCAAGCATTAAGACACTGATATTAAACAGCCACCAGGCAGAAGCACACAGAAATTGTCCACTTTCACAGAGCTTGTATGGGACAGTAGAAAGGTAAATTAAAATCTGAGTTTGTGCACAGCTAGCAACCCAATGCAGGCTATGCAGGCACAGGACACACACGAGGGAGAAATGGCCGTGTTCTGCAAGGGTTCAGAGGAGGCCCAGTTGCAGCAGGCTTTCCCAGAAGAGGTACTGTGAGAGCCCATCCCTAAGAAGTCGCATCCTCAAGCAGGTGGGAACGTATCACTGGGACTGCAGGGCCTAACAGTAAGCCTGAGCACAGGGCGCTCCATGCGACTGACCTAAAAATGAAGGTCGGAACATTCACTGTGTTGCTGATGCATCCCGACCAGCATTTAGCTCAGAGGTTGCTCCGTAGATGTCAGTCAACCACCTGAACAGCCTGTGGCAGCCTGCGCTTCCCTTGGCCTGGTTTCTAACCACGTGTTGTGTTCAGAACACTTGTATTGGGTTTGATAGGACTGAATTAGAATAATGTCTGACTGCAGCTTTCACTGAAGGAAGAGACCTCTCCAGCTGGGCTCTCCGGGGTTCCTGGGGAGTATTCAAAACGCACTCTGAGTAAGCTGTGTTCCTTCCAGCACCAACCAGTTTGCACACAGGTGATACATAAGCTGCCCCCAAGGGAAGCAGCAGGCCTTTGAATGAGGTGGTTCTTTTCATATTGCCTATTTGTCTTATGTTTTTGTTCCACCATTATCCTTCTCCTGGGGGAGTATTACTAATAGGATTAATAAATAAAACTATAAATAACGTGAATACTGAAACATAGATTTTTCCAGGAGTGCAATTTATCACTGGCTTTGGAAGGCAAAGTCATGTGACTTCATCTGTCACATGGCCGCTTGCCATGCTGCTAAGGAAGCACTGCTTTACAGACATCCAGGGCTCATGACTTGTCGGGGTGCAGATGAAGGAGGGGGTACTAATCCTGGGAGCTCAAGAGAACTCTACAGCACCAGGGCACTTGGCACAGGATCTTCTGGTCTGGCCTGGGTGGAGCTGACATTTGAAGATGTACTTGCTCTTCTGCCGGAGAACTCATGGCTGAAACATTTGGGTGTTTGGTTTTTGGTTTTCAAGACAGAGTTTCTCTGTATAGCACTGGCTATCCTGGAACTCACTGTGTAGATCAGGTTAGCCTCAAACTCAGAGAGAGATCTGCCTGCCTCTGTCTCCTGAGTGCTGGGATGAAAGTCGTGTGCTACCATGCCAGCTCACTGCTGAAATTTTAAAGTGAAATCTCTTGAGAAAGAGATCTTTTACAAATTTTTGGATTGACTGAAGGGATGTCTAAATTCTAAGTAGTCATTTGGAAGTGTGGGGGGTTGTGATTTAAAAAATGTGGGGGTTGGAGAGGAAGGAGGAGACAATGTGAGATAAACGGGGCAGGCCCTTATGCAGCAGTTTTGGATTAAAGGTGTGTGTTTCCAGTTTTGACTATTTTGTGGAATTATTTGCTCTCTGAGCGAATGCATGTGCATTTTGTTAGGAAGAATCTGTCCTTGCAGCATCCTGTGGTCTAGCAAAGGCTCTCTGGATGACAGTTAAGGTCTCAAGTCCTCGCTTGGAGCCTACCATCTCCATGACCGTGGGCAAGTTATTTATCATCTCGGCCCCCTCTGTTTTCCTATTGATCAAATGAAAAGACAAATGATCTGTCTCCAGAGTTGCTCAATATTTTATGAATGAGTCTATCTGGGAATAAAAACTTTATAAATGACTCCATTGCTAATGCCTTCTTTGGCATCCCCTGAGGTGTGAAGGAACCATGCTTAGTGATGCTCTTCCTATGGACCATTCTTCACCTAAAAGGGGACCCTAGGGACCCAGGGAGCTAAGGAATGTCATCAAGATCCTGCACTTTCCCCAAGGAGGGCAGTAAGATGTGGCATTCCAATGGCTGGAGAGCTAAGGAATCCCAAGAGACTGCTAGACACCAACTACATGACACTTGGTTCTGTTCTCTCCATCCTCTCTCATGGCTTTCCTTGTTAAGACTTCCCACTTGAAAGCACAAATTTCTGCTTAGAAAAAAAGGATATCTATAAGAAGGTCTACTAGAAGGAACTGGTCTGGAGACCCAATCAAGAATCTCAAATAAAGGAAGCCAGCCCACCTTTTGATGGTGAGCGGGAGAGGAAAACAAAAAGCCAGCTCTTTAGGAGAGAGATAGATAAAATGTCGAGGCTGGGCTAAAAGCAGAAGATTCCAGAGAGTCATGATAGCAGCTGTAAGTACCAGACTTCCCAGGTAGCCCTAAGAGGTATGTTTTTTTTTCCCAGAGGACCTGCAAGAGGATTGAAGTCATGTCTGCCAGTGCTGCTGAAGAGACCACGTGTCGCTGGGGTTGTGTTCCTCTGAAGGATATTTAAGTCCCTCAGAACCCACACATATCATGGAAAGAAATGAGCTCATGTCCCCCCATCCATCCATCCATCCATCCATCCATCCATCCATCCATCCATCCAACAGCTTCTAAGAGCATGCTATGTGGCTATACCCTTAGAGGCCTAACAGGGAGCAAAAGGCTTGAAGCCCCTTGCCTTGTCTAAGTTCTACTGAGAGACACGGACACACCGTAGATAAAAGAAAATTGACAAAAGTGGAGCAAGGGGTGAAAAGTGTCAGGAGAACGGAGCAAAGAGCTGGAGCATATCGGGAAGGCTGGTTTCATCCTGGGAAGAGATGTGACATTTGAATTGATGCTAACATAAGATGAGAGAATAGGCCCTGGGCATCTCTGGAAAAAAACGTATCCCTGTGCCGTGGGAACAAACTTCAGGAGACCAGAGGCAAGAGTGTACTTTCTGTGTTCCAAGATAGAGGGAGGGTGGCAGGAAGGAAGGGGAAAAGGAGAGAGAGAGAGACAGACAGAGAGACAGACAGAGAGAGAGAGAGATGCTTAGGAAGCAAGTCTCAAAGACCATCAGACTAGTCCCTAGGCCACATGAGACCTTGGGTTTCAGTATACATGCGCTGGAGAGGGTGTGTGCGCTGCACTACCCAGGAGTCACTGTGACTAGTGCGTGAAGAAGGAAGCATTAGAGAGAATACAAGGGAACTAGAGAGCTCTGGTTTTAGTCCTCCAGGCCAGAGGCAACAGCAGCGAGGGGTCAGCTGGTGGTAGCAGAGAAGATAAAACATGCTCATATCCTAGAAGTAAGCTGAAGGTGAAGTCACCAGTCCCCACTCACTGGCCAGTTAGCTTAGGATTGGGAGAGGAATTGGGCCTGACTCCAGGGCCCGGCCAGGGCAACTGGGCAATTGCTGGAGCCCTCAACTGAGTCATTCATTGAGTCAGAGGAGAGTGGAGAAGCAGCATTTCAGAAGGAGGTGCGCAACCAGCAGTTGGGCGTGTGAGCCCCAGGGTGACTGAAGCCTCCAAGGTGAGATGCTATGCCACAGGCTGAAGCTCTAGGGTTGCACAAAGAGAATCCTAAGTGATAGAAATGATCACCCTAGGGCAGAAAGGAGATTCTCATTTCTGTGTGTTCTGGGTCCACTCACTCATATTCAAAGGTCTCCGTGAGTATGTCTATGGGCTATGCACTGGCAGACTCCACTTCGAAAATAGATGTCTGTGTTTCTGAGATAGGGGAATGTACAGAACAGAGATCAATTCTCTTAAGGCTCCACTTGATCTCTTAAAGTGACTTCCCCTGCACAGAATATCTCACTTCAAAGCAATTCTTATCAGATATTTCTGCTGCAGAAGAGCCCAGGATATGTATGTGCAGACCCCTAGTCAGGTCATATGCTCTCCTGATTGTGGGGACATTTCTAGTCTGTGTGCCCCTCCATTGTCCCCAGCTTCCCTTAACTGTGAACTCACCGCTCAAATGGATGAGCCCTCCTCTGATACCTCTCTCATGTGTCTGTGGTCAGCTCAGGCCATCTTCCTATTTTGTTCTTGGCTGCACCTGTGGCTCCCTCCTGGTCTCAGGAGCCTCCTTCCCACCCAAACCTGTTACTTCTTGCCCCCCCCCAAGGAGTGTGGCGTGATCTCGGTGGACTACCCTTCATGGATAAAATGTCCACTTCTCCCTGAGAAGACAAGGTCATTCCAAAGATTTCCAGTGGTGATCTATCAGGTAATAATAAGTCATAAATTCAGCCTTCTGTAGAGATTTCTACTGTCCCTCTAATGGACAAAAAAACAAAAACAGAGACTCTTGGAGTACCTTTTCATCTTATTCTGAAGCTTCATTATAGGCAGATAGCCCTGTCTCTGTGTAAGACCATAATCCCGACTATTCAACCATACGTGGAGTTCCTAAGTTGTTCATCTCTGTCAGGGGTTCTCAACCTGTGCGTCATGACCCCTTTGTGGATGAACAAACCTTTCACGGGGGTCACCTAAGACCATTGGAAAACATAGATATTTACAATACAATTCATAACAGTAGCAAAATTGCAGTTATATAGCAATGAAAATAATTTGATGGTTGGGGGTCACGACAACATAAGGAAGTGTATTAAAGGGTCACAGCATTAGGAAAGTTGAGAACCACTGATTCATGAGGTTAAATCAAGTTTATATTTGGGCCAATTGTTCATGGAGACTTTTCAGTCCTAAACATGCTAATGGCCTCCACAGAATATTTCGCAACTGTTCCCCACACCCACAACAATATCTCAGAAGATACATCAGTGGTCTGGCCTGAGTGGCTGGACCATGAAGAGTCAGCTAGAAGAAAAAAGTCTCAGAATTAGGGGGATCTTTTCCTCACGTGCAGAACACAAGTGGGAATTCCTGTGTGGCACTATGCCCATGTCTAGTTGGAGCTCAAAATTAAGTTATTACAGTAGTAGACACAGAACTTCACTAAATCAGAGACAGACAGACAGAGACAGAGAGAGAGCCCTGCAGCCTGGAATTCCTAAAAAGAAACTTAAACGGTGATGTCCTGGAAAAATGGATAGAAACATTTGAGGCAGTGGTTCCAAATTGTGCTTGGAGTTACATAACATGGCTTCTAAGTTTTGCATGGTGAGGCTTACTCAAGGCTTTGGGATGTAACTTCATTGTGCTGGCTGTCCTTAGGAACACTCCTCCACAGTAGATGTAAATAGAAATGCAGCCCTGTGCTGGACCCTATGTCCCCATCTTTGGCCAGCCTTGGAGTCTAGGTTTGTTCTGTGTGAAGCCTCTGGGCAAAAATCTCTGGTCTAACTTTCGTGGCCAAGGGTGACTAATAGTAATGGTTGCAACCACACCGTCTTCTCTTTTGTTTCCCATATAACAGGAGCCCTTGTGGACTACATTCCAATGTTTGATTTCTCTTCATTTGTAGGTCATCCTTCTGCCCAGTATTTTATTGCTATTTTTGATCATTTTATGCATGTATACAATTCATCATGATTCTCCCCATTACCCTCTGGCATGCCCCTCTCTTTCCCTGGGAACCCCTACTTCTCCCTACCTAATTTCCCAGTGACTACACCATTAGATAAAATAGCACCACACCCTCCAACAATCCTCAACAGTTATTAGTTCCCGGGGAAGGGATGGGCCTCATTCCATGGCAAAATGTTGAAGGGCCCCGTCTTTTGCAGGTATCCATAACCATTGTGTCATGGTTGCAACAGCTGTCACATCTGGATAGAAGCACCTCGTGACACTCTTCCCCATCTTCCAGCTCCTAGACTATGTCGATCCTCTATGATGTTCTGTGACCTTAGAAGAGAGAGGATGATGTGGATGCCCACTTTGAAGCTGAGAACACTTCAGACTCTTATTCTCGGCATTTTGACCAGGTACAAGTCTCTGCATTAACTGTCACCCTGTGCAAAAAGGAGTGTCTCTATAATCTATTAAAATCACCATTATCTGGGAGTCGCTGTAAAACCTGACATGAACTCCATGAACTAGGAAGCCATGCTTCTAATAACGCCACTACTTTCTGGATTTCTGTCTCATGCCATTACATATTAAAGTGAGTGGTCAATTTGACCTCAGCCCTTTGTGGACTTGGAAGGGCTATGGCCATCGATCAGTATTTATTACCTGATTGATTAACTTCCTCTCAGACTCTGTTCCTACTTCTACTCCTGATTAGCTAGTGTCGTTAAGTTAATCAAATAGTTTTTCTGACTCTCAGTTTCAGTAAAATGACTTGTGGGTTTGTGTGTGTGTGTGTGTGTGTGTGTATGTGTGTGTATGTGTGTTGTTTTGTTTGTTTTCTTTTCTTGCGAAACAAGGACTCATGTAACCCTGGCTGGCCTCAAACTCACCATATAGCTGAGGATGATCTTCAGCTCTTATCCTTCTGACTTCAACTCACAAGTTCTGGGATCATATTGTCATACCTAGATATAATTAATAATCTTAATGATTCCTTCCAGCTTTAAATTACTAAGAAACATATTTTCCTATCATGCTTTTTTAAACTAGTCATAGAAGTCCTGGTACCTTTGACTTGATCAATACCCTCACCATCCATGTCCATGGAGTTCAAATAAAGGCAGTATAAAAAAGTGAATGTTAGTAGCTTTGCAGAGAGTTAAGATGAAGAAGGCCCAGACTCAATTCTCCAGCCAAATAACTCATATTAATGGGCTAATGGTAGCTTTTGATTGCCCAAGTCAATTTATAGACTTTTGGTGTAGGATATTGTACTATGTGAAGATGTATTGATGTAAAAAAAAAAGCAGAATAGCTAGGCGGGAGGTATAGGAGAGACTACTAGGGAAAGAGAGAACTCTGGGAAGAAGAAAGGTAGAGTCACCAGCCAGACTCAGAGGAAGGAGGATGGGCAGTACAGACAAGAGGTAATATGTGGCAGAATGTCAATTAATATAAGTGGGTTAATTTAAGATACAAGAACTAGTTGTGAAGAGATCCAAGCTAAGGTTGAGCTTTCACAGTTAGTAGTAAGTCTCCCTGTTGTTATTTGTGAGCTGCTGGTCCTGACAAGAAAGTACTGCTACATACGGCATCCATCTTGGAGTCTCAAATATCCACACAGGGCCTGAGAAAGCAGTCTCTCAGATAGGGGTGGGCTTGGTCTAGAGGTGGGGTTCTTTTAAGAGGGCCTGCTGTGCAGCTGAGCACTTGAGTAGCCAACACTGTCTACAAACTCCTGCTGCAGGCAGACACAACAAACTCCCAGAGCTGGGTGAGTAAATGCATTCCCAGGACCCTGTACCCACTGGCATGAGGCTCTCATGGAACCAAGGAGAGGGTGGAGCCAGCCACCAGTGCCACTCTGTGTTAATAGCCTAGCAGTTTAGGATTTTTCTCCTGCAGTCAGAGAATGCTGCAAGAGTTCAGCTGCAGATGCCAAAAAGCCAGGTCTAGCATGCGAGCATGTGCACATGCACACACACACACGCACACACACACACACACACACAATATGCTTTAAAAGGTGCTTAGGTGCTGAAGGAAAAAAATGGGCATAAACAGTTATAAAAATAGTACAAAAATAATAAAATAACATCTTTTAAAAAGAATAAAGTCTTATAAAAATAAGTCACATTAGGATGAAAATACACAGGAATTTGGACTTTTTATGGTGCTTTGTTAATTCTGAATTTTCTAAATGTCAATGAACAGAGAATGTCAGCTGCTGAGAGACATTGGATTGTGGAAGGGATTGCTGAATTAAACCAGTTTGTATACTTTAGGGATGTCTTGGCTTTAGAATAGAAGTCAAGAAATGAGTTGCGTTGCCAGAGAGGTTGTGCTTTTGTTTCCATAGGAAGCCAAAAGCTATAAATTGCTTCAAAGTTAATAAAGATCGGATTTAGCTGGGGGATCTCCTAAGGATGTTGGCTGCAGACATGATGGAGGAATGCAGGAAAGTCTAGTACAGGTGATGTATATGCTGATCCCTCTGCTTGGGAACAGCTCTGAAACTGGATGAGACCTGAGTTGGCCACAGAGTCCTCATGATATATTATTACATGCCATCCTTTCTTTTTTAAAAAATATTTTTATGGTTTATTTAACTTTATTTTATGTGCATTGGTGTGAAGGTGTCAGATCCCCTGTAACTGGATTTTCAGACAGTTGTGAGCTGCCATGTGGGTGCTGGGAATTGAACCTGGGTCCTCTGGAAGAGCAATCAGTGCTCTTAACCACTGAGCCATCTCTCCAGCCCCCATGCCATCCTTTCATATGGCATGGGAAGAGGTTTGTTTATACAGCCCAAAAGGATTTATAAAGTTGACAGATACCTTTTACCTGCTCAAACATGAAACACAAATAAAATCATCTTTGACTGACTTGTACACACCGCATGTTCTGTACTTGTGTTAATGCAGATGTGTATGTTACCTTTAAAAGTTTGAGTGTTTTCAGAGCAAAAGGACAAGATACCAATGAAGACAAGTAGCCCAGGTGATCTAGCATCTCAGAATGTCTCTGTTGCAGTTTCCTCAAAAATCTGCATACAGAACAACTTCAAACCTACTAACTGAGCTGGTCCAGCCTCACAGACTACTCCAGTCAAGACTTCAGATAAGCTCTAGGCTTTCCCATTACACAGAGACTAAAATAATTACTACTACTACTACTAATAATAATAATAATAACAACAACAACAATATATCTAGCTCTCTCAGGACTTGATCATTATACCAATTTTCTCAGGGTCCCCTAAAGATAACAGACAACAGGAAGCAGTCTAGAGAACATGACACCCATATTCCCAAGAGGAGTGATGGGTGGTTTCTGGTAGTTTGGTAGATGTTTGCCATTATTTAGAAGGGATTAATTTCAAGTTGTTACTGGTCATGGTCAGAATAATACAACAACAACAAAAACTAAACAAAGGAGTTTAGATTCAAGAATCTCTTTCTGAAAAGAAAAGGGGAATATAGAAATGATAGGATAAAAGGGTACATTATTGAATCTACTTTTAAACTAAAAAACTATTACTCCCAAATATTTTACATTGGTATGAATTTTTGTATATTAATAAAAATTTAAGGTAATTTTTGTTATACTGTATATGTGTTTTTATTCTTGTTTTAGGTATAGTATTACAAACTATTTAGGATAATTAAAAATATAGGCTAATAGTCACCTAACAATAAAATTTATGGCCATGTTAGGCATCTTTTCAAGGTCAAACAGAGACATATATTTTAGATAGACAGATGGTCTTCAAACACTTAAGAGACCTATAAAATATGGCATTTAAGATGTTGTAGTAACATAAGACTTTTCATGTCAATGAGATACATTTATTCCTGACAGTACCAATCTACTTCAAAAAAGGATGGTGGGAGCCAAAGAATTTCCATATGGAGTTTGCTGTTTTGTGGCAAATTTAACCACTGGGCAAAGAAACTGCCCTTGCCTCAACTACTGGAAGTATGCTGTCCAAATTGAACAAGCAGGACACAAAGGAAGATGACTGCCAAACTTTGCCAAGACAAGGTAGGACAGTCCTTCAAAATTCTGGCTTCACAGGAAAGTCTGTCAGATATTCTAGCCTGTAGACTGAAGATGGATGCCCCAACTTTGGGTAACTGTCCAGGCAGTCAGATGTCTCTGTGGTTTCTATAGTTCTGGAAGTTGTTTGCTCCGCACTTCCTGTTTACTCAAGTAATATTTTATCTTTCTTGAGTCTCTGATGGGGATTGAAGACTATATAGTTATACAGTTTTCCTTGTTATCAAATTTAGAAAAGAAAATTACATAGAAGATAAAAAGCTTATAAGGTTGAAAACTATAAAAAGCTTAAGTTGTTTATCTAAGAAGATGTTTTAAGATCTAAAAATACATTTTTAGGATGGTACCCCAAGTTATGATAGAAAATGGTTTACCTATAAAATGTTGGATTCATCAAGGTAAGGTAGATAATAGGGCAATTTCTCCAAATTTGACCAGTAACAAAAGTATTGGACATTGTGAATGTAATTCTTGACAATTGTTCTTACTGTATGTATAAAATTTTACTGATTTAGATTTAAAACCTTTCTTTTCATTTAGACAAAAAGGTGGAAATGTGAGATATTTGTATACTGTGTGAAAATGTATTGCTGTGATTTGTGTAATAAAAAGCAGAACAGCCAATAGCTAGGCAGGAGGTATAAGTGGGACTTCCAGGGAGAGAGAGAACTCTGGGAAGAAGACAGGCAGAGTCACCAGCCAGACTCAGAGGAAGCAGGCTGGGTGGTATGGAGATGACACCGTGTAGCAGAATGTAATAAATGTAATATACACACACAATAGCAGTAACAATAATAATAATAAACATATTATATTGAGTACAAAAACAGCTGGCTGCATGAACAGAATTGATATGGATGCTTTCCTTGCCCCCATTCAATAGCTTCAACATCTGTCTCTCAGTGTTTCTCAGATATTCCCCTTCACTCCTTACCCCTGCCCCTGCAAAGTTAAACATGTCCCTAAATAACTCCGTGCAGTTTCTAAACTTAGCCCCCTTGAATTCTATTTGTGTATCTGTGACTTTGTTATTCTGAAACTCTGTCCTGCCTGTGCCCTCACCGAGCTTAAGCAAGGCGGAGCCAGGTCTTTGTGTATTTTGTGGGTGGTGTGTGGCTTCAGCTGAGTGTCCCTCTAGTGACTTTGGAGTCACGGCAGAAGTCTGCGGATGCGAGACGGACACTAGATGTCCTTAGGAAACTGAAGATGTAAATGTCTAAGCCCGGGAGGCTTTCATTCTGGATTTGCTCAGATTCTATTTTTGCTTCATTGATTTTAGCTGCAGCTGGGACTATGTTTGCCCATTCATTTAGAAATCCTTCATTTCCCTTCCTTTCCTTTATGTTTTTTCTCTGCTCTGCCCTTGAAAGTGAAAGTGAATTATGTCGCGTGTGCTACTCAGCAGCAAGGTTTCCAGAGCCTTCCTTCCTGAGCACAGACAGATGCCGTAGAACCCACCGGTCTGCCATGGGAGACCCGCTAGGAGATCAGCTTCGCCGTGAGTGCTGGCCAGCGAACAGCGTTTTCTGCCGAGAGAACGCTGGCTTTGGAGAGACCTCTCTGGGCTCCACTGTGCCCAGGTCTGAAGTTTGACAGAGGACACGGGTTCCCAGAACCGGTCCACAGCACCCATATGTCGGCTCACAGCTGACAGTCACTCCAGTTCCATTGAACCCAGCCAGCTCTTTAGGCCTTCATGGACACCAGTTACATATGTGGTGCACATACAGAGATGCAGGCAAGACACAATAAGTAATAAAGCAAATAAATAAATCTTTATAGAGAGGTTTTTTTTAAAAAAAATAATCAAATGAGATAGCGTATAAAATGGTTAGCACGGAGTGGGTAATTAGCAAATTGTATACCTCTCTCCTTCCACGCTCTGCATAATCTCTGTACTACAGCTGGAAAGAAAACAGGCAAATGCCTTCCCATAACTGAGACATTATCAGGCTCTCCCAGCTCGGTTATCATTCATCCTCACCCGTGTTCATGCCTGGAAGCCAATACAAAAACGATCCCCAAAACTCACGGTGTGAGAGAGAGGATCTCCAACCTCTATTACAGGCAACCTGATTCTCATTGTGCCACTGTCTGTCTAAATCGAACAATGTTACGGAGAATGAAAAGCAGATCAAAACAAAAATCACACCGAATCAACACCGCAAAAGTCCGAACTTCCACCCGATGCCCCCAACCCCAACGAGAAAGAAAGTAGAGCAATGCTGCCCCCTAGGGCTCATTCTTTGAATGACGGCTTTAACTGTGGTTTTCCCTGATCTCCACCAATCTGATGGTCGGCCCAGGTTCAACCTGATCCAAGCCCCTTGAAATGAAATCACAGGATTGATGGAACCACGTAACATAGATAAAATGTCCAAGTACTGTGTTGGTAAGAGCAGCAAACAAGATAGTGGAGGGGCAGTGGCAAAAATGGATTGTCTTTAGAGAGAAAAAAAAATTTAGTGACACAAGACGTGTTTAGAAAATGTGGTTTTTGTACTATCAACGTCAGAATCTCTGGAGAGCTCAGTGAAGATGCATATTCCTGGTCCCTTACTCAGGGTTCTGGGGGAGGGGACTGGGAGTTTGTACTGCCAATGGGTGCCCTAGACCCACCCACACAGTTTAAGTTTGGGACCAGAAGTGACCGGGGAATGAGCAGCCGTGATGTGTCATTAGCTTACTGTATGAAATGAGAACGTGAGATCGACAGACAGGAGGAAGAGTGGTCATGTCTAAAACACAGACTCTTGAAGGGAAAGATAGACTAACACGGTAGGAAAAGATCCTCCGCGGTAACTTAAAGCTGCGAGGGACCATTAAGATTATAAATGGTACCCAGATATGGCCATCTGATTCCAGCCCTTGTGCACTGAACTGAGAGTTGTGTGACTTCCCAAGCAAACAGATTACTTGGCCCAAGTGGGCTCCACTCCCCTCCCCCCGCAAAGAAGGTACGGGGAATGCCTGTTCTTGGGGTTCCCTTTCTTCCCAGGCCAGCAAGGTGCCTGGCAGACTACACTCACACATTCGATGACTGCAGCGGATAGAGGAAGGGATGAGCAAAGGTGTGTGTGCCTTCCTTTTTAATTTTTTTAAAAAATTTTATGTGCATTGCTTTTCATTATTGTTGTTGTTGTCATTATTATTACTTTAAGGTACCCGTGCCTTCCTTTTCATGGGCTCCCTCCAGCCCCTTCCCGGGAGCAGGTCACAGCACCATGTGACCTCAGCTTGATTGCTGTGAAGTGGTTGAGGAGGAGTCACAATGGGTCGGGAGATTCAGGGAGCCTTGCACCCTGCTCAGGTGGAGTCGTGGTGTCCAGTGTGGACGACTGCTAGATGGGAAACGGAAAAACAGACAACTTTTTCCTTGGATGACATCTGTCTGTTTCTGTGCTCAGATACTCCCCTGGTGGCTTGTTTCAAGACACAGTGTGGGACCCTCAGTATGAATACTTCACCGTCAGATACAACCTCACATGACTCCTACCCTAGACCATAGATAATAGGAACATATAAGAAAATCATTAGGAAGTGATGTTCTGAGCGTATATTGCCTGTTTTGAATATGGTGTATTGAATTATGAAATGTATGAACTTTACTTTTTAAACAAATCGGGCTTTTTGCAAGTTTCCCATAACTATGAAAATCAGCTCTCATGAGCTGTAGGGCTATTCTGGTATTCTCATCATCCCGAGTCAGTAATTATCCTACCATGAACCTGAGACCAAAGACAGAGGCCACGAGCACTCTTGGGGAAGAAGCCGTTGATGGGGATGATGGGTTCCTAGGTCACCACTGGGTGGCAGTAGAGCTGCAGACCTGCTGAGGCCTGGCCTTGGCCCTCATGCTCTTTTGGTTTTTAGGCCTGCTCTGGCCTCCCTGAGTCCCCTCAGAGCTATATACAGTACAGCCCGCCCAGCACAGTCCTGGACCTGGGGGAGTTTATTCACTTAATATTGATTATTGATTAACCATATAGTAGAAAAAGCTGATGTGGGATTCCCCTCTGTATGCTGTGAATACCATCAGTTAATAAAGAAACTGTCTTGGGCCTGCACAGGGAATAGAGGTAGGTGGGGAAAACTAAACTGAATGCTGGGAGAAAGTAGGAGGAGTAAGGGAGAAGCCATGTAGCCCCAGCTGGACAGAACTTTACCCGGTAAGCCACAGCCACATGGCAATACATAGATTGATAGAGATGGGTTAGTTTAGGATATGAGTTAGCCAGAAATACACTTAAGCTATTGGTCAAACAGTATTGCAAATAATATGGTTTCTGTGTGATTATTTCGGTGCTGAGCAGCCAGGAACCAACAAGCGTCCTCCCTTCAACAGAAAACTATGTCTAAGGCCTAACTTCATGCTGCCATTATTAGGTTGTTCAACTTTGGAGTCTCTGGCCTCAGTTTCCTCATCAGTGGGAGGAAGGAGTTGAGACATGTGAACTAAAGTCTCTGCCCATGTTGCTGTTCCAACAATGAACTAGCCAGCTCATTCTCAAGATCTGGCTTGCCTATTGGGCCAAAGGCTCTTAAGGCCTTCTAACCAGCAGAGGAAGCTCTCGTGCATAAAAAACTTCACTGGGAGCCCAACTGTGCATTCATGGCAGGAGTCCAGTGGCATGGATAGGACATCCCGGAAATTCCAGAGAGGGGTACGTCTGTGCCAGCCTTGGATTGCTTAGGAAACACAGCAAGGAATGTTACAGCCAAGTCCTTTCCCATCTCTCAAGGGAGATGACTGTGGGATAGGAAGTCACAGGGGAGAGGCTGTGGCATAAATGGTACTCTGAAATGGCACATTTCATCTCAGGCGAATTATGTTTTATCCTTTATAATCAAGTGAGTATTTAACAAATCAAGAATAAAGAGGAAGCTCTTAGGGATAGAGAAGGGTGAAGGAATGTTCTAGAAGTTCCTATGCTTAATCCTAATAGAAAGTTTTCCCTTTGGAATTAGAATTGTAACAGGATGTGTTTCTCTAGTCCTTGATCCAGCCTATTAGATGATGATCAGAGCTCCAGTTGAAATGCAGCTACCCAGTGCTAGAAGAAGGGCAAGGTGGGAGCAGGGGGGAGGTGGGTTCATCCTTGTCCACAGTGAAGGAAAGTGGGAAAGCAGAGGGGGACCCCAGTGGCCTCCCAGAACCTCCTCCCACAGGACACAGCTCCTGGTTCTTGAGGCAATGCCTGACTGGGCCCCTTCCCCCAGCAACCACGGCCACTGTGGAAAAATCCCCCTTTCCTTTTGCTAAGCTGGGGCTGAGCTGAAAGTTTCCATAGGAATTTTCCCTCGGAACCCAAGGTGGGTGGGAAATAGGCACAAGGTCCTTAGAAAATCCCCATTCTAGTAGAGTGTAGATTTCCATGGCAATGGAAGCCCAGAGCCAGGTTAAAGGGAAGGGCTAGTGGGCTGTTTCTCTGATCTCAAATCAGAACAGTGTCCCCGTTGATGGCAACCCCTTCTCTGTCTTTATCCTGACACGTTTGAGCTGGGGAAAGAATCTAGCATAGACCTTCCCTTCCAAGGCTTGGGCTGTCAGAGACGAGTCTTGAAGGGCCCTTTTATGGAGGTCGTTGGCAGAGCCTTTGCTGTTGATACTACCCAAGTGGGTTTTAGAATCACAGATGGACAGAGCTGGCCAGTATCATGGCTACTCTCTGGTCCAACTCATCCCACCTGTCCATTTTCCTTCCAAGGAAGACATTTAGAACCTCTTGCTCACATAGTGCCTGGGCTAGCACTCACGTGTGGCCTCTTTGCTGATGCTAAGCATGAGGCATCTTAGAAGTCAGGCCGGGCAAGCCTTCCCATAGCTTCTCATGGACTAGGGCTTCTAAGCAGACTCTCTTGGGTCAGAGGGTCAGGCCTGTCTATCACTTGGCCAACTGAGTAGAGCCCAGGCTTCTGGAAGGCAAGTCAAGGCATCCCACAGCATCTCTTAAGGAAGTTGTAGGTGGTGGTGGCTGATGTGTCTTAGGTGAAGCTGGTCCAGAAGAGACAGGACATAGGAGTCTTATAGTTGGCTTGTTCTAACAAGCAGAGATCCTAAGGGCCACCCTGAGGTCTGAGTTTTCATCAGGCAGAAATTGTAGAGCAGCTAAGACAGTAAAGACATCACAACCTCGGGCCTCTAAGCCCAGATCTCAACCTGCAGGAGGGCATCTGGTTTTACATGGAGTTTCCCAGCTCCACATGGCTCTCATTTGCCCTGTTACCTCTGATACTCATGACTCAGTCCTGGAAGTTACTTGCTAACTGCACTTCTCCAGCCTCAGCAACTCTGGGCTCACTGAGGCACCGTGGTCACCAAGGCCTCTGCCCCAAAGCCTCAAGACAAACCTCACAGGTCTTCTGGTCCCATGGGGGCAGGATGAGTGTGTTCACCTTCTCTGTGAAACTCCTACTCAGAACCTCAGAGACCAGCTTTTGAGGATCTCTCTCTCTCTCTCTCTCTCTCTCTCTCTCTCTCTCTCTCTCTCTCTCACACACACACACACACACACACATTTTCTTTTTTCAATATTGGTGTTCCATAAAACTAGGCCCAAGCTACTGAATATTTCCCTGTTGACTGGGTTGAGACCAGTTGGCCAAACACAATCTTTCTTACCTCAGAAGATGCTTTTGGTTTCTTCCAGGGCCCTTTCCTTAACTCGACTCTAAGACCACCTAATCTTCAAAACTTCTTTCCCCCCCTCGTTCTTGAACCACAGTGGAGGTTGGAATTTGGGTACTCATTTCCCAAATGTTGGGTACTCATTTCCCAAAGTGTTGTTTGGGTTTTGTAAGATTTTCTTTTTATCCCTCATCCACTTGGTGGATTCAAATAAATACATAAGACAGGAACAGGGCTCAGCTCTATAGATGGGGACACCCAGGTCCTCTTCAGAGACAGGTGAGGAATGAGGCCCAGCAGAGGCTGCTCCTGGCTCAGGCACCTGAGTGCATTCAGAGCAAGGCTAGGGACAGAGTCAGGGGCAGTGAGGTTTTTCTTCCCCCAGCAGTGCCTGGCCCTACTCAGATGTCCTCGTTCTTCAGGGAGATAGCCCAGGGCCTACTTTGCTTTCACTCCTTTGAGACTGTTTTAAGATGAGACTGTTCATAGAAAAAAAAGAGAGAGAGAGAGAGGGTCTGACCCCCAGAGACCATAGAGCTATAAGAATGTCCTTTGGAGAAACCCTTTCTAGAATCTTTGAAACGGCAGGTCTAGGTGGGCTGGTGAGACTGGCCTATGATGAGCACTAAAAACAGCTCTCCATGGTGGTCCATGACTGCAGACAGCTACTGTCCCAGACTTCCTTGCTTCAAGAGATTTGGCCCCAACAGAGCAGAACAGGACCTGCCTCTGGGATAGACCAAGACAGCCCAGCAGGAAATGTGACTCCTCTGGGCCAAAGGTCCTTTTCAGGGAGGCCTGGTTCACAACTGGAACGATTCAGCTTCCTCAGCTTCCCTTAGCTCTGCCCTGGAGCTTACTTCAGTTCTTTTATTTGAAAACAGCTGGTGCCACACCCCCTGCCAGTCCCCAGCTTCCCCTGTCCTATGATGCCACCCTCTGAGGTTCTACCTTAGCTTTAGCCAGTGCCCAGGACCTTGGTGACATTCTTTACATTTTAAAAATGAGCACTATAAGACTAAAGAACGGTGTTCCTTTGGTCTGAGCTCTGAGGAGACAACACTATGCCAGTCAGACTTTCTGTTCTAAGGCTAAATACTGGAGGAAAATAACATAAAAGAAGGATGCTTTATTTTGGTGCAAGGTTTCAGAGGTTTCTCCGTGGTCCGCTGGCTTCATGGCTATGGGCCTGAGATGAGGCTGAATGTCCCGTGGAACTCATGTGCTAGAACAGAGTGGTTTATGGCAGACAGGACACAAATAAAGGGCTAGGGACAAGATGCATCTTCCCAGGGTCAGTGAAGACTTCCTCCAAAGAGACTCTACCTCCTGCTTTTCATGCTTCCAAATGACGCCATCATGTTAGCAAGCCAACAGAAGATTCACTCCCTGATTAGATGTGAGAATCCAGTCACTTCTCCATAGTCCATCAGTTGTCAGCTGAGCTCCCAGCCCCTGAGTCTGTTGGGGGCTGGGGAGGGGCTGCCTATTCCAATCAAAGCAGGCAGGAAGAAGGGGCATCCTTAGATGGGAGACAAGGAGACAGAGACAAGGCACCGTTTTAGGTAAAGGGGACCACAAGTCAATCTCTAACCTAGAGGATACCCATAATGAGTTGTCTTGCTAGTCCACTGCCTGTACCACGGCCATCTTCAGGAAATCTTGGTCCTAGAATGACCACCCAGCTGAAGTATTCCTCCACCTTTACCGTGGAGGAGCTCGAGAAGGGCAGAGAAAGACTGTAGTGAAATGGACCCTCTGTGAAGATGCCAAGCAGAAGCTTGGAGGAGAAGCCACTCCCCTAACTGATGGTCTCGAAGTGGAGGCATGTCTAGCATCCTACAGCATCCTACCGCATTTGCTCACGTAGGGCAGTGTACCGGGCAGTTCACGGGTTGAGTCAGGCCGCATAATAACTCTCCTCTGCATCTTCTTTTTATAGACGCTGATGCCACAGTCCAGAGGTTAAGTCACTTCCCTGGAGTCTACCAGCAAATGGTAGCACGAGAGTCCACCAGGAGTGCCGTGACCTATAGTCCACGCGCACCTCACCGTTGTTGGCCTCAGAAAACAATATCCCAAAGCGAAGGTCTTAGAATCGGGCTCTGAAGGGAAGTTTCCCTTTGCAGTCTCCAGATCTCTCAAGGTCCATCACAGAAACCAGAATTCTTTCTGTAGGCCCCACCCCCAGGACCTCCAACCACAGGCTCCGCCCACAGAACATTCTACCAGCCAGAACCTCAGCCACCCTCAACACCACCCCGAGTCCCAGGCAGCCAAGCTCCGTCCCAGGGAGTAAGAAGCCCAAGATCAGGCTACAAAATCCCACCAATCCCCGGGTTCACCCCAAGTTCAGGCCGTTCCTCACAGAAACCTGGCCTGGCCTGTAGGAGGGGAAGTCAGAGCAACACAGAAAACAGAACAGCCCAGAACCAGTGTACCCGAGGCCCAGTGGAGAAATTACAGGCCCACCGTGTGACTGGGGAAGGTGTTATTGGCAGATACTGGCGTCGGTAGCCACCGAAACTTCCAGGTGTCCCATAACAACAACAAAAGATAACTCAAGACAAGTGGACAGTAGCAGAGACAGATAGCTTGTTGAGAAAGAATATTCTTCTGAAAGAGGGAGCAGACCAAAGTACTAGAAGCTCATTGGCCCCATGCCTAGCTCTGTGGTGTTTCTCCTATGTTATCTTTATGTGTCTGTGTCAATGTGTCCCACATGTGTGTGGGAACACGGGAGCCAGAAAAGGGTGTCGGATCCCCCGGAGCTACAGTTACAGGTGACTGTGAGCCACCCCGTGTGAGTGCCAGGAACCACACCTTGCTGCTCTGGACGAGCAGGAAGTGCTTTAACAGCTGAGAGATCTCTCCAGACTGGGCTGTGGCTTTTACTGAGAACCGAAATAGCCAGGGCTCTTACACACTTGTGAGTCTGATTTTCCCCGTCCAGGATCTTCTGTTGTCCCTCCGAGCCCCTGACTGGGGAACAAGGAGGTTTTTTTTTTTTTTTTGCATTCTTTATTTATTTATTTATTTATTTATAAAAGATTTCTGTCTCTTCCCCGCCACCGCCTCCCATTTCCCTCCCCCTCCCCCAGTCAAGTCCCCCTCCCTCGTAAGCGTTCTGTTTCTGCTAAACATTTTCTTTCGCGTGCTGATCTCACAGCCTGGCTTCACTCTCTTGATTCTCTACTGCAAGCTTGACCTTAGATGTGAAGGACTTGAGATTTAATTAATTAGTTAAAAATGGCTCCGTGGTTAAGAGTACATACTACTTTTGTAGAAGACCCAAGTTTAGCTCTCCTCACCTACATCTGGAGGCTCACAACTGCCTGTAACTCCAGCTGCAGGGGAGCCAGGGTCCTCTTCTAGAGTCTGTGGATACATGCACTCACAAATGCACAGACCCACATGCATATATATGTAAATATACATACATACATACTTAAAAATAAAATAAATCTTTTTGACGGTACTGTGAGCCATTAAGTGGAAATGATATGGAGGGTCCTTCCCAGAGACCCCTTCAGCAGGACAGCATAGCTGGACAAACTACTTGACAGAGATACCAGCCATCAGTGGGGGAAGGGGCGCAGGGGAGATGCAGGGGAGAGAGCTGCACGGGAGAGAGCTGCACGGAGGACAGAGAAGTCATCCGGCTGATGAAGAAGAGGCGGTGAGGGAAACAAGGAGGTCAGTAGGACTCGCAGGCTCCTCAGCTGGGCAAATGGCAGCATCAGGAGTCAAGGGTGGCTCAGGAGGGGGAATCAACTGGTGTGATTCGCTCTTGACCCCAGCTTCAATTTCTGCCTTGCAGGATGTGGACCACATCTTCCAAACGTGCCCCTCTTTGATGCCACTTCAGTCAGAATCAGAGGAATCAGGCCTGCTTGTTAAAGGTGTCGGTTCCCGTTGCTCACTCAGAATCTCAAGGAATAAACAGCAAAGCCCAGGAATTAGGAAGATCCTTGGTATTAGAGATCAGGGAGGCTTCGATCCTGCTATTTACTTCCCTTAACTTTGATGCTGGTAACAGAAGGGAAAAAAAAGAGAGAGAGAGCGAGTTAGAGAGAAGGTAATGTTTGGTTTCAGAGATGTTTGCAGATCTGTCATAGGCAGTTTGATACGAACAGCTAGAGCTTGAAGCTGTTTTTGCCTGGGGAAGACACAACCGAGAGAATGTATGTAGAGGTACAATCTGTAACTGTGTGCTTTTTTCTTGTGTCTTCTTCAGTATATCACCTTTACACATAGGCTGCCCTAGGAGCCAAATGTCGGGGAAGAGATTGGGACTTGTTACAGGAGACTTGCTTAGCGAAAGGCCAAGTTGATATTCACTTTTGACATTTCAAAGTGAGCGGGGCAGTGCTCTTCAGGCTGAGGTATTATCCTGAGAGATAATTCACTAAACTCTTTTGCCTTTCTGTTTCTCTACTGTTCAAGGAAAGTCAGGCCCTCTTCTGTCATTAAGATTGAAGAACCATATGTTTTTCTTTGGGTTCTCCTTATTTAGCTTCTCTAGGATCACTAATTATAGGCTCAATGTCCTTTGTTTATGGCTAGAAACCAAATATGAGTGAGTACATCCCATGTTCCTCTTTTTGGGTCTGACTTACCTCACTCAGTATAGTGTTTTCTATTTCCATCCATTTGTATGCAAAATTCATGAAGTCCTTGTTTTTTACTGCTGAGTAGTACTCTAATATGTATATATTCCATACTTTCTTCATCCATTCTTCCATTGAAGGGCATCTAGGTTGTTTCCAGGTTCTAACATATAGGCATCCTCCTGAATATTAACCTTCATCAGGCGATGAAAGGAGACAGAGACCCACATTGGAGCACCGGAAAGAAATCTCAGGTCCAAATCAGGAGCAGAAGGAGAGAGAACACGAGCAAGGAACTCAGGACCGCGAGGGGTGCACCCACACACTGAGACAATGGGGATGTTCTATTGGGAACTCACCAAGGCCAGCTGGCCTGGATCTGAAAAAGCCTAGGATAAAACCGGCCTCGCTGAACATAGTGGACAATGAGGACTACTGAGAACTCAAGAACAATGGCAATGGGTTTTTGATCCTACTGCACGAACTGGCTTTGTGGGAGCCTAGGCAGTTTGGATGCTCACCTTACTAGACCTGGATGGAGGTGGGTGGTCCTTGGACTTCCCACAGGGCAGGGAAACTTGATTGCTCTTTGGGCTAACGAGGGAGGGGGACTTGATTTGGGGAGGGGGAGGGAAATGGGAGGCGGTGGCGGGGAAGAGTCAGAAATCTTTAATAAATAAATAAAAATTAAAAAAAAAAAGATTGAAGAACCAGAAGAGGGCACTTGTGGTCAAGGGATGTCACTGTGAAAGCACCGGTCAGAGGGGATAGGACATTTATTCTGGAGTCAGATGAGTGACCACAGTTTAGGATACTCACAGATTCAATATTCCAATGTGGTGATACTTTAATGAAAACTTTATGTATGGTAATAGAGCAAAAAAAGTCTTAAGGTGTGTTGGGGAATATTACTTTCAGATGTGTGACTTTTGTTTACACTGCATGTGTTTAACTCTGTGAAGCTATGTTACTGTGCCTGTCTAAACACCTGATGGGCCTAATAAAGAGATGAACAGCCAATAGTGAGGCAGGAGCAAGGATAGGCGGGGCTGACAGACAGTATACATAGAAGGAGAACCCAGAAGAAGAGAAAGAAGAGCCAGAGGACAAGAGAGGAGGACATCAGGGGCCAGCCACCCAGCTACACAGCAAGCATGGAGTAAGAAGTAAAGAAATGTACACAGAAATAGAGAAAGATAAAAACCCAGGGGCAAAAGGTAGTTGGGATAATTTAAGATAAGGAAAGCTGACAAGAAACTAGCCAAGCTAAGACCAAGCATTCGTAACTAGAAATAAGCCTGTGTGTGTGATTTATTTGGGAGCTGGGTGGCAGGCCCTTCCAAAAAGCCAAAAGAGTAAAACATCACACAACAAAGGTACTTTTCAAATACCCTCTTGGAAACGTTAGGAAGGTGGGCTAAAGCAAAGGGTGAGGAATGCCTGCCCTGGGCCTTAGATACTGATTATACTCAGCCTTTTGGCTGGTGAAGGTATTCCAAAAAGTAGTACCTGTTGGTTACCTGTTGGTCACAGGACGTTAGGGTAGACCCAAGGTGGCTGCTCAAGCAGCTAAAGGCAGCAAGATAAACCATGATTGCATTCTGGACCTGCAGCATCCCATCCTTTCCCACAATTCCTGGGTCAGTTATGTAACCTTGTAGAGGTTTCTGTGGGAGGTAGGGGTCTTTTTTAGGAACTTTTACTCCTAGGGCAGTAGAATAAGGCCTGGTTCCTTTAAGACAGAAAGGGATATTGGAGAATAAGGCAGGAGTCAGAATTCTTCAGTTACTGACACTCAGGATGGGAACTCCATCAGCCAAGAGCCTCACTTGGCCCACAGCAGCCCGGCAGAGCCCAAGGTTCAAGGACAAGGACTATAAAATGACACAATGAAGAGGCTGAAAATCCCTTCCGTCTGGAGAGCAAGGAGGCCTCCAGAGGACGCATCTGTGATACTCAAAGCCAAAAGAGTCTCTTCCAGGGGAGCCCAGCTTGGCCGGCTGAAAAGACTCAACATTGAAATCTAAGAGGGACTCGGATATTTAAGGAACTTTTGAAGTTTTCCGACCTGATTAAACTCCACAAACTATCGGCCTTATTTAATTCACTTTAAATTTAATCCATATGATGTTTGGTTGGTGTGTATGTATGTGTGATGCCCATGCAGCTTAGAAGAGAGCATTGGATGCCCTGGAGCCAGGGTAACAGATGGTTGTGAGTCACCACCTAGGTACTGGGAATTGAACCCAGGTTCTCTGGAAGAACAGCTAGTGTTAACTGTGGAGCTCTCTCTCCAGCTCCCTCATGTAAAAATTTACTTCTAATGCTATATATCTGAGCTGTAGCCCTTTGAGTTTCATGGAGGATCTGCTGTTGTAAGAGTAGAATGTGTGTGTGGGCGGGGGGGGGCAGCAAAACGCAAGGAACAAGAGCCTCAGGAGAGAGATGGGGGGAGACGTGCTTCAGGAAGCCAGGAGATCGATTTAGGAAAGCAGCAACAATACAATTTCACGTTGCAAGAGAAAGAGATGATAAAGAGGGAACAAGAGCCATTTGATTAACGTTATACCTTTCATAAATGGGTCAGTTTAAACACTATCACCCTGAAGTAAGATAAATATAACTTTATAAATTAAGGTCAAAGAGAAGCTGAGGTCACCCTAGGAATAATTCCTGAGGTTTATCAGCGTAATTTCTTGTTGATACAATTTTATTAATATATTTCCACTCATTGACTAAAAAGTCATGCTCAAAACAGTGTCAATTTTTTTCAAATAAGGCATTCATTTTCCACAGTCCCAGTTCTAATACTTTTGTGATTTTTATGCGGTCGCAATCAATACATATTGTATCATGTTTTATTTTCTTAAAACAGCCACAAGCCACCAGTCCTGCATGCTCTTCGGGGAGCCTGTCACTCATCAATGGGTGGTAATGCTTTTCTTTCACCTTAACCACCAGATGGGGCCAGGTGGTTTTCACTGGAGAGGAGGAAGTGAGCAGTATAATTGTCAAAATGGGGTTATGCTAGCTGAATAGCTTCCGCCTGGCTCTCTGAAAGAGTTCTGCCCTTGAAGCCCAGCCATGATGTCCTGAGAAAGTCCTAGTCACTTAGAGTTCCCTAGTCAACAGTCAGCCAAGGTCTCACCTGAGACCAGAGCCCCAGACAGATGAGGGAATGGCCCCTGATGAAGCTTCCAGTGGTTCTGGCATAGCTAAGTACAGCCTAACAGCCCCAGACGAGCCTATCACACAGCCTATTCTGCTGGAATTCCTGACCTGTAGTCAGTGGCTGTTTCATGCCACCAAGTTTAAGATAACTTCTTAAAACAGCCATAGTCGCTGGAGCACTCAGAGGGTTTTGTTTTCATAACTTTTGCGTTGATTAGCATAAACATTTTCTCATGTTGCTGGGTAGTCGTCCTGATTTCTCAATTGGGAAACAAAATATTTTGAGTCGATGTAACATGTTTATTTAAATATTGCACTATTCTTGGCTATTTAGAAGGCTTCTCATCTCTCGCTATCTTAACTGCTGATATAAAAAAGCTCTGTGTGGAGATGTTTCTAGATTGCTTCACTGGGATAAATTCCCAGAAGTAGAATTACATTTGGGGATGAGCATTTGCACGGCATCCCAAATGGAGTACCAAATTACTTATCAAATACATCAATAGATTCTGCCATCAATTACACTTGGCAATATCACTACATAAAATCGCTCCAATTTGTTTGGAATTGAATGCACATACACACACATACACAAATGTAACTGCATTAATGACACACCTTTACAATATTGTCACTAGAGTCAGATACCCCCATCAATGCCACTAATTTAATCAACAGAAATTATACTTTATCATTGTTTATAATGGAGACTTTATATATTTTAGAAATTGTTTCCCACCCTATCTAAAGTGTTTGTATGTATTCTAAATCTAATGAAGTATTTTTCAGAGCCCCTAAAAATCATTGTTTTTAGTCAGATACAGTGGCACATACCTTTAATACTGGTCCTTGGTAATCAGAGGCAGACAGATCTCTTTGAGTTCAAAGCTGGCCTGGTCTATATAGTGAGACCCAGTTTAAAATAAACAAGTAAACAAACTATTGTTTTTTTAGGCTCCAAGTCACAATCAATTAATAGACTGTGAGAATGTATTACCGTGGTGAACATATCTCCCTTCTCTAATTAGACTATGTAAGGGTCTAAGTGCCTCTTGATCAGTTTTACAAAGAAAATCAGCATAGTATAGTATAGTATAGTATAGTATAGAAATATCAGAGCCTTATGCACTCAGTAAGGTAGGTGTGCGTGTGTATGCGCGTGTGAGATGGTTGTGGGGGGGGACACTAGAGAGATGATTCTTCAGTTAAGAGCACCTGCTGCTCTTCCAGAGGACCTGAGTTCAGTTCCCAGAACCTGCACTGGGCAGTTCACAATCACCTGTAACTCCTGCTGCAGGGGATAGGCATGCCCTGGCCTCCGTGGGCACACACACACACACGCACACACACACACACACACACACACACACACACACACACAGAGAGAGAGAGAGAGAGACTGAAATGCAGAATCACACAGACATATAATTAAAAATCGTAAAATAAATCTTTTTTTTTTTTTTTAAGAAAAACTATTCTCGAGACACGGTTTTTCTGTATAACAGTCCTGGCTGTCCTGGAACTTGCTTTGTAGACCAGGCTCAAATTAATAGAGATCTCAAATTCATAGAGCTGCACCTGCCTCTGCCTCACAAGTGCTAGGATTAAGGGTATGTGCCACCATCACCTGGTGAGAAAAAAATATTCTCCGTGCAATAAAAATATTTGTAAAACACCAGCCTTAAGCTGGCAAGATGGCTCCATGGATAAAGGCACATGTGGCTAACCTTGTCAACCCGAGTTCAACCCCTGGGCCCGTCATGGTGGAAGGAGAGAACTGACTCTTCCAAGTTGCACACACACACACATACACACAGACACACACACACACACACTAAAATGTTTTAAAAGATTTAAAATATCAGCATTATAAAGCATGTTGATTACCCTCTTTTCCACTTTTTTAAAAAACTGTAACTTCCATTTTATTTTTCCACAGTGTTTTTTCCTCTGTCCTTGTGAAACCATCTCTTTACCTGGGCTTTGGAGGAGGGTGTGGTGCGGCAACAGCAGGTCTAAATCATGGCGGAGTGGGGTGGGGGGCAGGGGCGGGGCGGGGCGGGGTCCTGTCCTTCCAGGTGTCACTAGATCAGTTCCTGACCACCTTGCTCTGAACCGCTCTTGCAGTAATGCAACTTGACAGAGAGTTTGGGACGCACATAAGTATCCAAGACTCTTGCTTCAGATTCTGTCCCTCAGGGCAGCGGCCTCTAAGACCAGAATGACAGACTTAATGGCCTTGTCCTTGGACACAACAGGGCCAGTCCGTGCAGTGAATTGGATGTACAGAGCTGCTTGCCACCACCATTGTGTTCTCTTTTTGATCGTCTTGGAGCCAAGACCCCAAAGACCTTCTTTTCCATTTTGATGTAAATATTTCCCAGTCTGCAGCTTCCGTTTTTATATTGAATTATCTCTCTTTGACAGTGCTTCAATTTTTCATGAAGTCAAACCCAGCCCTCCCTTCTAATGTCTTATTTCCGTTGAAAACAAAAATTCATCTTGTTTCTCCCAAGGCGATAAATGATCCATCCTACGTTTCGTCAGCTCAGTTCTCACCAACGCGCTCTCTCAACACTCTCTCAGTACGCCTTGAACTAGAAATTCGCATCAGCTCAGCAAAATGCAAAGCGCTGTGGCACAAATGTTATTACGGAGCCTGCGAGGATCGTGAGAGCACGTGTCCCCCACTCCGCACGTCCAGTCATCAGGCTCCCTGGCATCAGCAAAATGGTTGGCGCTCCAAAAGCTGAGTAAGCAAATCTTGCAATAACCCGGAGATGACTACAGCAAAAGCTGGGGAGGAAGCAACGTGGTTAACCTCAGGACCCATAGCAACCCTCGGAGTAAGACACGGGAGTTGAGTTCTGGGACAAAATTGCCACGGCAGAGAGTGCTGATTCCGTAATGACCACTGAACAGTTTCTGTTTATTGAAGAAAAAATCGTTACTCCTCTCCACCATCTGTGGGGTCTACTATTATTCTCGTTTCATAGATGAGAAAATTGCAGGGCAAAAGGCTTCGTGACGTCTCCAAGGTCAACAAGCTAACAGGTGTCTGGAATTTACCCTAAGCCTAGGCTGTTCATTACTGGCCCCTGTGCCTTCCCCGTGGGAACCCAGAGCAGCAGAAGGAAGAGGACGGATTCCTGGAGGCAGGGTTGCTTATAATACGGGGCCCTTAAGGGAATATTTGGACTGCCCTGTGGAGACCTTTCACAGTGCCTCTTACGCTCTGTGGAGCTAGTCATCCGGAATGAAGACAGTCCCTACCGAGGTAGACTCGGGTTCTGTTTTCCATCGGGATTCCCCTGGATTCCATTCAGATCATGATCATTCAAAGGCTCATTAAAGATAGCGGCTCAGGTCTGCAGCTGGGCCTGTGTTCTGTACCCAATTCGGTCATTCTCACTTGTGAAGAGGGGACAATCCGACCCTGGGGTCCTTGTGAGACAGCGGGACAAGAACACCACAGCGAGTGGTATTCTAGTACTTGTCCTTCCGTACTACGGTCATTTCTTAGGAACTGATGTTTCCAACCCAGATTTGTTACTGTGCCCGGATTCTAGGAGACGATCTAGCTCAATAGTTGCATATTTAGGTGGGGTGAGGTTTTATTGTGGTCCTTATAGGTCACCTTTGATCTCCTGGTGTTTTATGTGAGCTTCTTTGATCTTAGAGTGCATGCAGGCTGAGCAGGATGGACAGAAGTCCCTGTTTATCCCCTGCTATCCCAGCATAATTATTGTTGGTGGCCTCCTTTCATAGTTAAAGGTACCCTTGCTGCAAAGATAAGCCATGTGGTCGGTCTACTTGGAGAGCCACAACCCTCTCATCGATGGTTACTGCTATATTGTGGGAGCTTTGCCAGAGGCCCACAGCCTTAGAGGACAGGGTTTTGTTACTGTTTTTACCTGAAGGATCTCTTCTAATAACCCACAGAATGCTATGAAGACCTTCTAAGAATAGTTTTTCTTGTCGTTTTGTGTTTTGAGACAAAGTTTCTCTGTATAGCCCTGGCTGTCCTGTAGACCAGACTGGCCTTGAACTCACAGATATCTGCCTGCCTCTGCATCCTGAGTGCTGGGATTAAAGGCATACACCACCACCAGCCAGTCAAAAAATAATATTTTAAGTGTGTAAAATAAAAGCACACAGTTACAAATAAATTAGATCATTTTGAAAGTCTGCTATCAAAATATTGAGATAAATTCATAGTGTAGTAATAAATATGTTTTATTAATGATCAAGTAACAGGTCTGTTAACCAACTAAATAACTATTGTAGTTTCAAGAAAGTGATGAGCATCAATGACACTTTGAGGAATTTGTAACAGCAGCACACATGGAAACAGCTGGGATTCTCTCTCCCCTCCCTCATGCGGTTGCTTTTATTATCAATGATTTTATTGTTTTATTATATTGCAGCCCAAAGGTGTTACAAAAGCAGAATGGCTCTCCCTTGCCTTAGTTACTTCTCGGCTGCTGTGATAAACAGTGACCAAAAGCACACGGCCAATAAACACACAGCAGGAATTTATTGCAGTTCTAGAAGGATAAGAACCATCATGGCAGGAAGGCATGGGGCCAGGGGGTGGTCATGACCAGGAACAGGAAGCTGGGTGCTCACTTCTTGAATCACAAGTGTATGCAGAGAGAGGAAACTGAAGTACCGTGAGTCTATGAACTCTCAAAGCCCACCCCAGTCACACACTTCCTCCAGCAAGGCTACAACTCCTAACCTCCCCAACAGTGCCACCAGCTGGGAACCAAGCATTCCAACGCCTGAGCCTATGGAGGGCCATTCTCACTTCAACCACCACACTCTTCTAAATACACAAGCTTAGGACTGTGAACCTAACAGTCAAGGGGGAGTCCTTGGGTACGTGACAATGAATGACGCCCTTGGAGAGGGACTGTTTGGGAACTCAAATGTGCCCAGCAAGAGGGAGAGAGCACAGACAGACATTTTTGTGAGCCCCAGCTTTCCTTTTCCAGAACGAGTGAACTCAGATCATAGCTGAGATTTTAGTGGCTTTGATCCAAATCCAAAAGGGATCCCCTATCCCAGTGGTGGGAATTTGGATCCAAGGAACAATGAATAGGGTTGTAGAGAACTTGCAGGTTTATGTGGTAGGGTGAAGAAAGAGCAGAAGTTTCAGTAGGAAAGGAACTCAGAAAGGAGGGGTGGGGCCCGGGAATAGAGCAAAGAACCCAGAGAAGAGGAGGGAACCATCAGAACCCCAGTAGTATGTAAAGTTGGTAAGAGAAAAAGGAAACAGCAGACATGTGGTAGAGGGGGTGACTTGAGCACCTCTGAAGAGGTAGGACATAACAGACCCCAGGAATGCCCCAGAGAAGTTGTCAGCAGCGGTGACGTCATTAGTGCAAGGTCACATGATCATTTCTCTTCATTTTTTTACATTCACCATCAAATCTCATTTCCCTCCATCCAGTGTTGACAGATTTGTTCAATTCTATCCAGTTTCAAAACCACTGCGTGAGTGTAAGGCAAGCAGAAGGGAAGCAAACTGCACGGGAATCGAAGGAGAAAGAGCTAGAATGGTCACGTATAGGTTTCTGGACACAAGTGAAGGAGGAGGAGATGATCTGTGTAGTTATTAGCATGTGGACTGATGAAAATGGCATGGCATGATTGACCTGTCATATGTGTCTGTGAGGGGTAACCTGTGCAGCATACACCCTGTAGGGATCGTATATTTACCTTTCGTTTGTTTGTTTGTTTGTTTTCGTTTTTCAAGACAGGATTTCTCTATTTCTCTGTAGCTTTGGTGCCTGTCCTGGAACTAGCTCTTGTAGACCAGGCTGGCCTCGAACTCACAGAGATCAGCCTGCCTCTGCCTCCTGAGTGCTTGGATTAAAGGTTGTGTCACCACCACCCAGCTAGGGATCATATATTAACGGCTTTTGCAATGGTATTTATTACTGGGAAGGGTCCCTGTCCTGGAAGACGTGAAACTTTCTCAGTCTTCAATCACTAAAAGAGACATGTAGATCCATGATCAGCCAGCAGAGGGAGGCACACACCGTGCTATACATTTAGAAGGCTAGGCATGGTGTGCAGGATGGAAACTTCTTTGGTTTACATAGCTGAACAGGACGGGAACAAGGCTCCCTTCTGCCTCTGCTTGGCTTGAGCTTATAGCCTTCTAAAGGGCACCCAGCCCTGGCACTTGAGTTAAGGCCAATTAGAGAATAGTTATCAGGTGAGTTCTGATGAAACAGGCAGGACGGGGAGGAGACAGGAACCAGCGGGCTCCTTACTCCACTCTCTCTGAGAGGAATTTCATCCTGGAAGTGGGGAGAGTAGATGCTGGGTTCAGGAAAACTTCAGTGGCATGAAGTGGAGACCATAAATTTCTTCTTTAAGCCCCTCACATTGTCGAATCCTCACCTGCTTCTTGTTAGTAGGGTTATCACCTCCCTGCTACACAGTCCTGGGGTCCATCAGGGGTCATAGAGAAGGAATTCTCTCCTGTCCTCCCTCACCATCAAGCAGTTACTGCCTTAGGCTTCCCTGCAGGCGGTAGTCTGCTAAGGTTTTGAAGTAGCTCTCCACGGGCACACAGAGAAAGTGTCCTCCATGGTAAGGTGGAAAGGTAAGAAGCTATAGACACTGAGAGCTCAGCCTGTTTCTTCTACCTTTCTCCAGAGCAATCCAGGAGGTGAGATGCAGTTAAACGGGGCGTAGGAACATTGGTCATGAAATAGGCAAGTTAATCATCTTTTGTACAACTGTTTCTAAAGGAAAATGGTGCCATTTTCCAAGTAATTCCTGAGGAATCAGGGCTAGATCTGCCTGCTAGAGACAGCCATCTTTTTCTAAAGGTGCTTATTTATTAATTTGGCTTGTTTTGATTTGGCTCGATTGGGATTTTGCGTCGGCAGAGAGCTCGTGTTAGGAAAAATTCCTAACAACAACACACACACACACCATTACCTCCGTCAAACAAAATAAACAATAATCAGAGCTGGGTGCGGTAGTGTACACCTTTAACCCCAGCATTTGGGTGGCAGAGACAGGTGAGTCTCTGTGAGTTCAAGGCCAGCCTGGTCTATACAGCAAGTTCATGACTATCAGGGCTACCTAGAGAGATCCTGTCTCAGGGAGTCCAAGGCCAGCCTGGTCTACAGAGAAAGCTCACAACTGTCAGGGCTACATAGAGGGAATCAGTCTCAAACAAACAAACAAACAAACAAACAAACAAAATTGAAACCCCTTTTCAAATGAGATGTTGTGTAATTAAACAAAGTAATCAAGAAGGACTTTGGTTGAGGTGGGGATGGGAGGGGAAGAGAAAACACACACCCATTTTCCTTACTGCCGCCCCATCCCCAGTCCAGAGAAGAAACTGCAGGCTTCTTTGTGGTTCCCCCTGGAAGAAGAAACAGTGAGGTCTGTGGTCCAGACACACTGATGACTGGGAGTATCCAAAATGATGTCCATCCCACAAGGGCAGCAGTATAGGCAACTGTCTTAGTCCCTTTTTCTGTTGCTGTGACAAATTACTCCAACTCAAAGAAGAAAGAGTTTAAGTGTTTATTATAGCTCTCAGTTCTGGATTGCAGTCTATCCTGGGGGAGCAGGAACTGAAGCAGCTGGTCCCATTAGGTCCACAGTGAACGCTTGTATGCATGCCACCTACTGCTCAGCCTCTACAGTAAACCACCCAGGATCCCTTTCAGGGAATGGTGCTTCCCACAGTAGGTGGGTCTTCTCAGATCAATTAATAATCAAGACAACCCCATACACACATACCCAGAAGCTTCAGTCAAGTTTACAGTTAACTTCCTGTAGCAGTGACCTATGGGAAAAGAGCACAGTACTAAAACCCATAGGCTAAGCTCTAGTCCTAACCCTACCCACTCAGATCAGCTGGCTGCCCTTGACAGTCATTTAATCTTCCTCTACAGATCCTCAGACCATTGAGAATCCTCACAAAGACCAGCAATTCCAGTCCAAACCTACTGAGCCATGCTAACTGGGAGGGAAGCCACCTGTTTCTGTTGGGTGTTCAGGTCCAGGTCAACAAGCCATTGGCAAAGGCCCATATGGACTACACAGTGAAGTGGGCTTGCGGCCACCCTCTGTTCTATACATCCACCCTACGTCTGACCTCTTTCTAAACTCCTGCCCCAGGTCTCTCCAATGTACTAAACTGCACTGGTCCCTGTGCCTCTCCTACAGGAACCAAGGACAATCCTATTTCTGTGGTCAGGATCCGATTCTCTCTTTTTTTTTTCTTTTATTTTTTTTTTATTAAAGATTTCTGTCTCTTCCCCACCTCCGCCTCCCCTTTCCCTCCCCCTCCCCCAATCAAGTCCCCCTCCCTCATAAGCCCAAAGAGCAGTCAGGGTTCCCTGCCCTGTGGGAAGTCCAAGGACCACCCACCTCCATCCAGGTCTAGTAAGGTGATCATCCAAACTGCCTAGGTTCCCACAAAGCCAATAGGTGCAGTAGGATCAAAAACCCATTGCCATTGTTCTTGACTTCTCAGCAGTCCTCATTGTCTGCTATGTTCAGCGAGACCAGTTTTATCCCAGGCTTTTTCAGACCCAGGCCAGCTGGCCTTGGTGAGTTCCCGATAGAACATCCCCATTGTCTCAGTGTGTGTGTGCACCCCTCGCGGTCCTGAGTTCCTTGCTCGTGCTCTCTCTTCTTCTGCTCCTGATATGGACCTTGAGATTTCAGTCCGGTGCTCCAATGTGGGTCTCTGTCTCCTTTCATCGCCTGATGAAGGTTAATATTCAGGAGGATGCCTATATGTTTTTCTTTGGGTTCTCCTTCTTATTTAGCTTCTCTAAGAACCTGAGTTATAGGCTCTATGTCCTTTATTTATGGCTAGAAACCAAATATGAGTGAGTACATCCCATGTTCCTCTTTTTGGGTCTGGCTTACCTCACTCAGGATAGTGTTTTCTATTTTCATCCATTTGCCTGCAAACTTCAAGAAGTCCTTGTTTTTTACTGCTGAGTAGTACTCTAATATGTATATATTCCATACTTTCTTCATCCATTCTTCAATTGAAGGGCATCTAGGTTGTTTCCAGGTTCTGGCTATTACAAACAATGCTGCTATGAACATAGTAGAGCATATACTTTTGTTGTATGATAGGGCCTCTCTTGGGTATATTCCCAAGAGTGGTATTGCTGGGTCCAGGGGTAGGTTGATCCCGAATTTCCTGAGAAACCTCCACACTGCTTTCCAAAGTGGTTGCACAAGTTTGCATTCCCACCAGCAATGGATAAGTGTACCCCTTTCTCCACAACCTCTCCAGCAAAGGCTATCATTGGTGTTTTTGATTTTAGCCATTCTGACAGGTGTAAGATGATATCTTAAAGTTGTCTTGATTTGCATTTCCCTGATCGCCAAGGAAGTTGAGCATGACCTTAGGTGTCTTTTGGCCATTTGAACTTCTTCTGTTGAGAGATCTCTGTTCAGCTCAGTGCCCCATTTTATAATTGGGTTGATTAGCCTTTTACGGTCTAGTTTCTTGAGTTCTTTATATATTTTGGAGATCAGACCTTTGTCAGTTGCAGGGTTGGTGAAGATTTTCTCCCAGTCAGTGGGTTGCCTTTCTGAGGGTCAACATAGTAAAAATGGCAATTCTACCAAAAGCAATCAATGCAATCCCCATCAAAATCCCATCAAAATTCTTCACAGATCTGGAGAAGACAATAATCAACTTTATATGGAAAAACAAAAAACCCAGGATAGCCAAAACAATCTTATACAATAAAGGAACGTCTGGAGGCATTACCATCCCTGACTTCAAACTCTATTACAGAGCTACAGTATTGAAAACAGCTTGGTATTGGCATAAAAACAGAGAAGTCGACCAGTGGAATCGAATAGAAGACCCTGACTTTAACCCACAAACCTATGAGCACCTGATTTTCGATAAAGGAGCTAAAAGTATACAATGGAAAAAAGAGAGCATCTTCAACAAATTGTGCTGGCAAAACTGGATGTCAATCTGTAGAAGAATGAAAATAGATCCATATCTATCACCATGCACAAAACTCAAGTCCAAGTGGATTAAAGACCTCAATATCAGTCCGAACACACTGAACCTGATAGAAGAGAAAGTGGGAAGTACTCTACAACACGTGGGCACAGGAGACCACTTCCTACGTATAACCCCAGCAGCACAGACAGTAAGTGCCTCATTGAATAAATGGGACCTCCTGAGACTGAGAAGCTCCCGTTCTCTTTTTAAAAAAGATTTATTTATTTATTATGTATACAGTGTTCTGGGCACCAGATCTCATTATAGATGGGTGTGATCCATCATGCGGTTGCTTGAACTCAGGACCCCAGAAGAGCAGTCAGTGCTCTTAACCTCGGAGCCATCTCTCCAGCCACCAGGATCCCATTCTTTTATCCATTTTGACTTGTACTCTAAATTCATCAAAACTTATCTGACCCCTGGGCGGGGCCCCAAGGTCGGCCTTCCCTTCCCTGAGTTCCAGCTATCAGCAAGATTGGGGTCCTGATAGTTCAAACTCTGGCTTCATCTCTGACTGCCTCTCTCACATCCTCATACCATTGGAATGACATCTACCCTATGGAAAATTATGCTTCTCAGTTTTGGAAAAGCAAACTAAGAAGAGCCAGAGAGAATACCAGCTTAAAAAGACAATTCTGTTAAAAGGATGCGCTTGCTCTTTTCTTTCGGCTTCGTCACCTGCAACTGGCTGCTCAATATTTCCTATGACAAGAGTTAAGAAAACAGCAATTGTCATACAATGAACTTCAGTGTGATTCAGGGGAAAGCTCACAGGATCGGGAGGCAGCATTTTTGACAGGCTGTGACATCTTCAGCATATTATTGTGTTCTCCCTGATCAAGTTTATCTGTAAAGTGAGACTCATGATACATAAACCTCACAAGGCTGCACATAGAATTCTTAAAAGAAGAAATGAAAATAGCCAAGTGATGTTTTTGAAAGTGTTCAACATCCTTAGCGTTAGGAAAATTCAAATTAAAAATGCTTTGAGATTTCACCTTACTCCAGTCAGAATGGCTAAGATCAAGAATGCAACTAACAAACACTGGCCACGTCAGGAAAGGGAAGCCCTCATTCACTGTTAATGGGTTGGCAAACAGGTGCAGCCTCTATAGAATACTGTGGAGATGTCTCAGAAAGCAAAAGTAGATCTACCGTATGGCCCAGTCACACCACTTCTTGTCGTAAAACCTAACGGCCGGCTATCCTACTACAGAGATACTTGCTCAGCCATGTTCATTGCCACTCTATTCCCAGGTGCTAGGAAATGGAAACAGCTTAAATGGCATTTAACTAATGAATAGATAATGAAAATGGGATACATACATACAATGGAATTCTATTTATTGGTAACGGAAAAGGAAGTCGTGAAATTTGCAGGTATATAGGTAGAACCAGAAAATACTATGCTGAGTAAGGTAGCCTCACCTCTCCCCCAGAAAGAAACACCACATGCTCTCTCTTGTGTGCTTCCTAGTTCCGAATCTTTAGGTTTGGATATATAACCTGAAGTTATCACAGCAGATTGAAAAATAGAAAGAGACCGTGGGAGTAACGGGGAGAGTGCATTTTAGAAAGGGCCATAGTAGGACAGGAGGTGCATGAAGGGGGCGGGGGTGGGAAAAGTGAGGAGAGATCTTTACCTGGAAAGGAGGAGGAAGGGTAATATAGTCAGAGAGGGAGGAGGGAGGGACAAGTAAAACGAAAGATGTTTGAAAAAAAGAAACATTTTATAAGTGTATTTTAAATTCATTAGATAGCTGGGCAGTGGTGATGCACACCATTAATCCCAGCACCTGGGAAACAGAGGCAGGTCAGGTGGATCTCTGTGACGTCGAGGCCAGCCTGGTCAACAGAGAGAGTTTCAGGACAGCCAGGGCTATACAGAGAAACCTGATGTGGGAGTCCCCTCTGTATGCTGTGAATATGTATTATTACCATTGGTAATAAAGAAGCTGCTTTGGGTCTATGGCAGGGCAGAATAAAGCCAGGTGGGAAATCCAACCAGAGATATAGAGAGAAAGTAGGTGGAGTCAAATAGAGGCCATGTAGCCATCAAAGGAAACAGATGCTCAGAACATTTACAGGTAAGCCACAGCCTCAAGACAAATACACAGATTAATAGAAATGGGTTCATTTAAGATGTAAGAGTGTAGAAATATGCCTGAGTCATTGGCCAAACAGTGTTGTAATTAATATAGTTTCTGTGTGATTATTCGGATCTGAGCAGTTGGGAAATGAACAAGCAATCTGTGTCTATAGAAACCTTGTCTTGAAAAAAAAACAGGAAACAAGATACATTACATTAGATGATTAGATGATAGATAGATAAATAGGTAGGTAGATAGACAGATGGTAGATGATAGTTTAAATAGCATTCTGTCACATAGGGTGCTCACTCCAAGACCTATAGACTAAAAAAAAAAATCCCCATGCCAGCTTAGGAAACCTCCCTTTGAGTTCTTGGTTGGGAGAGCCTTGAGACTCTCAAAACAATATAGACTATTGCTGTTGCCCTTGGATACCCCTGAGAATTTATTATAAAGTGTGCATTCTTCATAATATCTAGAGTAATATCTAGAGTATTATCTAGCTATCTATTGATATCTATTGATAGCTAGATAGTAATATCTATAGTATCTAGATTCTCATTTTAATATATTAATAATTAAATATTCTCATTTAATATATCTAGATATTACTTACTAGATATAGATATTGATATCTAGCTATCTACTGATAGATAATAATATCGATAGTATCTGGATTCTCATTTTAAAATAACAAGTGACTGGAGAGGTGGCTCAGAAGGTAAAGTGCTTGTTGTGCAGATAAGTTTGACCCAGAACTCCAGAACCCATGTGAAAGGCAGGACACAGCAGTACATCCCGTAACCTCAGTGCTGAGGCAGTGTGTGGGTGGAGACAGGCAGCCCCTGGAGCCTGCTGCTGGCCAGTCTAGCCAAATCAATAAATTCCAGATCCTGAGAACCCTGTCTCAAAAAATAATGTGGAGAGTATCCAAAGAAAACAGCAGATGTCAACTTCTGTCTCCACGCACACACATGTACGAGTACACGCATATACCACATTAATGCTTATATAGACCACACACACAATAGAAAAATAATACTAAACATTAATAATAATATAATGAAGATTGAAAATAAACATATGTGTTCTCAGGACCCAGGTTAAGAAATTAGTAGTACCTCAGAGGCTTCTTATACATGCCTCCCTCATAACAAGACTGAACATGGATATTAAAGAAAGTGTTTCATTGTTCTTTCATACAGTTTTATGACCCATAATAGTTTCAAAATAAGTTATTCAGTTTGCCTATTTACAACCTTTATATAAATGGAATTTTATTGTCTAGCTTTATTTACTATTTCCTATAATCTTTATTTTTTTAGATTCACTCACACGGAAGCATAGGGCTACAGCTTGCACAAAGCAAGGCTATGCTCTGGTAGACTGATGTAGATAACGACATAGATGCTCTTTACCTCGCTAGACATGTTCTTTTTTCCCTATTTACCAGAAGATTTCTATCATAAAAACATTTGAATTTTATCTGATATCTTTGTCTAATATAAATATATCCTCTAATATATGTGTATATATTTGTTTTATATGTATATAATTTGATCATCTGGAGAATTGCATTACTTTGTAGCAGTAAGCCAAAAGTGGATCCCTGAGATAAAATCATGTTGATCAATTTATACATTATTCAATATTGCTAACTATATTTTGTTCAGGATGTTTGTCTTTGGTGAGATTAGTCTATGATTTTTTTTTTTAGTTTTCTTGAAGTGTTCCACTCAGATTTTAGTATCAAAGATGTGTTGCTGTATAAAATGGGTTTAAAAACCTTCCCTTTTACTCTGTCCAAAGGTTAGTTCTAACTGTCAACTTGACAGTCTAGAATTACCTCGAGTCTCAGCTGAGAAATAGTCTGGATAAGGTTGGCCTGTAGGCATGGCAATGAAGGATTGCCTTGATTGCTAACTGATGTGAGGAGACTCATCCCACTGTGGGCAACACCATTCCCTAGGCAGGGGATCCTGACATGTAGAGACGGAGCTGAGCAGCCAGCAAGCAAGCATGTATGCATTTACTTCTCAACTGCTTGGTTATGGATGTAATGTGACTGGCTGTTCAAAGTTTGTCCCTTGGCTTCCCCACAATGATACAACGCTGGACTGTATTCTGAAATCGCAAACACCCTTTTCTTCTCTAAGTTCTTTTCTGTTAGAATATTTTGTAACGACAACAGAAATGAAAGTAGAACGCTGTTTCCTGAAAGAATTTGCACAAGACTGTCATTGTCTATACCTGAAATGTTGCGTACTTCTATAAAGTTATTGATTATGGAATTTTGAGGGATGCTGGAGATTAAACCCAGGGCTTTGCATGTGCTAGGCAAGTGCTGTACCACTGAGCTGGGTCCTTAGCACGGATACTCAGTTTACGAAAAGACTTTAAAGCAATCATTGAGCCTCATTCATGGATATGAGACTATGAGTTTCCCATTGTCTGCACAGCAAAGGTTATAACAGATCATTTATACTTTTACATGTGTTTTCTACTTTATGTTATACTTTCTACTGAGGAGTTAGAATTAGCTTAGAAGCCAGATGGCTATCTTGAAATCTCAGCTCCACCATATATATGACTTTGGGTCGGTGGTTTATCATGTATTGATCCCACAGCTTCATCTGCAAATGGGATAAAAACTTCACATCACAATGAGGGGGTTTAGTGAGTATTAGCATACGTTGAGCTCCTAAGTAATAATGAGTAGGCACCATTGCTAGTATTTACTGTCAGCTCTAATTCTTGACTTGATTGTATATTTGTTTGAAAATTTCCAAATGCATTTAGGGTCATAGGGGACAGTTTCTGGATAATTTTGTTACAACTTTATAGGTTTGCATAAAGGTTGTCAGAGAATATGAACGTACTATCAATTTTGGTAATGTGTCCTCTCGCGGTGTCCCCAGTACATGGGGCTGGCTGACCTGTAAGATAGTGTGGAGATGGTACTGTATAACCTCTGGATGATAGGCATCTTGAAGGGCATTGGGGCTTCTGGGTTATGTTGAGGTCACTTGTTCAGAGAGTCAGCCATGATGCGGGGACATTCCAGGAGCTTTGGGAAGAGGTACAGGTAGTGAAGCAAATGAGGGCCTTGCCAAGCTAGAGTCTCACAATCATATCCTCAGATACACTTGACAAATGACAGACTCTGCTGTAGATCTACCTGGAATTCCAGATACCGGCAACTCTGTGAAACAAGAGTTTATGTTTGTGGGAAACTGTTACAGGGCCCTCCCGGGTGGTGGTGGTGGTGAGGCTTTGGGAAAGGATGCTGCTGGCTCCACGCCCAGGTTCTTCCCTGACTTGAACCACAACAGTTTAGCCTTTATCTGCAGTTTATACATTGAAGGTCCAGGAGTTTCATAAATGCCATAAGACAGTCACTGGGCATTTGCATTTGGGTCTATTAGCATTCACCAAACTAAGCCAGAACAGAGCCATCAGCTTATGAAGCCTCAGGTCACAGTGTGACCTGTCTCTCTCTGCCTTGTGTCAGCTGAATCCTGGATGAGGAGACGCCACCATAGAAGCCAGCAAGAGCATGAGAGGCCCAAAACCTATTCCATAACCTCAGAGTGTCCACCATATCCAGCAGATGTCAGCTCTTGTACCTTTCTTCCCTGTCTAGATGAGGGGCGCCACAAAAAGCCTTGTTTTGCTCAGGTAGAGCTGCCTTTTGATTTTGACCTTCATTGAGAGGAGGGCCACCCAAGTAATGTGTGACATCAAGGAGTTTTATGTCTTAGCAGATAGCCCTGGCTACAGCGGCAATTGCCCAGAATCTTGTAAACTCTCAAGATCCCTGGGTATGACCTGGCCAGACTGCTCAGTCTCCAGAGGCAAGGTCCTGACACCCTCGGTTTAAGTTCACCATGTCACCAGGATGTAGCCCAGGATGCGTCCCACCCCCAACACTAAGTGTCAAGTGTTAGCATAAGGGTCCTCATTTTGTTCACAGCTCATCAGCCTGTGCTTGGGTACTCAGGGAGGGTAGGCTGGGAGTGCGGCAAACGCGGCCCAGTGTTCCGCAGAACAAGAATAAAATGGAACACCACCAAATTCACAAAAGCAGTTTTTATTTGAGGCAAGAAGTCTGACCCAAAGGACTACAGTTCTGAGCACTTAACTGTTAGTGGCACTACTTGGACTATAAATCTTGCTTCTCTTTGGTTGGAAAGGGTTCTTGTGTTAAACGTTCTCGGGGGGGGGGGGAGGGGGTGTAAGAACGGCTGAAGGAAACCCCTCAGCTATTGAGAATGCTCTCCATGGCCTATGTCAGACTAACAGACCCTCGTTGTCTGAACCTCAAGGTTTCACCCAGTGCAGAAGACACAGGCCACACTACACCTGCAAGGACAGATGAAGCAGGAAGAACAGGTACAAGTTGCTGGGGAGAGCAGGCATCCACAGCTTCAGACTTCGGCATGGAATGGGTAATCCTTGTGTTTAGCACAGCTGTCAGAAAAGAACACATGCGCCTTACAACTCAGCCGCTTCCAAAAACTGCATCCACTTACTGTGTGTACGTGTGGGGATGTGCATGCTACAGGATGCACATGGGGGTCAAAGGACAACTTGTGAGAGTCAGTTCTCTCCTACCACGTGGGTCCTGGGGATGGAACTCTGTTCATCAGTATTGGTTCCAAATGCCTTAATACACCCAACTATCCTACCAACTCTCAGAGAAAAGTCTTTGACTGTAATAAGTCACCTACAGAGAAATCATGTCTGGTCAAGCAAGCTAGTCTGAAGACTCTTCCGATCACACATATACAGCAGGGAGAGCTGCTCAGCCTCTAGGCTCCTCTTGTCTCATGATGTCATGAACTGGCATGCATGTGAAGAACTGCGCCCAGCACTAGGCCTGGGGGCACACTGGGCAGTAAGACCTGATTCTTGCCTCCTAGCAACTCAGACTAGCTAGCAGGAGCATACAGCATCATATCGACACAGGACAAAAAGAGCAGAGATAACGAGACAGCAGAAGGGTTTAAAAAGCTGTGTAATGCTGAATCCCAAAGGGCAAGTCGAACAGCAGCGGCTCTCAGGAGAGAGGTGAGGGCACCTCCTTGCCATCTGGAACAAAAATAAGCACCAAATAGTGGCTGGGGATTTGCTGCAGGAACCAGGGGAGGAGCTGGCATGTAGCCAAGGCTCACAGTCTTATTTGGTAGGACCAATACCGTATACTAGGAACAAAATGGCAAGAGCACTGTGAAAACTGGACAGGTAGGCTGTCAAAGCCTGCACACGTGTGTGTGACACACACACACACACACACACACACATGCACATGAAAAAAATAAATCCAGTAAGTTCTGCAATGAAAACCAGAAGTCCCAGCTGTAATGAAAACCATGAAGTCCCAGCTATCTCCTGCTCTTTGGAGTTGAAAGGGCAGGAGGGTAAACAGAATGTGAAGAAAGGTTGTTATGTTACTCCTCAAAAGAAGCTCCTGTTTTCATTAAGTCTGAAGTCCTTTCCTTCTATTAATGTCTAAGCCAGTGGTTCTCAACCTTCCTAATGCTGCGACCCTTTAATATAGTTCCTCATGTTGTGGTGAGCCCCCAGCCATAAAGTTAATTGCTACTTCATAACTGTAATTTTGCTGTTATGACTCAGAATGTAAATATCTGATAAACGGGATATCTGATATGCAACCTGTGAAAAGGCCCACAGGTGGAGAAGCGCTGCTCTAAGCAAAAGGGCATTCATTGTTGGCTTCATTTCTTCCCAGACCCCCAATGCAGCTCTACTGTGATAAACATCAGAGGTCAAGGATGAGCCAGGCCAGGAATACATTACTCTCCCCAAACACTCAGACCACACAGCTCTCCTGACCCACCAGCAGGACAGGCTCACTGTAACAGTGTGTGTGTCAATGGGAGGGTTGGCATATGGGCAGTTAGAAAAAGCTTCCTGGGACGTCTGGCAACATTAAAGCCAGCCTCTTCCTCCCCACCCCGAACCCAATCCATGCCCACTCAGTATTGCTGATGCACAGATGTTTCTAGAATAGTGGTGCAAAGTGCAAGGGGGCGAGGAGAGATGGAGAAATCAGTTAGAAAGACCATGGTTTGTCCATCCCCAAAGTGTCAATGTAAACATCACAGTGGCGGGGGGGAATGCAAGACTGAATGATGACTACAGGTTCTAAGAGCTGAGCAGATGCCACAGGCAGGAGATCCACTTCTCTCTTGCCCATTAGATTCAAAGCAAGCAAGCAAACAAGCAAAACCAAAATGATCTTCATGTTAAAAGGTTAAGTGTCATTAATATATTAGGAAGGGTCCTGGCTGGGACTTCTGGATTGGCTCTGTTTATGGCCTATTTAGAACCTGAGGTCCCTGTGATAGCAACATGCACACCAGCAATCTCAGCCTGAATCACAGATGTTACTGCCTAAGGCACACATGGTGGTAGAGGACCCAGTCACCAAGTAAACCCTGAGCAATGCAGAAGGCAAGAGAGAGCAAGAGTAAGAGAATGTAAGCAAGAATCACAGCTAGGAAGAGAAAGCGGCATTGGGGACATAGAGGTTGCTTAATTTTTTTTAAGATTTATTTATTTATTTTACGTGTATGAGTGCTCTATCTGCATGTTCAACTTTATGCCAGAAGAGGGCATCAGATCCCACTATAGATGGTTGCGAGCCACCACATGGTTGCTGGGAATTGAACTCACAACCTCTGGAAGAGCAGCCAGTGCTCTTTAGCACTGAGATATGAGTGTGGGTCTGGAGCTCCCCAAGAGATTGTTTCTTAGCTTTAAGCATGTTCCCAGGGACTTGGGAGTCCAAACCCCATTTCAGAGGGAAGACAAGAAACCAGCAAAGGAGAAGCTGAAGGGCACTTGGTGACTGAGCAGCATTCTAGACCATGGGGCTTTTCAGTATTGGGGCTATCCTGAGCCCAGCGCCAGGGTCTTCCTATCAAAAAGTCACATACAAATTATTCTAGGAAGGTGGGCATCAGTTGAGCCTCTGGGATTCCTGGAGCTCAGAAAAGCAACTAAAATGTCCAAGTTAGACCAACTGTGCTCTAGCAGGAGGAAGAGATACTGTGGCAGCTACCTCCCCTGGCTTTCTGCAATGCTTCCTGCTCTGCGCGAATGAGAGACACGGTCTGTGTGAAAGCAGGGTGGGCTGCACACAGAGCCCCTGGGGCCTGGAGAGATTCTGCTTACTCTACATTACCGGGTGACATCAGACAGTCGTCACCCCGAGACTCACTCACCTCATCAAGGCACACACCCTCCAGTTCCTGTTGTAGCTGAGTAGAGTGGCCACATCCTCCTTGCTCAGCTCGAAGTCAAAGACCTTACACACAAACATGAGAGGAAGAAAAGCCATGAGTTCTGCAGTGAGAGCAGAGCCAATGCCATCAAGTTCCAGGCGGCTCCCACTGCCTGGAGTGCAGAGGGCAGGAGAGGAGATGAACTTCAAGAAGACTGTTAATTGCTCTCCACAGGAAAGCGCACAAGACTCTGCTACACTTGTGATTACAGCCATGGAAAATTATGCAAAGAATGCACAGTAAGTGGCATGGTCTTGGAGGCATTGACTAGTTGCTGGTTATGTTATCAGAACCACCCTAACCGTGGCCTATGGGGGACTACCTGGGGCTGACCGCTAAAGAGCTATACTTCCTTGGTGGTGCCACACTTTGAGCCAGACCTCAGCAGAACGTCGCCTTTGCTTAGAGAGAACAGAACATGGAACACCAGGACTGTCCTGAAATAGCTCTTTCCCCAGCTTGCCCTCTCACCTAGTAGCCTGAGCTGTTGCGGAAGGCGTGGGTGGTGGTGTTCTGAATGCCACACTCCTGGTGCCCAGATATTCCCAAGCCCTGTTCATGACTACTTAGGCATTTTATAGTCAGTATAGCGATTTCACGGAGCACTTACTGCAGAAGCAGGCACCACAGCGCTGTGTCAAGTGCTATGTGAGCCGCAAGGACTTGAGCTTCACAATAGCTCTCAAAATAGGGATTATTTTATTTGAGTGCAGTCAAATGACTGGCTCAGAATCACAACTGGGGAAGAAAGGGGACCTGAGGCCCCTCCTCCCACATATCACGGAGGGAAGCTGGGTCTGCCAGCTGGGATCTTACCTTCAGGTTCTCAGCAATTCGTGCTGGTGTCACGGACTTGGGGATCACCACCAAGTTCCTTTGTATGGGGAGGCGGATCAGCACCTGTGGACACACCCCAGGCACTGTGTTAATCATCTCACAGTCTACAACTGCACCGGTAAAGAGGTTCAGAGACATCTAGTGACACTCTAGAGTCCTGCTCTGACGGCTCAGGCATATCACAAGGCCACAGTAATCACTGCACGATCCATGGGATCCACGGGACCCACGGGACCCACGGGAGGAAGAAAACGTCTCCCACACTGCAGGTAGTAAGAGCTCTTCTATTTGTAGAGGGATGAGCTTTCATAAACACTAGTAAATACTGTGTCAGTGTCCAGGCTCTCTATAAAGGCAGCAGGGACAGAACTAACATTCCCAGACTACATGGCGATTAATCTTTGAAAGCCCAGATCTCTGTCCTTCACATTGTATTCTAGGACTCAAACCATACTTCCAGAGAGGGCTTTATGGAATCTGCTCCCTCCACTCCTGACTAGCAGGGACCAACAGGAGTGCAGTTCAGGCGACAGTCTGGAAGTGGCCATACCTGGGCTGTAGTTTTATTGTACTTGGATGCAATTTCCTTAATCCTGGGATCCTCCAGGAGAGAAGGGTCTTCGGGCTTGGCCCTGGAACAGACGGTGAGGTCAATAATCGTCACCACTGTCACTCAAGGCAGCTGGCCACCCCAGCCCTGACCCTCCCTGACCCTCCCCCTGAGTTCTGGGTGGTTGGCCAAGCTTCTGAACTAAAGCTGGGTCGTGATCCACCTGCTGACCTTTGTAAGAAGAGTGTTCATCTTGCTCCTAGAAACCTCAACCTCCCAGGAAGCCCAGTGGCCCCAGAGAAGGTCTGCATGGCAGTACACACGTCCTCTCTGGGATATCCAGTCATTCCTTTTAGTCATTCTGATTTCCTACAGCCACCCCATGGATGCTCACCAGGGCCTGTCAGGAGAGCCAAGGGGACTGTATGCAGTCACCACGATGCCTTTGGAATGGCAGTATTCAATCAGCTTCTCCTGAGTTAGGTACGGGTGGCACTCGATCTGCAACACAAACAAGAGGGTTGATTGTAGCAGTGGACACAAGCTAAAAGTCCCGTCTCTCCCCACATGGAAATGTCTGCCTCCCAGATAGGCTGTAACAACTCCCTACATTTCCCAGCTGGTGGCCTTCACATTAAGAACAATAATTTTGTTACCAGTGCTCTACAGCCATAAGCCTTGGCCACTTACCAACTGATAAGGGCCCGCAGATCTCGCTAGCTACCCACTGCTCACATCAGAAGCCATGTTTTTGCTGGCTAAGCCTCAAATCCTATCTCCGTAAACCTTCCACTCCCAGATGTGCCTGTCTGTCGTGATAAATCAGATCTCAGGATGTCCTGGGTGATGTGGATCAACAGGTAAGAGCTAGGACTAGCTGATAAAATAGCATGTCAGCATCCTCCCTGGGGGAGGCTCACCTGATTAACTGCAGGCTTGTATTTTAAGCCAGGTTTGTTTAAGATCCTCTCAATCTGAAGAGGGTTGAAGTTGGAGACACCAATCGATTTCACCAAACCTTCATCCACCAGCTGTTCCATGGCCTAAAAGGAAGAGACGGCTATTTGGGTACTTAAATGAATCCCCCCAAAAAGCAAGGACGAGAAGCATGTCTGTGTCCATGCCCTCCCCATTCATAGCCAGCACCTTAGCCTTTCAGAAGCTGAAAAGGGCACGAAAGCTGGACGGGCTTTCAGGAGACAAAATAGATAACCATGGAGACAGGATGATTTATATGTGGTAAGAGGTGGCAGAGCAGACAGCTCACAACTGGCTCACATGCAAGAACAGGATACCAGCAATAAATAAGGAAGGGTCTCAGCCAGAGTCATCTTACCGTCCAAGTGTCCACAAAATCGGTGTCACTGGGAATCACATTTCCTGATGCATCCAGTGGGAAATAATCAGGCCCAGGCTGTCATTAACAATAAAAACACACATATGCAAAATGATCAATAACAGTTCTTCACAGTTCTTCGCAGACCTGTTTTAATCTTGCAGCATTATAAACACAGAGGAAGACGGTGAGAGGCAGATCCGGCAGCCAGGATGAAAAGAAACCAGAAGGTGACCCTGATGGAGGTCCTTGTCACCACTGGAGTGCTGGGGCAGTCAGATGGAGATTCGGACACGCCCAAATCTGAGATTCATTCTGCCATGGGGAAGAGTACTGTTGAAAGGAAGGTGCTCAAGGCTGGGAAACTCAGGGCCTGTCTCAGCCAGCTCTCAGGCCACTAACACTATCACCCTGTTATCACCATCCCTGCTGGCTTGTCATACAAAAAACAAAGGGTGAAAATCAAGTCCCTCAGGCCCCAAGAGACCACAGTGAGCTAAAATAGCTGGAGGATAAAACCCACAACCTTTCAATCTGGGTAACCATGAAGAAAAACAAGCCAGGGGCTAGAGGCAGAAAATGTAGTGATTCTGAGTTCTGCGGTGCAGAGAACCAGGTTGTAAACATGTGTTTACACAAATGAGAATGACCTGGAATGGAGGTACAAACTCCTATGTGTGAGCAATGTGTGTACAAGCCTGGAGAAGGGTGGGCAGCGGAGGGCGGATTGCACCTGCACCTATAGCCATGTGCAAGAGGGCAACAGGAGCCACATTCATCACCAGGACTAAATTCTAGAATCACCGAGTGAAAATAGCGGTGCTTTCCAAACTCCAAAGGTGCATCTGAGTCACCAGTGGTCCGGATGGTGGGAGAGGCATGAGGCTGGTTTCTAATACATAATGGGTGATGATAACGATGCTGGTTGGAGGCCCACACCTCTAGCGGCAGAGACAAGAAGGGTCAACCACCTCCAATGTGCTAATAAGGAAGATAAGATGGCACCTAAGTCACAGGGACTCAATCCCAGCAGTGCCCCTACCTTGAAGCCTGTTGGCCAGTGAATCAGGTAGAGGTCCAGGTAGTCCAGCTGCAGGTCGCCGAGCGTCTTCTGGCAGGCTCCTTTCACCATGCTCTTGTCGTGGAACGTGCACCACAGCTGGAGCCAGCAAAGGTACATCTCATCCCCACTGCGCAAATGCCGCTTCCCGGCCGGGAGCCTCACAGCTCCAAGGCAGAGGACACACCTCCTCTCCCCATAACCCTGACATTAGCAGTGGCTGGAGAGCTCCCAGTTCATACTGGGGACCCCAACTTTCCAAAGGAAATGTGGGATGGTCAGGCCAAGGGCACCTCACAAAGACCAAACAAGGCATAACTACGGAATGGACGGCCAACTATAGAAGCAGAGGTGCTAAACACGTTCTAGGTCTACTTTCCTGCCAAGCTGATCTTCATGGAACCAGCTGCACCTCCATTCTGGGTTCTTTTGTGTACCTACAGCCTCTACAGGCCAGCAATGAAACCCAGTCTGTAAATGGGAACTAAGTTCTGTCCCTGAAGAAACTCCTTAAATACGAAGAGTCACCTCAAGCAGTCTCGTCAGCACAGGGCTCTCTAATCTATAGGTCCAACAGAGAGATCTATAGGTGAACAAGCACCAGGTCCCCTGTGGGCTTGAGCTGGACCTGGATGAATCACCTACCCAGGGCTAACTGCCATCATGGTTAAGTGAACCCGACTGGCAGTCAGGTCCCCTGGCTGAGTATGACTTGGGCCCCAGGATCCTGGCAGGTCGGTACCTTGCTGACAATGAAGAGATCCTGGCGCTTCACCACCTGCTCCTTGAGCTTCTCCTGGAGGGCCACTCCCACCTCCTTCTCATTCTGGTACACCTGGGCACAGTCAATGTGGCGGTACCCAAGGTCAATGGCAACCTTCACGGCCTCGGTCACCTGGCCAGGAGGGGACTGGAAAGGAAGGAATATAAGCCATAAAATTCAAAACAAAACCTTGCAGAGTTTGCACAAAGCCAAGGAAGAACAGCGGTCTTGGATCAGGCTCTTGTTCTGCCATTACATCTGTGTGATAGCATTCCACAGTCAGCCCCCTGACAGGGGACCAAAGTGTAATGGCGCATTCCTTCACCTTAGCAGAGCCTGACAGCACTTGCCGGCAGCACAGATTGCTCGAAGCCATATGTATGGATGATCGCATCACTCTGGAGGGAGAGGCTTGAGAGTTGTGAGGTTGAGGCCAGACTGGGCCATACAATGAGGCCACGTCTCAAACAAACAAATAAACAACAACAACAAACAATCCCCACTAGCTGAAATCTCAGGTAATGAAGAGCACCATTTCATTTTAATAGTTAAAGATATTTAGCATACAGCAAGAGCTCAACTGCTGCTGACTCGGTGAATGAGAACCTAGTCTAGGAGGTGGACACAGACAGATGGCCCCTCAGAGGTGTTAGCAGACAGAAGTGAGTGGAAAAGAAGACAGAAGCTTTGGAAAATTACCACCAGAGTTCCAGAACAAACATGGGAAGCCTGGCCAGTAAGGCAGAGGACAGGCCTGCATGGCCCGGAGCTTCCCCAGCCCCCAGACTGCACAGCGACATTCCCTAGCTCCCGGCTCCTGCCTAGGTCAGAGAACCGAACAAGACACTGCGGGGCACTGCTGATGAACACAGCACATTCCTTCGGAGAGCTGGGGCAGAAGCAAACGAAAAGAAAAACTCCCCAGGGCCACCAGCAGCTGCCAACATCTACTTTGTCTGGAGCCCTGTGAACAAAACAGTCTGGGGAGAAACTATGGAACGCCAGATCAAGTCCATCACCGGCACCTGTTGCAGGGGCGCTTGCTCCTCAGCCAGCAGGGGAGGAGGCTGCCTGGTGGAGGGGCCGTGCCATTCCGAGGTGTGAGCTACCTCATTAGACGGTTGAGCAAACTCTGGTTTCCCTGAGGAACCTCAGAGGGAACCTATGGCTTTTCCACCCTTCCATGGTTGAAGGAACTGTTTGTGCGTATGCAGGAGAGGACTCCCCTACCACGGGCTCTCTGGGGCACCCAGACATAGCTGTCACTGATATTAGCTGCGAGGGGCAAGGACATCTCTGCCTGGGAAAGAAAGCATAAGAGGGGCCTGATGAGCTGGGGCTCTGCCTCACGGCACACGCTGAACTTCTGCCAGGATTTATGCGCTTTCATTGGCTCCCTCTTCTGCATGCCTTGTAGTGAGCCTGCTTAGGGCACAGCACCTGGCTCTGGACAGAGTGCTGGGCACAAGGTCCGGGGATGAGCAAAGCCAAACATCTGCCACAGCCACCAAGCATAAACACAATTTGAGCCAGGCTTTGAGGACCCATCTCGGGGCCTGCACTGACCTACTAAGGGGACCCTCCTCAGCTAGCGTTCTTTGCTGGGAGAATGTGGGCCTACAACTCCCTGGAACACCGGGGCCAAGAGTGACTGAATCCTGGTGACCTTACTTTCCAACTCCCGAGGAACGCCAGGTGAGCCTCTAGTGGCTTTCGTGAGTATAGCCAGTAAGCTCCCACCCCGAAAGTGACTTCTGTGCTTGTTTTCTCCTTCGGGTTAGCTTGATTTTTCTGTTCCTCAGCACTTGAGAGCAGACTACATTAGCCAAGACTGCAGGATAACTGGTACCAAACTACAGTCCACAGAAAAGTCTGTGAGACGTTTTCATGGGAAGACAAGGATGGATAAAGGCTGGAAGTGCAAGAGGTCAAGGAGAAAGCCTGCTCCCAGAGGTGTCCGTCCCCAAACCCAGACCCCTGGCAGCTTAGTAAGCAGGCTTACATCTGCCACACTCGCAAGTCTCTGAGAGAAAACCCAGAATGAGCCATGTGCCACCTTCACGCCCTACCCACAGTCACCACAGAGAGCATTTTCCACTGTAGGAGTCAGAGACACCAGCCTCCCTTGTTTTGATGCTGTATGTTAATCTTCCAGCTCAGTACCGCAAACAGCAATTCCAAGAGATAAAGACCGAACCCTCAAGAAGGACTCCCTCCCCAGCCTTATCATGCCTGGAGCCTGGATTAGCACCAGCACTAATAAAACCTGCTCTACTATAACAAATCAGTCCATCTGTCCTGATTTTAAGACACGGCTCCACCCAGGAGAGATGTGGATCCAGGACTGGGCTACATAGGCAGGATTTATTTGACTATTTTTGATCTTGAAGATGGAGAGTTTGAGGTGCATAGCCTGGTCACTGGCAGGAAACCAAACTCCTATTTCAAAGACCACAGCTCTTCTCCCTGGCCCCAGGACTGTCAGTGGAAGCTCAGGAAGCAGCAGGACAACTCTTGCACATTTTTCTTCTAGGAACAGGTAGTACCCCAAAGAGGCAAAAATCGGACTTGATACCAAGATCTTGTTGGGGAACAATTAGGTCAAAAAATCTCAAGACACTCATGGTTGGGAGGCCCAGAGAGCATTAACTGGAAAAAGTCTCTCCACTCTTGGCAACGTTCCTAGTCAACACGGGGGAGAGACAATGGCCATGTCCTTACAAAGACTTTCAGCTAGGTCAAAACATTATCAATCACAGGACGCTGGTCTGTATCAGGTTAGCTGTGTTAAAGGCCTCCTGACCACACAATCCTATGGGTGTACTTACTATCCAGTGGGAAAGGCAAGCCAGCCAGGAAGAAACTCCATTTAAGTAAGAATGTCTCCCAGCTGCCTGAAATCCTCATCCCTGAGGGAAAAGGGTGTGTGGCGGTGTGGTATGAAGGCCCTAAGGGAAGAGTGGTTCACAGACTACCAGAGTCCTGCTGCTGGTCTGTAGGGTACCACAGGACCACTGACACGTTTCTGTGACAAGAAACTGCATCCACGTGCCCTCTCCTGCGACTGCCCAATAATTATATTGTTTGTCATCTATGAAGGAACATGCACACATATGCAAGCGGCAGGTTGACATTCTTTTTCAAAAAGGAAAACTTGCAAGTCTCTACTGGCCTCGTCCACCTTCCCTCCACACTCTTCCATACGAACCTCACCTGGCCCCAGAAACACAAGTGGACATGTTCTCAACAGTTTCCTCTCCAGTATAGTTTTTGAACTTAACCTAACACATGACTTCAGGATCCATTCTATAAGCCAGGCACTGTGGGAAGTGACGGAACTATCTGTGAAGAGACTAGAAGGATTTAAACATGTAAACTTGTTATTTTAAACAAACAGCTGTGGCATGCTCTCCAGCAACTGACTTGTGCAATTTTCCTCCTTATGTATCTGAGACTTGATCTCCAAATGCTGGCCTGTGAAATCATGTCCTAAAGCTACGACTACGGTTTTTGGGAAAAGGGAATAGAACTAACGCAGAAGAACCCTACTCATACTGTGGGTCAGGTCTTCCGAAACTTCTCCTGTAGTTTCGGTGCCTGTGTGTGTTGTGTCCTGCAGTTGTGCTGCTGCAGCAGGGACACCATCTTTCTCATCACTCCCATGCACGGAATTCAACCTGGCATGGTGGTAATTCAATGACACCTCTACTAGAGTCACCAGCGGCCCTCTGGAAACTCTAGCTGATCTACTGCCTCGAAACGCGCTCAGAGACAGGTAAGTCTACACCCTGTTTCTTCCTCGCCCTATAATTCATTAGCCATCTCAACTGTACTTTGGGCATAAACGGACTCTGTCCTGTTTCACACCATGTTTCTCTTTCCCTCACTGTGTCTAAGTGTCCCGGTCCATATTCAAAGTTCCTTTAAGACCCAGGTTACAGAGGTGAGATGTAACAAATACAATACCATGAACAAACTACCCTACAAGTAGCTGAAGAACTGGGTTTTTCTCTGCTTCAGTAATGCCACCAAATCTGGTTCCTTGGTTGCCACATAATCAAATCAGATACAGCTTTTAGTTTTTAGTTATCTTTTCTGGTTTTTTTTCCCCTTCCGAATTTCACTCTCAGGTATCAGGCCCTCTTCTCAACCCTGCTGTGTTGGGTTGTTTTGGGGGCTGTCCCACCAGGAGCCCTCTTCTTTACCAGTGGGTGGCACCCAGCAATGCGGAAGCCAAATTAATCCCCAGGGCCTAAATCGACAGAAAAACAGGCGAGTTCCTGGCAAACTCTCGCCTCCTAATTTAATCATCTCGGGCCCATTGGCCCAACTGGCTCATTCCCGAGAGAGCGACACCCGGGGCCAAGTGGGGACAACCCACACGTGAGGCTGGGGCGCCACAGGTGCCTGATGACAAAGCCTGGGGCTCGGCTTCTGATCCTCTTGTCGGGTCCCGGTGGAGTGTGTCTCCACCTGGGGCGCCCACGCGCCCTCCATCCGCTAGACCCGAGCCCCACACGCGGGGCCGGGCCCCGATGTGCAGGACAGGCCCTGCCACTCGAGCCCCGTTCAGCGCTGGCCGCTCGGGGTCACCCACGCGGGTGGCGGGCTGTGCCCCTCAGTGCACCTACCTTCCAAGTGCCCAGGCCCAGGGTGGGCATCTTGGCGCCGTTGTTGAGCTCCAGATGGCTGGCCATGAAGGCTACGCGCTACACACCCTAACGGACAACTGTGCGGCGCTGGCTCCAGCGCGCACCTTTAAATAGACTCAACGGCTTGCAGAAAGGGCGCCTGCGATTGGTGCAAGGCTGAGTGAAGGCGCCTTCTCATTGGTCGCTGCCGCGGTCCTTGAGCGGTCGGCGAGGATGCTTCTCCCTTCTAGGTCCTAGCGGCGCGGAAAGCTCCAGCTGCTTTGCCTACGCCCCACGTGGCAGAGTGTTTGTCTGCTGATGTAGCGGCAGAATGAGCCTGTTCTAAAAATAACCCGCAACCTAGAGATACAGAGACTGGAAAGAAGTTTTGGTTTCATTTTAGAGCCCAGAAGATGTTTTGTGTCTTTTCCAATCCCAGAAAGACACTTTTCTGAAATCCTACACGTCTTGTTTTCAATCTGAGGGAGCAGATAGGCTTCAGGTGTGTTTAAGTGCGCTTTTCCCCCCCTTAGATTAAAATGCTTGTAACCGTTTTTGCAGAATACCACGAAATTTACACTACCCTTTTGTATATCTTCCTACCACCACCCCCGCCCCCCCCCGGGGTCTGTACATGCTCAATATGGTTCAACAAGTATTGGTGCAAAATCTAACAACTGTTGAAAACCTTCATAAACTTGATCCAAAACACATAAGTGATTCTGGAAAGCACGATTGTTGAGCTGACAGGTTCCCGTGTAGCAAGGTGACCAAACTCTGGAAGAAAAGTGAATGGGCAGAACCCCACAAAAGGAAAAGTCCGCTCTCACAGCGCAATCTCAAATAAGGAGGCGCTAAATGAATTGACCAGTTGTGCCAGGCAGAAAGACAGACTTTTCCTAAAATAGTCCAAGTTGCCCCAAGAACTATTGAGGCAAGTTTGGTACTCTTCCAGTATTCATCTGGGCGATGCTCTACTCCATCCCTTGTTCCCTCTGCTGGGTCATACTCAGTCGCCCCCTGGTTATGCAACTCGGCAGCTGCATCTGCTGAGTCATGAGTCAGGAACCCACCTCTCTATAGTCCCATTCTGGTGATTTTCCAGTCGGTGCCCTCTTAAGAAGTGACACTCCCCCACTCTCATCCTGGGGAAAATTTATAAAGAACAAATATTTTTCCACTTGAATTTTGTAAAAGAAAAAAATCTGTGTGCATGGGGAAATTCTGGTGTAAGTTTTCTCTAAATAGCAGAATTTGATTTTGAGTTTAGTGCTAGGAACTTGGTTTGTGTAAGAGAGCAGACAACATGGCCAACCACTTGCCCTCTGCTAAATCCCTCTTGGCATTCAGACTGCTCTGGAACCTCCTGGGTCCAGCACAAAGGACGGATGTCTTGTGAAGCAATGCACCTGCGCTGTGTTGCAGGCCACATCTCTTCACTCGGCATTTAGAAAATTAAGGCAAAAGGACTGAGACGTTGGCGTCAGCCTGGTTGCTTATGAGATTCTGCCTCACAAGGTAAAGAGGACAATCCTACCACTGCAATAAAGCATGCATCTTTAGCAGCAGGTGGTACACACAGAAGGGTCACCACCAGTTATGAAAATGCACTATATACCAAAAGCTTTGTTATTGCAAAAATAACCAAATATAATGTCTGATTGTCTAAAACTCAGCCTTTTGCCTGGGCTATTCAAATGTGGAAAGACATACACCTGAGGATTTCTCCTATCCCTCATAGTGTTAAAGTTGAGACACACTATTACAATAGCCTCTGGGTAACTTCTGTTGCCTCTATAATTCTTGCAAAATGTATTGTGCATGGATCAAATTCTTTAAAGAATATAGCCAGGCATGGTAGTGGAGGCCTTTAATTCCAGCACTTGGGAGGCAGAGGAGTGGATCTCCGTGAGGTCCATAGAAAAGCCCTGAAAGGGAAACTTTCTGTAAACCTTTCTGTTAAAGCTTTCTAGTTTAACCTAACACACTCTGATAATAAACTCCCACCACGGGGCTTATTTCCTGAGAATCTAACTTAAGAGAACACTCTTAAGTGAGAGAGGGAGGGGAAGAGGAGAGAAAGCTATACTGTAGGTATAGGTGTGAATTTTCATGAGAGACGTGAGTACTGCCTGCGATTTTATTCCCAGGGCACATCCCAATATCACACAGACATCTGTGCATGTGCATACAAAAATCAATGCAACACATATAAAGTCCAATGATAGCAAGAAATAAAGTTCAGCCATTAAATGGGAAGACAGTGTAGACATAAGGAAGAGTGTATTTGAGCTGATACTAAAAAAAGTAGACACAAAGTCAGTAAACAGGAGCTAATGACAAGCAGGAGGAAGAGACATTGCTTTGGAGGAAGGAAGAAGCATAAGAAATGAACTGCATTCAGATATCAGTGGTCAGACTATTTCCTTTGTAAACACGTTACTTTTTGCAACTAAAAGACCACCTCTGGGGCAGGAGAGATGGCTCAGTGGTTAAGAGCCCGTGGCTGCTCTTCAAAAGGAACCAGGTTCAATTCCCAGGACCCACACAGAGACTCACAACTGTCTGCAACTCCAGTTCCACACCATATTCCTGCCTCTGAGGGCATCAGACACACTTGGTATATAGACATACATGCAGGCAAAACACCCAAACACATTAAAGCAAAACAAAACAACAACAAAATACAAAGCCACAGGGATAGAATGATGACTCAGCAGTTAAGAGCATTTGCTGCTCTCCAGAGCTGCTGAGTCCAGTTCCCACAAGCCACACGAGACTTACAGTTGCCTATAATTATAACTCCCAAGGATCTATCCGATGCCTCCTTCTGGATTCTGCAGGCGTCTGTAATATGTGACATACAGTCTCTCTCTCTCTCTCTCTCTCTCTCTCTCTCTCTCTCTCACACACACACACACACACACACACACACACACACACAAACTCATATACTTGAATGAAAAGGTAAATTCTATAAGTCTTTTTTTTTTTTAAGGACAACCTGCTTTTAGCTGCTAGCTGCCAACAGATGCCCAGAGTCTAAGACTACTTTCTTGAGCTAGTACTCACAGTCCTGCCTTCAATGTGATGGAACTCCGTGAATATACTAACAGCTACTGCATTGCATACTTTTAAAAGATGAATAACAATGTGTGTGAATTAAACCCCAACCAAGCAGCTATAAACAAGCCAGCCAATGCTACATGTCGTCCAGCTCACCGGCTGGTGAAGGTGAGCTTCTGGAAGCTCACCTCCACTCAAGACCCATGGTCTGAAGGTCTCCTCTGATTGCTTTTATTGTTCCAATCCAAATCTTGGAGTTTGCTGTCAGAGAACCAAAGGGAGGGAGGGTCTCATACAAATTGTACAGGTCCAGAAATGGCGCACATCACTTCCACTATCGTGTCCTTGTTTGCTTTCTATTGCTGTGATAAAAACTGACCAAAACCATCTTGAGGAGGAAAGAGTTTATTTGGCTTACAGGTCCCCGTCCCAGTCCATCACTTTGGGAGTTCAGGGGAGGAGCTCAAGCAGAAACAGAGGCACGGATTTGCTTCCCTTGACTTACTCAGCTTGCTTCCTTACATAACTCAGGACCTGCTACAGCAGTGACTTTCAATTTGTTAAAGCATGAATCACAGTAAGAATTATATCTCATAACACAATATGCATATATATAATTTACCCAAATATATATATATATATGTGCATTATGTTATGAGATATAATTTTTACGCACTTGTGTATATACATATGTGTGTATTCCAGGGTCCTCTGAGAACACACTTGTGTATATACATATGTGTGTGTTCCAGGGACTTAACTGAGAAAATGCCTCCATCAGATTGACCTATGGCCATGTTTGTGGGACATTTTCTTGATTAATGATTGATGTGGAAGGGCCCAGTCCACTCTGGGCCATGCCACTCCAGGCAGGTGGTCCTAGATAATATATATGCAGGCTGAGCAAGCCAGCCAAGAGGAACAAGTAGGTGGGCCGCGTTCTTCCACGGTCACTGCTTCAGTTCCTCCCCCGGCATCTCTTCAGGATGGACTGTAGCCTGGAAGCTGACATAAATCCTTTCTCCCCCAGGTTGCTTTTGGTCACGATATTCATCACAGCAACAGAAAGCAAACTCTCTTGTTGTTTTCTGCTCCTTTGAGAAGCTGCTGCCCCATAGGGTGGAGCTCCATCACCCTGCCTTCTCCAACCTGATAGACTGAAATCCTGTGAGCCCAAATCAGCACTTCCTCCCTCATGTTCGTTCACAGTGATAGGAAAAGTATCTAACACAGTGGCTTTGCCGCCCTATCTGCAGGCATGTCTCTCCCCCTCTACTCCCACCCTTCATCAGTGTTGTTACGAGAACCCTGTTGGGTGTTCAGGGTGGGGATACAGGGCATGGCAAGAGAGAAGGAAGTAGAGGACACAAGGTGCTGGAAGGGCCTTAGCCCCAACCTTGAAGGAGATGAGACTCAGAGATATAAGAAACGGGTCTGCCTGAGCTGGCTCCTGTGTGTCAATATTTGTTCACGTTTGTGGCCAGGTTTAGAGGACAAACATCATTGAGTTAACTGTTAATGTCATTTCCTCCTACCTGATAGGGAAGGACAACAAAAAGAAATGGATGAACCAAACAACAAATGAATTTTGTCAGGCTCTCCTTGACTGTGGCAAGTTCTTATGGATGAGATCATCCAAGATGGTTGCTACGTCGCTCTTAGCAACAGGGGATTCATAAGCATTATCCCCACAACCACCTCACAGGGACATCTACCTATACTCCCTTTTCTATTCGCAGAATGAATACACTGAGGTTTGTTGATTTAATTTGTCCCAAACTAAGAAGATAATAAATGGCTTTTCCTTAAAACTTTGGTATTTTGTTCAGCCTGGATCATTGTTGCAATAGATTTTTAAAGTTGCATTGCAACATTATTCATCTTGATTTTGACTTTAATTAATTGGCTGGTTGGTTTTGAACCTAGTCTTGCTATGGAGCTCTAACTGACTTTGAACTTGGGATCCTTCTGCCTCAGCCTCCAAGTGCTGGAATTACAAGTCTGTGCTACCATGCTCAGCTTGAGTGTGGAAAGGTATGGGCATTTCTCCAACCCTCTAAGCAGAAAATATCCCACTGGCCTCATGCCAGCTAGATTATCAAAGGCGCTAAGTACCAAGTGCCAGGGACCGGGATATTGACTCTGAGCAATCGTTACTCCCGGACAATCATTTATGGCTGTCATGTTACTAAGAGTTGACACCTGGATGGGTCCAAACTATTCCCTTCAGCTTCTAATCATGAAAGCTCCGAAAAGATCAGGTGAAGAAAACATTCCAACTAAGACGACTTCTTAAAAACACACTAAACCTTAAAATTGCAACATACTTGTCCCAGGATGTGTATGCAAGAGGTCAGAAGATAACTTATGAGAACGGATTCTTTCTTCCCTCCATCGACGAGTCTCTCAGATGCAGCTTAGGTTGTTGGTCTTGACAACAGAGGTCTTTACCTCCTGAGCCTTTCACCGACCCAAGCAAACTTTAAAAATTGTAATTCCACTTACCAAGACATTTGTCTTCAAGGGGGAGGATGGCGTATGTGTGGACGTTAGGGGACACCTTGTAGGAGCTGGTCCTCTCCTTCTCCCACAGGGTTTGTCCAGACTGAACCCGGGTGCTCAGGCCTAGTGGCAAGTGCCTTATGTACTGAAGCAGTTCACCCATCCAGTAGAGATGACTTGGGGGTATACTAACTTGGGAGGTACACCTAGGACTTACAGCCCTTGGAATGCTCTAGGGCCTTGTAGATCTGTGACTGAGAACCACAGTTGTCTGACACTGTCTGAGTGAGAGGCCCAAGGTTGCTTAGTGACAAGAGAATAGACTCAAAGAAGGGTGCAGGGAAACAGGCCTTACACCAGAAAACAACACACACCCTGTGCTCTGACTGAAGACCAGCTTGGTAAGACTGACAGGATTTCCTACCAATTTGAGGTTCTGGACTTTGGATGGGAAAAGAAGTGTTAGCAGCCACTAAGTCAGGTGCAAAACCAAGACGTTTTTGTCTTCACAAGTGCTAGCGTATCTTGGCACTGTGTGCGCATGTGTGTAAGGGTGTGCAGAGTTAGCCTCATATGTCATCCTCAGGGACCTGCCACCCACCTTGTTTGTAGACACTCTGACTTGCTGAGAGCCGAAGCTCACTAGTTAGGCAAGGCTGGCAGGCTTGTCATTGGCAGGACCCTGCCTCTCTCCACCTCCATAGGCTGGGATTACAAGTGCACGTCATGGTGGCTGTCCTTTAACGTTGGTGCTAGGGATCAAAATCAGGTCCCTGTGCTTGTGTGACAAGTACTTTGTCTGCTGAGCTATCTCCCCAGCTCTGGTGTCTTGGCATTTTTAAGTGGGCCGTGAAGGAATGCCTCTCTCCCCATCAGCGTGGACTTCCTATACAAGGACTAGCTAGGCTCACAGACATGCGTGCTATGTGTCAGGATTCTACATGGGGTTCAGACTCGGGTCCTTATGCTTGTACAGCCAGTGTCTTACCTATTGAGTTATCGCCCCAGCCTGAGGCTGGGTTTTATTCTGAATGTATCAGAAATGTGGAAGGATTTTAACAAGAAAATACCATGTTTTGATACATAATAGAATGACCATTCTTGATGCCATGTGTAGCCTAGACATGGGGGCAGGGTACAAGAGAGGAAGTGGAGAGACTAGTTTGTAGCCCTCTATAGTCTCCAAGGGAGATACAAGGATTTAGGTTATGGGTGATCTCACACTCTGGGTTTGCTGGGTAATAAGTTGAGAATGAATCCAGGATGCAGGATGTCAATCCAGGAGGATGCTTGGCATCAGTGCCTGTGAAAGGGTCTGAAGAGGAGTGAGCATGGGCAGAATCAATTTTCATATAGGTCCAATGCAGTTTTGACTGGCGTACTGAAAGCTATGGTGTTATCATGGTATTGAGATGGCCCTAGTTGTACCAAGATGACCATAAAATTTTCCAAACTATGAAATTCATTGTACATTGTACATGGGCCACATTGGAAGAAACGTGACATTGGGCAAGGTAGCTCTCTATCAGAGGGTGTGAAAGACAAAGACTGTGTGTGCTGGTAGAATCCCCAAGAATTCTTAACCCTGTCACCCTGCAAGTGTTACCACCTTTGGGAAACAGAACAATTAGTCCTGAAGAGAGAAGAGGTATAGGGATGGAAAAGGCAGCTCTCCAAGTCTTTACTGAGAATAACAGTAAGCAGGGTCCCTCCAGTCCACCCTTGGACCCTATTACAGTGTCATGAAGGCTATGTGTACTTTCTGTTTCATGATGCCTGGTCTTTAGAATAAAATTCGCACTTTGATATGTACTTTATAGATTGGAGCATCCACAAGGGAAGGTACCAGAAGAGGAACTTGGAGTGGTGGTCTCAGTGGCTGGCTGGCTGGAAATCTGGTGATAGTAGGATGGTCTCAGTCTTGGTAAGTCACGATTCTGGCTGCTGGCTTATGCATAGCCACCATTAGTGTCCCCACTCTTTCTCTTCTCATGTGCCTAGCATGCTAGCACTGCCCAGAAGTCTGATGCCAAAGCCAGGTCAATGTCAATGGCATATTCCACAACTGGATGATCTGCTAAGGCATTTATTGTGGCATGGAGGTCTTTTTTTTTTCTCAAAAGGAGAGTGTAGATTTACAAAGACAAAAAGCACCCTGTCCTGATTCTCCAACGAGAATGTTGGGTAGATCACAGAGGATGGTTTCAGATGGTTGTCAACACTGGTGGGGCCAGGGAGATTTAGGCTTTCCTCTTTGTCTTCCTCCAGCTCATTGTCAGAGAGCTGTAAGGACCTTGGGCTTTGTCTTACCACCCCTTGGTGTTCCACAAGCCCGAGGCCCGCTGTTTCTCCTAGTGTAATCACAGAACTGGAAGAGTTAATATAGAGCCAGGGGTGGAGGCTGTGTGGGAACAGGGGCAGAGGCAGCCTCTCTCAGCCTTCCGAGCAGGCCTTTCGCGTCCTCTGGAAAGAAAACCCATGAAAGGAGTCTTGTTGCTGTTGCGAGAGTCATCAGTTTCATCAGAATGAGGACTTTGAGTCATCAATTTTTTCCAGAAGTTTTTGTCAAGGAATGAGAGCGCACACCAAAGAAAGTCACTGAGTGTGCAGAAGCTGGAAACACGTGGCTGGGCGTGGACATACATTCTTCTTTATTGGAAAACAACAGGGAAGGCCATTGTTAGAACAATCTGGCCACCTTCACTATTTGTAAGGTTAGCCTCAAATCGTTTATATTATTTATATAATTTTTTGTTAGAAAAATACATTTCTAATGCCCACAACTTCCCCATTATATGTATCATTTGGAGTGTATGTATCTTTTTAGCAGTGTGTGTGTGTGTGTGTGTGTGTGTGTGTGTGTACATGCCACAGTATACATGGTAGAAGTCAGAAGACAACTTTTAGGTGTTAGTTCTCTTCTGCCATGTGGGTCCCAGAGCCTGAACTCAGGCTACCAGGCTTGGCACCCAGTACCTTTTCCTACTGAGCCATGTCTCCAGCTTGGAGTGTATATTTTTATATACATTCATCCGTAGAATTCTAACCTGGCGGTGGTGGTGCATGCCTTTAATCCCAGCACTTGGGAGGCAGAAGTAGGCAGATCTCTGTGAGTCCAAGGCCATCCCGGTCTACAGCACTTGTTTCAAGACAGCCAAGGATACACAAAGAAACCCTGTCTGGAAAAATACAAAGCAAATAAACTAACAAACAAAACGTCTGCACAATTTGTTTCATTCTGTTGCAAGGTCTCTTGTTCACCAAAAAAATGAGGCCAAGGACAAAGTTCCCCTTCCCTCACTGGAGGAAGTAACTCTGGAATTTGCTGTGTGTAACTTGAGACGGAGACCCTGCCACCTTGGCACAACCCAGCATCTTAACGAAGACATCTCTAGACCAGGTTGGCTTGTGGACATGTCTGTGAGTGACTGTCTTGATGGTGCATTGAGGAAGGAAGACCCAGACCATTGTGGGTGGCACCACTTTATTCATTTTATAGGCTGGGCTTCAGGAGGTGTAACAGTAGAGAAACCTAGCCTAGAGTTAGCTAATAACCAAGCAAGTATCTGTGCACTTATTCTTGCTCTGCTCTTGACTGTGTTTTGAGTTCCTGCATTGACCTTCCCACAGCGCTGTAAGGGAAGGAAACCCTCCAAGTGACTTTTTCTGAAAATGATATTTGATCACCGAAACACAAAGGAAACTAGAACAGAGACTTTCAGGCTCCATGGGGGGAAACAGTCCCTACTGTCCTTGGAAGCCAGAGCTTGGCATGATCTCAGTGAAGGCCTGCTGCCCAGCCTGGAGAAGTCCAGGAAGGATCAAGAAAATGAGTAGAGATGAGTCTTCACTTCTGAAGCCCCTGCTAGACCTATCTGTGCACTTATGACATCTAATTTTAGCCTCTGAGGACATTTTTCCTCGTGTTTTAATAAGGATCCTTGAATGAGGTTTTCTTTGTCAACAACAGTTCACTTCTCTTGTAGCTGTGAACTAGTGTGGGAATACCCCAGAAAACCTGTGTGTGCATTGCTAGGCGGGGATATACCAACAGTACTGCCCGGTAGACAGATGGCTCTGGGTCATTGCTCTGTGCCCATCAGTGCAAGAACACATGAGCGGTTACTAAAGGTGCCATTATCTTTGTCTGAATGTTAGAGCTCTTTATTTTTCCCCTTCAAGTCTTAGTAGCCAGTACTAATTTTTAAATGCTTGCCTAACTTACCTATGCTAAGAGAAAAAAAAAGGTAACTTTACTCTATTTGGGCTGGAATTGTAAATAGGATTTAGGGATATCCAAGCATCTGGTAATGGACATATTTAGTGGAACCCAAAGAGGAAGGAAAAGCCTGGGGGACAGAATCAGCTACTTAGCCGGTTTCATTCACTCATTCATTCATTCACTCATTCAAACATTCCCTCCATCCTTCCATCATGAAATATGTATTTGTGTTTAGTTTGATAAATAAATAACATTTTATATAGTATCTATTTAAAGCACAACAAACTAATGTGCACCGTGCCTTTTCTCCCGAAAACTTGTGTACTGCTCTGCTTTCTTGAGTGAGATCCATCCTGAGAAGTGGCACACAGGCTACCATGCTGCTGCATTTGCAGTGACCAGCTGGCTTTCTTCCTTAGCAATCTCTTTTAGAAGCTTCATGTCGGTTCTGGAGAAATGAAATGACTCAGAGGTCAGGACTGGGGTTCAATTCATAGACCATTTTGGGTGGCTCCTGACTGCCTGTATGCCTGTTCCACAGTGGCTGATGCTCTCTTGGCATCTGCACACATGTGCACATACAGATACACAGAAATACAGACATATACATAAAAAAGATATGCCTAGCAAAAACAAAAAATTGAAGTTAACATTGCTGGTCATTCCAGGAGCTTCTTTCTTTCTTTCTTTCTTTCTTTCTTTCTTTCTTTCTTTCTTTCTTTCTTTCTTTCTTCTTTTCTTTCTCTTTCTGTTTGTTTTTGTTTTTCAAGATAGGGCTTCTCTGTGTATCTCTGGCTGTCCTGGAACTAGCTCTTGTAGACCAGGTTGGCCTCGAACTCACAGAGATCTGCCTGCCTCTGCCTCCTGAGTGCTGGGATTAAAGGTATGCACCACCACTGCCTGGCTATCATGAACTCTTTTATAGTCAGAGCACTACAGGGGCAAATTCTCCTTTTGGTCTTAATATTGTCAGAAAAGTTTCTTGGCCAGCCTTCAGCGAATATCACATCTTGCCTAGTGATGTATTCTCCAAAAGTACTATTCCCAGTGTCTGTGTCTGTCATGACTTCCGCTTCTCCCCTTAGTGTAGTTTTCATTGTCTTAACATACACACCAAGAAAGAATATTTCTTACAGAATCTTATTGGAGGCAAGGACAGAGGAGACACCTTACAGCTTTCTGGACATGCCATTCTTTTTTTTATACTATCGTCCCTTACTGGATTATTGATAGCAAATTCCCATTTCCTTTTCTTAAAGAGTTATTTTATTTTAATAACTTATTATTTTATTTTTAATAACTTTAAAATGAAAGTTTTAAATTAAATTAAATTTAAAAATAAAAATAATTTTATTTTTAATAGCACTTTAAGTGTGTGTGAGTGTGTGTGTGTGCACGTGTGTGTGTGTTTCTTTGTGCTTATGCATGCAGGTTCACAATGGAAGCCAGAGGAGGGACTCAGACCCCCTGGATCTCCAGTTAGAGATAGTTGTGAGCTGCCTTGTGTGCGTAGTGGACGGAAGCCAGGTCCTCTTAAAAACAGCGAGCACTCTTAACCACCGAGTCATCTCTCCAGCCCTTTCATTTATTTTGATGATGAGTTTCCCTAAGGGTTAGGTCCCTCCTGTGTGGTTTGATCAACCCATTGAACCCAACCATCCTTCAGATATGGGGTCTCCCCCCAGATTTCAGCGTATTGTATCAAATCTCACCAATCAAAAATGACAGAGCTTTCTTCTGTTGCCATCTCCTTCCTTTCCTGGAACAAGAAATTAGGATATGAGATTTTAAACAAAGACAACTGGTAAATATTTAATGTTTCACTAACATAGAAAGATTAAAAATCAAACAGCCTTGGCCTTTCCTACCCAGCGTTACGGAACAAGTAAGACAGAGAAATGGTAGAGATGAAGAAGAAGCTCTTGAGATCCCCACCCCCTTAACAGTTTCACATTGGTGGGTAAGTTTCTCCCACCAAACTGCTGCAACCCTCACCACCCAGGGCCTGAAGACCCCAGGTATACTTTATGGCTCCAGACTCCCTAGTAAAACCCCTACTGGGAGTCCTGGTACCATAGAATCATCATCTTGTGACAACCAATGTCATTTCTACCATGCTGTGCCTCATATATATGGTGGTTTAAATGAAAATGACACCCATAGGTTCATAGGGGGTGCGTGGCACTGTTAAGAGGTGTGGCCTTGTTGGAGGAAGTGTGTCATTAGGGGTGGGCTTTGAGGTTTCAGAAGCTCAAGTCAGGCCGACTGTTGCTCTCTCTTCCTGCTGCCTGGAGATCCAGATATAGAGCTCTCAGCTGCCTCTCCAGCACCATATCTGCCTGCATGCTGCCATGCTTCCTGAGTAGACTAAACCTCTGAACTGTAATTAAATAAAACCAGCCCCAATTAAATGTTTTCCTTTATAAGAGTAGCCGTGGTCATGGCAACTATCCACGGCAATAAAACCCCACTGAAGACAATACACCAAACTCGACACTGGTAGAGCCACATTATCTAACAAAATGAAAGTATGGATTAGGGAGAATGTAAAACGTTTTCAGCAAAGATGCTCATTCTGATGTAGGTCCCACCAGAAGGACAGACGTTCTGACAGCAGAGGCAGTTGAGAAAGAATGAGGTACTAGAATCCCTATTCTGTAAATATTCCCCCCACCCCCGCCAAAGGCCTAACTATATACTTGCTGGCAAATCTTCCATCTAACTGAGTGTGGTGTTCCTGGATGATGAGGCAAGAAGAGCAATGTTAGTGAGCTGGAGGTGTTCAGAAGCAGGTCTGGAGTGCAGTTCTTCCAATGAGGTAGGGTATCAAAACACTTCAAAAGGGTGTATGTTAAGATGATGACTCCAGGACAGATACTGGCAATCAATTAAAAGCCTATTCTTGAAAGTGCAGCCAAAGTCACAAGTGGCAGAAGGCAAGTGTATCTGCTTTGTCACATAGAGTGGCTGCTAGCTGGAGATGGCCATGCACTATGTTCAAAAATCATTTTCAAGACACTGGGCATCAAGCAAAGTGGACAATGAATGACAACGGAGAAACTGAAAGGAAGCCTTGCTGCTTATCCCTCTGGTATGTGCTATGGGTTAGATGGCAGCGTGTGAGATGGGAAGGCTCTCACAGGTTCTGATGTGAGCAAATGGTGCTAGCAATCTGGGGAAACTGAGGCAATCTGGGCTCTTAGAGGACAGTTGGAGAAAGAGTGGCAGAAAGAAGTGACTCTGAAGATCTTTGTGGTGGTTTGAGTAAGAATGGGCCCCATTATTAAGAATGGCTCATATAGTTGAATGTTTAGTCACCAGGGAGTGGAGCTCTTTGAAAGGATTAGAAGGATGAGTAGGTGCAGGCTTATTGGAGGAAATGTGTCACTGCAAGTGGACTTTGAGGTTTCAAAAACCATACCAGGCCCAGCATCTCTCTCTTCCTGCTGCCCGGAGATTGGGACGCAGTTCTTTGCCACTTCTCCAGTACCACGCCTGTATGCCACCATGCCATGATGACAGTGAACTAAGCCTCTGAAACTGCAAGCAAGGCCCAATTCAATTAGACTACTTTATGAGTTGCCTTGGTCGTGGTGTATCTTCACAGCAATGGAACAGTGACTAAGACAATCTTCAAAGGGTCTTTTAGAATGTTCAGCAGAGAACCACTGGCCACTCGTGTGAGGAAGCTACCTGATGCTGAAGAAGTGACATCCACACACAGGAGAGGAGACAAACCAAGTTCATATGAAGCTGGAGATAGCACCTGCTCCAACTTATGCATGAAGCCAGGAAAACCCCCATCCATGGGGCACTGTGTAGAAGCCTCATCAGGGTCTTCCCTAAGTAGTGGGGATAATGAAAAATGGAACCAGCATACTCCTAACCTGGAAACAGGATCTGAAAAATTAGAATGAACCGTCAAAATTCTGCATTTGCCTTGGCCCCTGAGCGTGTGCACTGCACAACTGTCTGGGCTTTTAGAAGAACCCTCCTTGAATAATACATCGAATTCTCTCTTATTTTCCACCCCAAGTTTCTATAAGACTTAACGATTTCTTTTTAGATGTACTTCCCAGAAGAGTATATCGGGTTATTATTGATGGCCTCTGAGTGCCGGCCTCAGTGCCCCCTCAGGGTGCAGAGAGAAGGCTCACAGCAAACGGGGGATTTAGGAGGATCTGAGGGTGAAATGAGCTCCCCACTGTGTACTTTTCTGTATCAGTTTCTTTGTTCTTCCTCTGCTGTTCCCCTCTTGTTCTGTAAAGTTTCCAGTTTATATACACACAAAACAAAGGCAATTCTCTGAGCATGGACATCCTTTTATCTTTGAAGGTCCCAAATGTGGTCTATATGAAAGACTCCTTTCCTGACTGCATGTCCTGCCAAACGAAAGATAGCTGCAGGGAGGTGGCTTCTAATGTATCTCAGGGAACAGAATGAAGATTTGATGGTGGGAATCAAGGTTTTTGACTGTGTGACTAAATTCTCTCACTGGAGGTCTCATGCAGTGGGGGAAATCATCCAATGAGCAGAAGAACAAGGCAAGCTTTTCATTGTGCACAGTCTTTGTGGGGCAGATAGATCTGGTTATGAAGCATATCCCAGTGTGTGTGTGTGTGTGTGTGTGTGTATTATATACATCAAAATTATATAGCTAAATGAAAGTCATCCTCCTGACCACTCACAGATATATATATACATATATATATATGTATATATATATATATGTGCCCATAAGATTAAGATGCAATCATGGGATTACATACATACATCACATGAGATTACACACTACAGTGCAGATATTGGGGAGACACCAAAAGTGAGCAACAGCTTTCAGAGTTGGTGGTCCCGCAGACCTTGTCTGGACAGGATTAATCCTCCATTGGATGACCATGTCTCTAGTGGGGTGACATCCGGACACTACTTGCCACCTGCTTCTCATGGCCCCTGACAGGTTAGAGCCTCAGTTGATGCCTCATGCTAATAATTTATGACTTTCATTTATTACATTTCGAGTTATTTCTGTAGCTATCCAGTTCTCACTCCCTTGTGTTTACTCCCCCCCCCCCATATAATGTTATTTGGGCATCTGAAGTCCTAAGTAAAGGGACCAACGAATGGGCGCAAGTTGCCAGCCACCATCACTTCTTGTAAAGCCACCTCTACGTTCATCAAGGTCACGGAAGTCCTCCTTACGATTTTTTTGTTGTTGTTGCAACATAAACTGTAAGGACTTGTGCTCTTAGTTTCTCACAGGTACTTTGTGAAATTTATCCTCCAGTATCATGCAATTCTTCTAAGACTCCCTGCTCATTTCTCTGGTCAAGAATGAAGGACAACTTGAGAGGGTACAGCCATGAAAACACCTCCTGCCAAGCTGTGTTCCTGGCTTCCAGCTCAGGAAACTCAGCTCACTGAACAGACAGCAGCAGAGACAGATCCCCACTTCTACGTCACCCTGGAAAAGAAGTCCAACATTTGCAGCTGTTGCTCCTAAAATGCCCACCATGGCTTTGCTCAGGAGATGGTTTGTTACTCTAGGAACAGGGCCCAGAGTCTGAGCTTGGTTGGCTGGTATTTACAAGGTCCCCATATATACACATAATACTTTCTTGGGATCCTCATTTAAAAAGTAACTACCGACAAGAATAATAGCTATAATAATTCCTAATATCCTTTGTTATATCCTTTGGTTGTACTAATACAGTTCTTATGTTCTACTATGTCACAGTCCAGTTGTTCACACATGATATGAATCTATCTTGTGGATTCATCTCCAACTGCCCCTGCCATGGGACCCGTATCTGTTCACTTATTAGCTAATTCATTCACTCACAAACACATACTTTTGGCGAATACAGATTCACCCAGGAAACTGTGCTAAGTCAACTGTGCTTGGGTATTGCTCTTTGGAAGATTCCAGATTCATGGGGTAATCTGAGTTAAATGTTGAGAAAACATAAAGGTGTTGGTGCTTAATGCAAAGATTTCACCTAGAGGGCTTGAGAAGGGGGAAAGGGACATAGGAGACAGACTCAATGGTAGGAAGACCTTGTGTGCATTTATATTTATTCCACAAGGATCTGCACCTCCCCTACACATTGCATCGTCCAGGCTCCCTGGAGGAATCGGGAAACATAACACCCTGTTCCTGTGTAAGAAGAGCCTGCCTTCTAACTGGGGATTGCTCAGAGCCAAACAAAAGTTGCAAATATCAAGTAACTGGAATGAAGGCCCCAGCTCAGCGTCGCTGTGCATGCCGGGAGCGTTCCTGGTTTATCCTCATCCAATGGCAAGTGTCGCAAACACTAGAAACTTTTCTCTGAACTTTTCTTATGTTCACTTGATTATAGGAGATAAGCTCACGCTGACAACAGCTGTTTAGATTCTGGGGAGCAACGGCCAGCAGCAAGGCACAGCTGTGCGAATTCACCAAGCATCCCTAGTGTTCTAGCAACAAATCTGTGTCAACAATATGAGCCACTTGCCGTGTCTTGACACTCCCAAGACCCCGCTGTCACCACCACGGTTATAGTATTGATGGTACTGAATTTTATATTTCATTTGATTTTTTGGATGACCACCTCTCCTAGCGCTTCTCCAGGTGGGAGAATTCAGAAAGAGGCCCTGGTGTTGTGTGACAAGCTCAGCAGACTCTTCGCATAGCAACCATTTTAGACGTAATGAGACCGCAGACTAGAAACCACGGCTCCAACCTCCTCCATTCGGCCCCCTCAAATTTAGCGCAAGCTCAGTGGTATAGCTTTCGCCCAGCCTGTGTGTTAAAATGTCAGGGAAGAAGACAAAGTAGATGAAGAAGAATCAAGAGAAGGAGGAGGAAGTGGTAGGGGGTGGAGAAGGAGGAGGGGAGAAGAGGCTTAGATCCGCACCAGCATTCCAAGGGAAGTATGCTCAGGAGGGAGCTGGCGGACTCACCCACCGCACCGCCTAGCTCAAAGTGAGCGAAGCTAAGGAGACCCTAGCGACACACGTTAAAATATGGAAAAGAAGATTTTATTCAGAACCATTGCAAACGGTACAGCCCCCTCCCGCAGCAAGATTCTACCAGAGAGCGCAGCCTCAACATTGCAGACAGCGAGCAAACGGAAGCCGATAGCCCAGGGGCAGTTTAGTGTTGGCGAATGGAAAATTACTGAGGCAGCTTCGGCAGTAAGGATGCTTCTGGCTCAACTGCTCTGACAGGATTCTTGAGGAAGGGTACTCAGACGTGACCCCTGGCAGGGCATGGTGGAGAGTGGGAGGCTGATCAGGTACAGAGGGTGAACAGATACTGGGACAAGAGTTCTGACTAAACTACTTCACAGAGTTCTTTGCCAAACTGGATTCTCAAGGGAAGTTCTCAGACGGATCTGACAGGCATTCAGAAGCCTGGCCAGTTTGGCCAACCAAAGAATCTTCGTCTTAAGGTTTTTTTTTTTTTTTTTTTTTTTTTTTTTTTTTTTTTGGTGGTGGTAGTGTTGGGGTAGGGGTGGGTGTTAATTAAAAGAAGGGAGTAGAGACTCCATGGGACCTGGAGGGCTTGGGGTTCTGAAAAGGCCTAGGGAGCAGTGCAGACAGTGCTTTGGAAGACACAGAGCAGGAAGGCCCCAGGGATAGAGTGTGAGATCCTGCAGTTGATAGCACTGAGAACATCAGAAAGGGCCTAGTTAGGCTGAGCAGAGACGAAGAGGGGAGTTCGGAATCCAGGAAACCCACAGAGTCGGGGAGGAGAAGGAAGGAGAGACTGAGACAGAGCAGGTGGTGACTACAGACAGTGAACGGTAAGTTTGCGGGAGGGAGAGTTGGAAAATACACACATCTCAGGGAGCTTGAGGTCCCCAGTTCTGGAGTCTACAGCTTCTTTCTGTCTGTGTTGTGTCTCTTCTGGCCTGGAAAAGAAGAACAAAGCATTGGGGTTTGGGGAGCAGGACAAAGAGTCAGCCAGCAGAATCACAGCGAGGTTGCTGTTTCTCAGCCCGTTACCCATTGGCACTCCTGAGCAAGCCCTTCTTCCCAGAGGACCCCACAGTCACTGGCAAGAACCATTAGAGGACCCCGGGATGCCTCTCACACCACAACTCAGGCGATACTCCAAACCCCATAGCTGCAGGATCCAGACCCCAGAAGAAGCTCACAGCATCTCGTGCCCCACCCCCAATCTAAGATACACCTGCTTGATGTGTTTGTTTCCCTTTCTAGTGCAAACTAACAGCACTTCCCCTAGAATGCAAGGATTTGAACAGGGAGAAATGTCATTCTGGGCAAAAGTCCTCCCTCTGAGATCTGAGTACCCAGAGAGAAAACCTCAAACAGGCTTCACAACCTGAAAGTACTGACCTCTTTTTCTACTCTCTCAGACAGTTAGCTAACAAATACAATGAGGAGAACAATCATTTTATACTGGAAAGTCACGTATTTGTGTATTTATACAAACTAACTCTAGCCTGTGATGATAATATATAATATATATTGTAGGAGCCCACTCCCACAAGGTCAGCTAGGGAAAAGTCAGAAGAAACAGAAGACAGGATACAATAGGGAGGTCTGTCTGGTCATGCTGAAGCAGCCAAACAGCCCAGTGTTTATTTCAGAACTTGCTTATATACAAACGCAGAACAAATCACAGCACAGACGGTCAGTCAGTATCTAACCACAAGATCATTCCTGTCCTTGAGTGAGCAGCCTCCTCTCCAGCATGCGCTTGCTGCTCAGAAGCAGCCTCCCTTCTATCCTGATGTTCCTGAGGTTTGTCGTCAGCAGTAGACTGTCTACTAGACAGAGTGTTCTTTTCTCACAGGCTAAATCAGAAGTCTCTCATAGCCCTCAGGGTTAATGAAAAAACCAGAGTAGGCAAGCTTGAACTCAAATGACTTCTTTAAGTCAGAAATGACTCCAAATGGAAACTGAGTCACGTGTGGACTCCCACAATATATATGGTGTGTATGCATATATACACATACATAATACACACATATATACACATGTATATATGTGTGTTGTATGTATATACATGTGCATATATACATATATATGTGTGTATGTCTATGTGTGTGTGCGTGCGTGCACCTGCATCTTGCTCCATTGTTCATTTTCTCAACCATCACCCAAAGGCAAATACAGATGAATGGTTGGTTGGAAGCACATTATGAGGGCTTGTGAGTTCCCTGCAAAACAAATGTCAGGACTGGAGCCCACACCAACGGTCTTCCTCTCTTGAACCCTGAAACCAACCAGAATGTTCTCCTGTGTTGCTACATGGATCAGGGGTTGGAGAGGTGGGAGATCAGAAATGGAGCTTTGTGGGTATGAGGCATCCAGATGGGAGGACAGTCATGCCAAGTCCCTTAAATTCTTTTTGAACAGGAATCACCTAGGAATGTCATAAACATGCAGATTATGCCCTTCTTTTCTTACATACTCCTGGATGCCACCGAGACTGCCAGTTTCTAACTGTGTTTGGAGAAGCAGGGGAGGCACCCAGAACAGGAGTTGGTGGGGATTCAGAGACATTGGCCAGTGTCTGTAATTGGTTTGCTCTACCTTGGGCTTGAGTCCCAGATTGTGTTCCGAATGGTTAATTTCCTGTGCATAGCGCGGAGTTCAGTCTCTGTCCCCAGGAGAGAGGACTCCAAGGGGATGTTTCATGGTATAGGTTTGAAAACCAGCTGTGTGGTCTCTGCTGCCCTCTGCTGGTCACAACTTGCATTCACACACTAGACGACTCCGCTCCGCCCGACCTCCCCCCACCCCCAAACACAAACACACCCCATCCTGGTAAAGGGTAAAGTATTCAGATCACATTGGGGAGACTGCCCTGGCTGCTCTAAGCAAGGAAAGGAACAGACAAAATTTGCTCCTGTAATCTGGAAGATCCTTTGTAAAATCCTTGAGGCCCACACATTCTGAGTTTTGTCAGGGATTACTATTGTAGAGAAAGTTATGGAGACCAAGCCTTAGGTCTGCTTTGGCATTTTGATCTTTAGCATTGAGCACCAACTGTTTCCACTACTTTGGAGTTTTGCTTTCTTTTTTTTTAATCCTCAAAATAGACAAGAAAGAATAAGTATGCTGAAATAATATTCCAACTTTTCTGATATGCGGTCCCTTGTCTTTTGAGAACACCATTTTTATAGACAAGCCAGGGAAGCTAAGCCCAGGCTCATACTGACAGCAGAACAAACCCAAATCTTGACTTACACCTGGCGCCAGTGATTCCTGGGTTAATGCCTAAACTGTTTTGCTCTGTGTTAGGAGGTGGGAAGCTGTGAGAGCCTAAGTTATATTTTAGGTTTTAATTACTATGCCTAAAAGGTCCATGAAACAAAAATGCCTCTGAACTGCAACCCTCTTGCCCAAACGCAGATAGTTTTGGACATGCTGGAGGCTGTTGTTTATGGGAGATAACAAGCCATGTGTTTGACCCATCTGTGCTGGAAGCCCTTTATCACGTGTGGACCAGAGGCTCACAGGCTGGAGGTAGGCAGGATGTATGCTTGCCCCTGATTGCACCTGATGGGAAATGCACTGAGCTATGGATTTTCCTTCCTAAGCTGCTGCAAACTGTGATTCTGGGCCATTTCCCAGGAACCTGGGTATGGACCTGGCCTGAGCCCAGCAACCTGACCAGTATTTAATTACAGCTTGCTTCAAATTTGGCTTTAAATTGTGGTAGTGGTGATTTTATTCTCCTCAGTGGGATTAACAAAGCTCCTTCGAGACCAGGATGGGTGACTTCAGAACATCTCCTCAACCTCCAAGACATCAGTTTGGCAAAAGAAGCTTTCGGGTCAGCAGGAGAGTGGACAACAGAATCATTGCCACTTAAATGCAAGAGTCGTGGGGTAACAGAGTGTAACTTGCTCCAAGCTGAGTTACCAAAGACAGAGCTGGCAGGATCACAGCCAAACGCCAGATCTCAAGTCTCTAAAGATCACTATGGCAAACAAGCATAGGAGCCATAATGAGCAGAGGCCCCACAGGTGTAAGAAGAGGCCTCACTAGTCATAAGTAATCAAAGCAGCAGCATCCTCCCCATATGGCGGTAGAGAGCAAAAGACCGCTTTTGCTCTGGCCTTTGCCACCTGTACTCCTTCAAAGTGGTGGCTGTACTGGTACTGTTAAACTCTTCCCTTCCAGTTTGGCCGCTGAATGGGTGGGGTGACCTCATAGGTGCAGAGCTTCGTCAGGACTGTGCAGCACCATCCCCGTGGAGCTCAATCCCGGTGATGTCGCTGAGAATGTCAAAGTCGAAATCCAAGACAAGACAGGCACCCCACCTGATGGGCAGCAAGGGATGCTCACTCGTCTGCACGCAGCTTGGAGACAGCTGCATCCTGTTGGACCACAACATATGGAGCTCTGTCTGCAAGTAACATCACCCAGTCTTTCCTGCTTCAGCGGGCCCAGAAACAAAATGGCCACAGGCCTGTTGAGAGTGCTAGACCTGCCTGTACTCTGCGCCATCAATAGCCACAAGAGAGGTGGCCACACCAATCTCAGCTACTAGGAAGCCGTCCACAGCCTCTTTATTGGGCCCCTATCATTACAAGTCCTCAATAAAGTTGCCCTTACATTGATTGGAGCAATGATTAAGAAGTAAAGCTGGAGATATCACTGCACATCTGAAGCCTGTGTGCACAAGGAAGACAGAAAGGCACCATCTCTGCCTCCCACCGTCTGCCCATGTCTTGCATCCTGGGGTTTCCTCTATGCGTATGACGCTTCCCTGCTGTTACAAATGGGTAGCTAGCTCCAGCGGTCCAACCAGGCCTTTCTGAGGAATGGGGGAGCAAGGCATCCACTCTCAGGTGCTCAGGGAGTCCAGGTGAGGCCTTGTACCCCCTGCTCACACAGACATACTCTGCACAGCAAATCAGCCCACCTGAGACGTCTTTGGGGGTCATGCCAATCCTAGGTCCAAGTCATGCATGTCGCTAAGGATTTGCATTTCTGAATTCAGAAAATAAGAGTTTAAGCAAACTCCAGGACTGTTTGAATTTATTCTAATGGCACAACCCAATGTAGGTCCATGGCCTTTAAATTTTTTTACTTTGCTATTTATTTGTATATACACGTGCAGGCCATGACATGTATGTGGAGGTCCAAGGAAAACTTATTGGTGTTGGCTCTCTCCTGCCATGTGGATCATGTGGACTGAACCCAGGCCACAGGCCACAGCTTTAGCAGCAGGTGATTTCACCTACTGAGTCGTCTGGATGAACCCGTCAACCTCTTTTTTTTTAGAATGAAAAAAAAATTAAACAGTTGACAGCATCTGTGAGTCTCTTAACACTGACTCAACAGACATAAAAATGGACATACAGGACCAGGTATGGTGGTCAGTGTCTTTGATCCCAGCACTAGGGAGGCGGAAACAGGTGGATCTCTTGAGTTCTAGGCCAGCCTGGTCAACAGAGTGAGTTCTAGGACAGCCAGGGCTACACAGAGAGACCATGTGTCAAAGAAACATTTTAATATATATATATTATAAACATTTCAGTAGTCAAGAAGGGATGTGTTTGGATTTAAAAAGGCATTTGAATCATTCAGCAATTCTATACAAACATGTTTATAGTAATTTTACAAATTTTATATTTCCTGATCTATAACTATATGTATATTATGCAGCATTATCTAAGTGATTAAGAACCATTCTTAAGCCAGTCACTGTGCCTCTTCGTAATTCTGGCTACCTAGACGGCTAAAGCAGAAGGTTCCTAAGCTCGGCCTTCACGGGCGATTTATTGAGACCCTGTCTATCAAAGTGAAAATTGAAAAGTGGGCCAGGCTGGCCATACAACCCTGACAAAGTGTTTGGAATGAATTGAGCCAAAGTTCAACCTCTGGTACTGAAAAGAAAACCATCAATCTGCACTTAACAACCTTAATCGTATTAATTTTCTTCTAAGGACATAATATCCTCCATGATCTTTGATCCAATATCCCCCCAAATGTGATAATAATGTCAATATTATGTTTTATTAGCTTCTAGAAGATTAATCCCTATCTTAGCTAATTTTTCTGTCCTTGCACTGAAATACCACGACCAAAAGCAACTTGTGGCAATAAGTTTATGTGGGGCGTACATTTCGAGAAGAGGAGAGTCCAACATGGCGGGGAAGCATGGCAGCGTGCGGCTGACGTGGTGGCAGGAAGAGAAACCGAGAGATCCCATCTTTAGCTGCAGGCAGGAAGCAGGCCGAGGTGAAGTGGGAATGGGGCCAGGCAAGGCTCTCTCAAAACCTTTCTTCGTCTGACAGGAAATATGAGCCTCCTACTGTCGACTGATCAGACATCAAACTGTTCATACAGGCCCAGGCATCTTCAGTAGCAAAAGAGGGGTTTGTTTAGATGCAGACAATTGAGTCACCTAAGAATCTCATGCTGCAGCTTGTGAATCTGTAGCTGCAATGCATCTAAGGTGTGATTTAGGGCTGGCATTAGTCTCCAATCAAATAATCCTAATTTCCCTTAAGTCTATTTTATCCTGCAATAATAATACAGTACAGGGTCTTTATTCAATTTCCTCTGAAACTTGATCATTGATATCAACATTAAAATTTTTAAAGATTGTACATCATTAATATTAATGTAGATATCTGCACATTAATCTTAGCTAATCTTCCTATATTATAGCAACCATTACTTAGCATACATGATTGCAGTATAAATCAGATGCACTTATAGAATAATTTGCCAGCCCCTCCTCCAAACTCATGTAGCAGTGTCCTGTGAATGCTGCCCCCCATCATTACACATCTTGAAACATTACAATTTGGTAGCTCACAGGTTTCTAGGTCAAAAGTCTAGTGTGGTTCTCCCGCGTTAAAAATGAACAAGTCAAGCGGGGAGTGTCACTCAATGGGAGAGCACTGGGTTTGCAAGCATGCAAAGCCTTGGATTAAAACTCAAGCACCAAGAGGGAAAGTGTTGGGACCAATTGGAGTCCTGATCTTCAGCTGCTCTTCCCTGTCTAGAGCCTTCTTATTGAAGTTACTAGAAGCTGTGCCTTGCCTAGAGGATCAGAGGGTGGGATTTTCACCTGTTGGCCATTGACTGCTGGGTATTTAAGCCTCCATGGTGCTATTAAAGATGAAACCAGTGATTGTACCAGTGATTGGAGGTCTGTATGTCTGTCTGTCTCTGTGTGTGTTTCCTCAACCTCCAGCCCCTTGCCTGAAGCTTGCGAACTGGATTCGAGGACATAGAATGCAGATGAAGGGCACAGTGCGCGGCAGAAAGAAGTTGAAATGCAGAAGGCCGCAGGGCTGTATTCCTTTTGGACGCTCAGAGCAGGCTGTTTCCTTGCCTTCTGCAGCTTCTAGAGGCCACCCGCTGCCTTCTTTGGCCTGTGGACTTCTGCCTGCTGAGCCTTGCTATCTGCCTCAGCTACCTTCCTCTTCTATTTCCTTCTAAGAACTCCTGCGATAACACTGGACTCGGCAAAATGATCATGCTACATACCCTGAACCCCTATCAGAATTAGCAGATTTGCTGCAGTAATTCCACCTGCAAACAGAATTGTTGTCGTCCAACCTAATGTACCAGGGCCAAAGAACTAGGAGTGGGGCCGACAGGGCGGGTTGCTACTCTGCTCTCCACACCCAGCTTATCTCAGGGTAAAAGTGCTGAGTCACAACCTTTCCTATAAAGAAGTAAGTAAGTGTATTATATTATATACATATATTATACAGGCCAATACTATACATTGTATGGTGGGCAGACTTTCAGGCCAGTTTGCACTGACCACCCAGAAGGTGGTCACCTGGCCTTCCAGACAGGATGTCGCCATCCTAAACAAAGGATCAGGATACGCTAATATTCTGCTCCTTTTTTGTAATTTGGAGGATGCCTGAATAGAGATGCTAATTTGGCCTACGCTTCAGAGCTGGCATACAGAGCAGAAAGATAGGAAGACATGACAAAATGGGCATAGAAAGGTGTGGACAAAGGTGTGGACATGACCAGAGTCATTTGATGGAGGAGGGTCATCTTTCTATCTGTTGTTTCATTGGTTAAGTAATAAAGAAACTGCTTGGTCTCTGATAGGACAGAAAATTAGGTAGGCAGAGTAGACAGAACAGAATGCTGGGAGAAAGAAGCTGAGTCAAGGAGCCGCCATGATTCTCCCACTCCAGGCAGACGCAGGTTAAGATCTTTCCTGGTAAGCCAGCTCGTGGGCTACACAGATTATGAGAAATGGGTTAGGTCAATATGTAAGAGCTAGCCAATAAGAGGCTAGAGCTAATGGGCCAAACAGTGTTTAAAAGAATACAGTTTCCGTGTAATTATTTCGGGTATAAAGCTAGCCATGCGGGCGGCCGGGTGCCAGGAACGCAGCCCGCCGCTCCAATTACAACAGTCATTCTCCCAGTTACCTAGGAAACAGAATGATAGTGAATCTCCCCCTCAGTTTACATTTTGGTATAAAAGCTGTTTGGAAAATAAATATGGGTGATTTTTCAGAATGTGAACTCAGGATTTCATGAGGGATCCCTAAAAACTCCTTTCCAACAAAGCCATGTGAGTTGTGTCTTTAATCCCACGCCTCCCCTCTGGTCCGGAGAAATAATTTATGGTCCGGGCTGGCACAGAACCATGACAAGTAAGTAAGTAAATAAATTAATAAATAAATACTTTTTTCCCAAAAAGCAATAGGCCTACCTACCTTTCCTAGACTGTTTAAAACATATCTCCTCCTGGTTGTGGTGGTGTATGCCTTTAGTTCAAGCTTCAGGAGGCAGAAGCAGGCAGGTCTCCATGAGTTCGAGGCCAGCCTCATCTACATAACAAGTTCCAAGTCAGCCAGAGCTATATAGAGAGAGCCTGTCTCAACAAACAAACAAAAACCCAAATAAACAAGGGCCCCACAATGGTGCATTGCATTGTAGGCAAAGAATGATGAGCACCCAGGCATGGTACTTGCCCAGTGGCAGGTCTCTCCATGACTGCATTCTCCAGTTGGCCATTTTCACCCACTGGCTGGCCTGTCCCACTTCTGAGAGGGCAGGTGAAAAGCAGGCATCTTGGTGAAGCTTGGTTTGTGCGCACTGGAGCGCATCTCTTGGCCAACCACGGTGAGTCTCTGGATTGTCATTCTCCAAGATGCAGAACTATCGTGCTATACATAATTATCTGTCCACCATCAGCGACCTGGCAGTCC
>JABTXL010001586.1:34891-47091 GCA_025134845.1 Neodon shergylaensis | reverse complement strand
CAGGTTTCTGTGCTGTCTACTGAAGGAGAACTAGCTATCTAATGGAGACTTGGGTTGGTACCCAAGAGTTCTCTGACAAAGCACACTTCCCATCATTCTAGTTTTCTGTAAAATTCCTTAGTTCTGTGGTCATATTAAATAATGATAAATCTATTGGATGTGACATGGTTTTGTTGCTCTTGTTATTTTTGTCTGAAGCCCTTGTGATGGTGTGTGGATAGTCATATGTTTGCCTGGGCTGGCCAGACGGCTCAGCGGATACAGGTGCTTGACTCCAAGCCTGACAACGTGAGTTTGACTCCCCAGACCCACATGGCAGAATACCAAACCGGACGGACACTCGAGTTGTCCTCTGATGCCACATGCACACACTAATAAATAAATAAATGTAATAAAAAATAAAATGTTTGCCTTGATTTGATGAGATATAACTAGATGGGACCAAAAAGTAGAATGTCTTTTTTTTGGTATTGTTCTAGCTCTTTCTGTATCACAAGCCCCAAGGGAAAAGAAAAAGCTTAGTGACTTGCCACTAACTTGGGTCCTTCCTGTGATTTCCCAGGTGAGATGTTCCTGGATATACTGTTTTCCATGATTTGAGGGCTATTTACAGTATTCTGGAGGGTTTTTTTTTTCTGTTTTGTTTTGATAGTTCAATGTCTTATTACAAAGCAGTTCTTTCCTAGAAGGTGCACACTAGAGGGCAGCACTAGCCATGTTCTGGTCTAGTCTCAAGGTGTGGTGGGATTGATGACTTGCTGTGGCCTGAGCCTTTTCCTAAAGAGTATATATATATGGTTTTGGGCTGGAAATATAGCTCCTTTGGTAGATTGCTTTCCTAGCATATATAAATCCCTAGGTTCAACCTGTAGCATGGAATAGAACACTGAGTGGGGGAGCACGTCTAATCCTAGAATTAGGAAGTAGAGATAGGGGTATCAGAAATTCAAGGTCAGCTACTGCTACAAAGCAAGTTTGAGGCCAGCCTGGGCTATCTGAGACCCTGCCTCAAAAATAAATAAATAAGACTATCAGTTCTTAAGGAAGAACACCTTAATAAAATTCATGTTTTTATCTAGCATTGCACACAGAGACTAATCTAGTGCGCAATTGACATTCCAAACCCTCCATAGCCGGAGGTCACGTCACCACAGATGTCTCCAGAAACAAGTCTACCTAGAAGCAAACAGGGCCTGCTCAGGTGCACACAGGGCCCAGCTGTCCTCCACCGTCTGCCTCTTGGTTCTCTTGCTCTAACCAGTCTCTCCTGTCCAGGCTGGCTGTTGTGAGAGCAGCCTGTCCTGAGAGGCACACAACTCTTCTCTCGGACCACCCTCAGAGCCTTGGAAGCACTGCAATTGCACTATGCTTTATTGGGGATGGGGGTCAGGAACTCTATCCTCCTTCCCTGGGTTCCCTGTGCCTTTCCAGTACCTTTTGCCCTTCAGCCTGGATCCAGTGGGAAGGCCTAGAAGGCCAGGACTGCACCCAAGTGTACAGGAGAGTGACTGATATAATCAGAACAAGTGTAACGTAGTCATTGTTCTAGAGACTCTTAACAAGCAAAGCCCTGTGGCTGTGCATTATTACGAGGCAGGGGCAAACCTGGAAAGTGGGCAGGCATCTTTCAAGAGAGCTGTTTCATCGTTAAATGGCTTACTAACTTTGAGGCAAAACATTTCTCAGTTAAATTCACATATTTGGCAAATGCCTGACTGGCTTGATCATTACCCCAAGTGAAGTAGGAGGCTCTCCTCCAACAGACTAAGCTATAGCAAATAGCCAGGACAAATTGTTGTAATCTGCTGGCCCTGTCTGTCACCTGGGTATCCTGTCCCTTTAAGAGACAAGTCCTGCCCACTCCCAATCCACCCCCTCTTCCACCTAGGAAAGCAGGTCTCTGGCTCCTCCAGCAGGGTTCTCTGTCCACCCTTCTTCTGGAGAGGCATCTTCTGCCTCTCTCTCTTCTCCACCTCCCTTTAATCTACTAAATCTACTAAATAAACTCTATACCCCAGCTGTCTCTGCATGGCAAATCAGACTGTCTCTCTGCTGCCACGGTCTCCCACCTGCAAGGGGACGCACCTAAGCCTCGGCTGGCCCACCGCTGCCCCTCGTGGCACCAGCCTTTGTTCCCAAACACTGTTTTGTAAATGAGAACACGTACGTCCTCTGCAAATGAGGGATATAATGTCTTATGGCAGCCGGGCAGTGGTGGCACACATCTTTAATCCCAGAATTTGGGAGGGAGAGGCAGGATCTCTGTGAGTTCGAAGCCATCTTGGTCTACAAAGCTAGTTCCAAGACAACTAGGGCTGTTACACTGAGAAACCCTGTCACAAACAAACAAACAAACAAATGTCCTATGGCATTGGCATTGTCTGTTTGGTCCATTTCTTCCACTACTTTGGTCATCTCCGGCTGTTCACAACATCCATGTGGAAGCACCTCCATCTGGTTCTCAGACCTGCCAAGGTCGTCATTAGCACCATCAGAGAGGAGGGTTTATGTGAAGTATGCCAATAGCCCACTCCCAGCATTTAGGCATGGGGATATCTTTGTTCTTTCGGGCTGAAATTCTTCTGTAAGAGGTCATGAGAGCCTAAAGGGGCGAGTCAACACCTGAAAACTGCCCACTGATCTCCATATGTTCACCATGGCACATGCCCACACTCACATATATGTGTGTACACATATACGATAATAATAAACAAACAAAATAAAAAAATTAAGCATAAGCCAAGAGTAAATTGGCAAATGAATGAAGTTAGAAAGTATCTGAGCAAGCCTTTATTAACTTTCTATAGTTGATATAACATATGGAGCTGGAGAGGTCTCAGTGAGTAAGAGCTGCATGCCCTTCTAAAGAACCGAGGCTTGATTCCCAGCTCCCACCTAGTGGCTCACAGCTATCAGTAAGCCCAGTCCCAGGGGATCAAAGGAAATCGGGCATGTATGTGGTGCACATGCTGGCGAAACATCCATACACATTAAATAAATAAATAAATGTAAAGAAAATCTTAAAAAGACAAAGCAAACAAAACTACCACACACATGCCACAAAGAAATACCGTGCTGAGACAACCCAAAATGACATCATGTCACGACGAGGCCTAAGTCATTTTCCCCATGTCACTGTTGTAGCCGGCTCCGGTCAGGTCAGAACTCTTCCAATGCCACTTGAACTGAATCCAGAATGGCAGTCTTCACAAGCAAGACTTGGCTGTCCCCTCTCCTCTGGAAGCACTCAACAGGTCAAAAAGTCCCTCTCGTTTTCCTTTCCCCGGTGACCAAGTGCCTGTTGACACTAGGTGTCTCTATTAGCTAGCCTTCCAACGGTCATCTCTGGTGAGATTGCTGACTCATGGTGAGCCAACAGAAACCTTAACATGGATGAAGCCTTTATGCCCTTCTGCTGGCTTTGGGTGTCGAGGGGTCCAAGGAGTGTCCGATTATTGATGGCGTCCCGTTGGTCACATCCTGTCCACTGGCGTTTTGAGATGGCAGATTGAAGAAATCACATTTGTCTGGCTTTTCCTGAGTAGCTGGGTCATCGTTAAGATGCTGGAAGGCAAAAGTCGCATTAGTAGAGAAAGAAATTAAGGGGAGAGAGGGGATTTGGAAGATTAGAGGGGAAATTTGGGGGTGGGGGGTTTTAGGAGGAGTTTTGGGGGGTCTTAAAGGGTAGGGAGTGATAAAAAATTAAATGATACTTGTTCTGTTTACGATCCACTTGTGTCTGATCTGCTTAGGTGGGGCGGGCTGGCATCCTGGAGCCTAAAGAAAGCGTCTTAACAGAAATAGATTTTAACCGTACATTCCTTAACATCCCGGGGGCCACCGCTGCAGTCAGTGATTGTCCTGTTATGTCAAGGAACTCTGTTAAGAATCTGCTCATCGCCTGAGCCCTTGACTTTGTATTTGATGTTCTGTAACAGCAACTGGATGGTTAGTTAGGATTTTAAGGGAGGGAGGGTGTATTAATATAGGAGGTGGCCACTGTTTTACCTAGGCCGGAGTAGAGGGGGCTGAGTTTGGTTTCCTTTGGAACCTGAAAGAGCAAGGTCCTGTCTGGGTTACCGTGTATGAATGATTATCTTGAGCCGTGGAGATGAATGGTTTGAGGTGTGACAGGTGAATCCAATGAGGAATCCCTTCAAGCTTGGCAGCTGTGGGGGTTAGAAGAATTACTCTGAAAGGGCCCCGCCACTTGGGGGAAAGAGGTGGGGGGCGTTGGCCTGGGGGTGAGAGTAATACCTTATCTCCTATCTTAATTGGTGGTAGACATGCGTTAGTACAAGGCTGAGGCAGAAAGTGATCTGTGAAGTCCCACAGAAGCGAACGTAAGTGGAAAAGGAGGGGAGTGAGAAGGTGATCAGGAAGGGGAGAGGTTCCAGATGAGAGGCCGGGGGTTAAAACCAGCCGCCCATACATGAGTTCAAAGGGTGAAATGAAAAGGGGGCCCTTCGGAAGAGCCCGAAGCCTGAGAAGAGCGAAGGGCAGAAGTCTTACCCAATTGAGGTGGAGTTCCTGTGACATTTTAACGAGAGCTTCCTTTAAAGAGCGATTAGTCCATTCTACCTTACCTGAAGACTGAGGGTGGTACGGTATGTGAAAATTCCAGGGGATTCCAAGTGCTTTGGACAGATTTTGAGAAATCTGTGAAGTAAACTCTGGGCCGCTATCTGACTGAAGAGAAGTTGGGAGTCCGAACCGGGGAATAATCTCTCGGAGAGGAACATCAGATACTGTCTGGGCTCTCTTGTTAGAGGTGGGGAAGGCTTCAACCCATCCAGACATTGTATCCACCAAAACCAGGAGATATTTAATTTTTCTGACTGTGGGCATATGAGTAAAATCCAGCTGCCAGTCGGTTCCCGGAAGAGAGCCCCTGGCTTGGTGGGTAGGAAAAGGGAAGCTACGATATTTGGTTCTGGGATCTGACTTTTGGCAAATCTGACAGGAGGCAGTGGTGGCTTTTAGGAACCTGATATCCTCAGGTGTGGGTTTGATATGTGTTTTTACAAAATGAAGTAGAGCTTTTTCATTGGGATGAAAAAGCTGGTGTAGGTAGGACAGGATCCGTTGGGTGTTAGGAGGTGTCTGTGAGGCTGTAGGCTGTGCTGTAAGTACTCCCTGAGGTACCTGGGGCAGGCCTGTACTCTGGAGTGCTGCCATCTTAGCTGCTCTGTCGGCTCGGTTGTTCCCCTTGGAGACAATAGAGCTGTCAGATTGGTGAGACCGGCAGTGAATAATTCCTATAGCTTTAGGGAGATGAGAAGCTTTTAGTAAGTCCATAATATGCTCTGAGTTGGTAATAGATCCTCCCTTCGCCGTGAGAAGCCCACGCTCCTTCCAGATGGCCGCGTGAGACAACAGGATATGAAACGCATATTTTGAATCTGTGTAAACATTTAAAGATTGTCCCGTGGCTAACTGAAAGGCTCGGGTGAGAGCTATCAGCTCAGCCTGCTGATTAGTAGTATGAGCAGGGAGTACCTTTGCTTCAACTATCTCTGTGTCTGATACTATGGCATAACCTGCTCTGCGAGTCCCGTCACATAGAAAGGAGCTGCCATCCGTGTACCAGGTATGAGTAGCCTGGGACAGACTGCCCTCCTGTATATGTGAGGGGTGAGGTAGTAGGTCCTCTAGGACCTCAATGCAGGAGTGGGATGGGAATCATTAGCCCTAGGTTGAGGTAGAAGATTTGAGATATTAATGGGTGGGCAGGATTGAAATGTGAGACTTGTATCTTCCACCAGTGCCACCTGAAGGGAAAGAACTCGAGAAGGGGGTAGGGTCTGTAAGCCTTTGTAGGTTAAGAGGTTGGACAGGTTATGATGAGAGAAAACCGTAGTGGGTGCTCCGAAGGTTAGCTTTTTTGACTCACGAATAAGAAGTTCAGCAGCTGCCAAAGCACGTATGCAGGGTGCCCAGCCCCGAGTGGTGAGGTCCATCTTCTTTGACAGGTAAGCTACAGGTCCGAAGGAGGGTCCCAATTGATGACTTAGGACTCCCAGAGCATAGCCCTCCTTTTCTGCTATGTAAAGAGAAAAGGGGCGGGTTAAATCTGGAAGATGGAGGGCTGGGGCTTGGGTCAGGGCCTGTTGAAGTCTCCGGAAAGGTTTGGTGATGGGGTGGAGAAGGGGCTCATGCAGAGAGCCAAGAGCTGCTTCATATAGGGGGCGGGCAAGGAGGGAGAAAGAGGGTATCCAGGAACGCAGGAAACCAGCCACTCCCAGAAATGATAAAACCTCTTCTTTGGTGGAAGGAACTACAAGAGATTGAATTAGTCTTTTCCTGTCCAGAGTAATAGCCTTTTGTGTTGGGGTTATGGTCAATCCCAAATACGTTACCTGAGTGGTGGACAATTGAGCCTTGGAGGGTGAGACTCTGTAGCCCTTTTTGGATAAGAAATTTAATAAGGTAGCAGTATCAGTCCTGCTGGTCTCCAACGATGGGCTGCACAGCAGGATGTCATCGACATAGAGAATTAGTTTTGATTCGAGGAGGGACAGTGAGAGCAGATCAGGGGCCAGAGCCTGGCCAAAGAGATGTGGGCTGTCTCGGAATCCCTGAGGGAGAACGGTCCAGGTTAGTTGTGTAGAGAAATTGGTGTCAGGATCTGTCCAGGTGAAAGCAAAGATGTTTTGAGATTGAGGGCTGAGAGGAATAGAGAAAAAGGCATCTTTGAGGTCCAAGACTGAAAAGTGGGAGGTCCCTGAGGGAATGTTAGACAGAAGGGTGAAAGGATTGGATACGACTGGATGTAAAGGCACCACAGCAGAGTTGATGAGCCGAAGGTCCTGAACCAAATGATAAGCTCCGTTAGATTTTTTGACAGCCAGTATAGGGGTGTTAAAGGGGGAAGAGGTGGGACGAAGCAGCTTCTTCCTCAAAAGGTCAGAAATTATAGGTTTTAGTCCTCTGAGACTCTGGGAAGAGAGGGGGTACTGAGCTTGGGTGATGTACTCGGTGGGGTTTTTTAACTGAATAACAATGGGGGAATGGTGTTTAGCGACGGCAGGATTCTGGGTGTACCACATGAGAGGGTCCACCTGGGAAGCTGGAAGAGGAAAGGGCATGTTAGTATCAGAAGATCGTGGGGCCAGGAGAAGAAGCAGCTGCGTCACCTACGAATCTGGAACAAAGCGAGTGGGGGGTGCAAAAGAAATGAAGCTCCCAACTTGGTCAGAAGATCTCTTCCCAAGAGTGGAACTGGGCAGGTTGGTAACACTAGGAATGAATGAGTGAGAAAAATACCTCTAAATATGCAATTGAGAGGTGGAGTTTGATGAGGTAGATAAGGCTGTCCCCCTACCCTGACAATAGGGGAATTTGAGGGAGAGGTTGGCCCCCAGTATTCTCTTAGAACCGAATATGTTGCTCCGGTGTCCAAGAGAAAAGAGAGGAGGCGCCCCAACACAGTAATGAGTACCCGTGGCTCCTGGTTGCAGATGGGCATGGTGGTCGGGTTATCGATGGAGCCCGGGGACCTTCAATCTTCTAGAGCCAGACCCAATAAATCGGCCTGGGGAACCTCAGGGCCCGTTGCCCCCGCATCACCGAACACGGGGCAGTCCATGGACCAGTGACCCTCCCTGTGACATCTTGGGCAGGGCCCCCTTGGGTTGCGATGAGGATTGGGGCACCCCTTTGCCCAGTGACTTGCCTTACCGCATTTGAAACATGGGCCCGGTGGTTCACGTGCCCCGGGGGGTGGGGGGGGCAGCGCGAACAGGACGGGTGGTGGAGTTCGTCACCTCAGCTGGCCGGGCGGGTGCAGTAATCACACGGCAGTGGTTTCAGGCCTCGCTACTTGCATGGTAAATCTTGAAAGCCATCTCCAGAAGCTGTGCCTGTGGGGTTAGGGGGCCTTTCTCCAAAGTCTAAGCTTTGCCCTGATGTCCGAGTAGGGCTGGTTGATGAAATGGGCCATCAGGAGCTGTCTGCCTTCGGTGGATTCTGGATCCATGTTTGTGAACTGCAACATAGCTTTGGTTAGTCGGTCAAGAAATGCAGAAGGATTTTCCTTAGTATCCTGAAAGATTTCTGCCATCTTTGAATAGTTTACTGGTTTAAGGGCAGCCTTGCGAAGTCCCACCATGAGACAGGTTAAAAACTGATCTCTGGCCAGGATCCCACCGGGAGAATTATAATCCCAATGAGGTTCCTGGTCTGGCACCACCTCTGCCCCCGGAGGGTGGGAGGCCAGGGTTTGGTGTACTTCATCAGCGTACTGTCTCGCCTGTTCCCAGACTCGTCTGCGCTCCTCGGGGAGTAGGTTATTAAATAAAACTATATATACATCGTGATACATTAGATTATAAGATTGAGTTAGATATTGAAATTCTTTTATGAAAGTGGTGGAGTCAGCAGTGTATGACCCGAGTAACTTTGAAACGTGGGAGAGCTCTGATAGGGAGAAAGGAACGTGGACCTTCATAAGGCCCTCCGCCCCAGCCACTTCCAGCAAAGGTAAGATGGCAGCTGGCTTAACTTGGTCAGAGCCTGTCTCACTTGTGGCGCGCGAGCGCTTGAAGGGCAGGGTGAAGGTCGGCGCGAGCTGGGCCTGAGGGGGTTTTGGAGGACCGAGGAGGCGGGGTAGGGCGGGGAGGAGAAACAGAGGAGTCCGAGTTCGAAGGTACTTCCGGCTGCCTGTGGCGGAAGGAAACTTTTAGTTGTTTACGCTGTTTTCTGCTGCGGGAAAAATGAGGTGAAACCGAATCGGAGGAGCTGGACGAGGAATCGGAGCTTCTTGGAGAGAGAGACCTGGAAGAATGTTTGCGCGGCGGGGAACGGGAGAGGGACCTGGAAGACCGGGAAGAATGTTTACGCGACGGGGAACGGGAGGGAGATCTGAGGGAGCCCTTTTTGTGTCTAGAACCTGTTGAAGGAAGAGAGACGGGTGAGGTGTTGCCCGACTGGGCAGGGCGGGAAGGGACGGTCCCCCGAGGCCGGAGGGGCGGAGGCTCGTCCGCCGGATCCACGGCAGGAGCCGAGGGTTCGCGGGCCGAGGGTTCGCGTTCCTGCTGGGAAGACATCGCTAGGAACATGTGAGCAGGTGGGCAGTGAGAAGAGGCAGACGGGTCAGTCTTTAGGGCCATGTAGAAGAATGCCATAATATACATCATTTCCTTCCATTTCGCCGAGCGATGGCAAAAATTAGCCAATTCTCGCAAGATATCGGGGTCAAATGAGCCCTGAGAAGGCCAGCGGAGATCACCCTGTAATTTATAACGGGGCCAAGTCTTGGAGCAGAGATGCGCCAGCTTGGATAATTTAATGGAGGGAATCAAAGCATGAGGCTTCAGAGATTCTAGAAGCTGACCGAGTGGGGAATTAGGGGGGATTGTCTTAGAATGCCTAGCACCCATAGCTAAACAGTGAAACCGCCCGCCGGAAAGCACTCGGAGGTGCCACGCACACAGCAATTCCGGTCACAGGCGTCCCCGTAGGACCAGAAGGCCGTGTTATGGGCAAGATCGACCTGAGCCCAGCAACCATCGGGTCTAGGGATAGGCCCTGCTGGGAGGGGACGATTAAGCCCTTTTAGGGGGCTGTCTGTGCAGCCGAAGGTGCCTGCTGTAAAGCGGGCCCGCACGTGGAAAGGACAGGGGAAAAGTCAGAAAGAAGGCAGAAGAGATGGCTGGGAGTACCAAACCCCCAGAGGCAAGTGGAGTCAAAATTTAACCAAGAGCTAGGACCGGAGAAGGAAAAGGGGGTGGGCTACTCAACCCAGGATGCACCGGAGAAAGCCGGCCGGACTTTCTCTAGGCGTGATGGGAAAGAGGAGCCAGCAGAGTAAACTCACGAATTAGTTGGTGTCGGTCGGAGATGGCCGTGGTGAGCAGACGAGGCGGATGAAGGTCTCAGTCCGACTTCACGTCCGGGGGGGAGGGCCCGAGCCCTGGGAGGCGCCAAAAGCCCAGAGCCCAGGCCTCAGGTGGAAGGCCCGGAATGAAGAAGTCCCCGAGTCAGTTCGGCACCAATTTTGTTCTTTTTAACGCGGGTGAGCATGGAGGGACGAACGTGAGAGGGATGGAAAGGAGACACAGACGCGTGGATCCCACGTGGGTCCTTTAATGGGAAAGGGGCTACAGGTAAGGTACAGGTGTGCGACACGAGAGGGAGGGCGGAAGGAGAGAGGGGGGGACTCGTGGAAGCTTGCTTTTAACAGGGAACGCAAGGGTTCCTGGGAGAAATGTCCTTGCGCATGCGTGCGCTTGTGTCCGTAATCCAGGAGGGTTCTGGGAGCTGTAGTCTCCAAGAGGAACAACAAGGTGGGCTTGGCTGTGACATCTACCTGAAGTTTATTATCCTATAAATAGCAGAAGAGAACATTCCTATTTAGGAAAAAATACCAGTTTGTCTACGGGCCTAGACAACACAAGATAAGCAAAAATCAATTTCCTTTGAGAGTAGAGTCCTAGTTCTAAAGATCCATCCCCAGGACAGTGTGCCCAATGCCTCACTGCAAATGACAGGCCTTGAATATTATTCATGCATAAGAGAAACCAGTTGGAAACCAAGAATAGTGAAAGTGGCAGAATAAGTGATCATAAAATAGAATACAATATTAAATGTTGGACATAAAAGTACTTTTAACATGATTTACTCAGAAGGTGTAGAAAAGCTTGTCTTATGGCGCCAACTTTGAAAATGTGAGTGCAGAGTGTAAAAGCTAATTCTCTCAGAGAGAAAAGATCTAGGAAAAGCATAGGGCAAGGACATCTGGAGTGACGGGAACAAAGACGCTTTATATTCCCACCTTATAACTGTCTTTCTTTTTCACAGTCTCGTTAGTGATATATGATAATATTTGTAATCACAAAAGTCTGGTTTTTTTTTTCCATGTAAGCATAAAAAGTTTAAAAAGCTCATTATAAACATAACTGGTCAAATCTCAAATGAGAGGGAGGGAGACAGGGAGGGAGAGAGAGAGAGAGAGAGAGAGAGAGAGAGAGAGAGAGAGAAAGAATGTTACCAAAGAAAAGATCCTGACCTGGTGGGTAACAGGAGAAATTTGTTCTTCAAAATCTTCCAGCAATTAGATGAGCAAAACTTAAAAAAAAAAAAAAGGACAGAAAACAGACACACCCTCAAAGTCTCCTCTCCTCTCCTCTCCCCTGCCCTCCCCTCCCCTTCCCTGCCCTCCCCTGCCCTCCCCTCCCCTCCTCTCCTCTCCACTCCCCTCCTCACCTCTCACCCTTATCCCCTTTCCCCTGCAGCAGCTGCTCAGACCAGCGCCTCCGTTGTTAAGTTTTTTTAGCGATTGCAGTTGTCTCAGAATAACTTATGTAAGCTTCCTCATTTTGCCTCTGAAAACTTTTACGTGCTTTAACTCTTGGAATTCCTACAGGGGTCGCTATTCCCGATGCAATGTCCTGCCCCAAACACATTTAACAGTGATTCTTGAAGAACCTTTCACCCTGTGTTATTTAGGTTCATAAATCTCTAAGGGGTGCGCCCGGAGTAATTCACGCTGCACCAGGGAGACTGCCCATCGGGTTACAAATAATCTTCACTCACTCTCTTCAATCTTACAAAAGGCTTGGATAAACTTCCTGTTCAAAGACTGTCCCTGGGTGTGGCTGCTTGCAGTAAGAGCCCGCCTCTTCATCCAGGACATAAAACCTCCACTAACACAGACTTCTGCTCTCTCGGGAAGTTTTTGGCAGCAACCATGGCCACCTACGTGGAGCTCAGTACCAAAGCCAAAATGCCCATCGTGGGCCTGGGCACCTGGCAGGTGAGTGTGACATCTTGGGAGACCTGCTGCCTTCGAGGAGGGTCTTGGCATTTCCTTCTCTTTCCGCATCTTCTGAGGGTTTGGAATGCTAGAGCTAGGACCCAAATGGCTTTGGCTATTGCACTGCTTCTGGTCTCAAAGCTCTGGTAGGCTTTTTCCCAGCCGTGATGCTAGAGGTTCTCTAACAAATGTCTGGTTTTGAGCTCTTCCTGGACTTTAAAAACAAGAGGCTTGCTGCATGGTCCTGACGCACACCTTCAGTCCCAGCGCCCGGGAGGCAAAGGCTCTCTGATTTTAGGCCAGTCAGATCTACAGACTGAGTTCTAGAACAGCCAGGGCTGTCACCCAGAAAAACCCTGTCTCGAAAAAAAAATCAAAAATTCCCCTCTCCTCTCCAAAAAGAAAGAAAGAAAGAAAGAAAGAAAGAAAGAAAGAAAGAAAGAAA